>JAGFBZ010000486.1:40635-437481 GCA_018398805.1 Hirundichthys speculiger
CTTTGGCCATCCACGCATTGTCATGTCCTTTAGCTCGTGCAGTACTGGGTCTTGTGCAGTTGCATTTCTGAACATTTCCAGTTTCTCCTCTGATATGGGCAACTGCGGTGTGATCCAGTTCACTTGCAGGTCCTCTTCCAAAAGGTCTTCCTTTTGTTCACGTAGATAAGCACGGCTCAAGGCATCTGCAATGTGAAGCTCTTTTCCTGGCTTGTATGTTACTGCAATGTTGTACTTTTGGAGTCGCAGCAGCATTCTTTTGCAGCCTCATGGGAGCCTGATGCAGTGGCTTCTTGAAGATGCTCTCCAGTGGTTTGTGGTCACTCTCGATCTGGACTTCTCTGCCATACACATATTGATGGAATTTTTCACATCCGTACACTATGGCTAGTAGCTCTTTTTCGATCTGAGCGTATCTGCGTTGACAATCTGTGAGCACTCTTGATCCGTATGCCACTGGTTGTTCATCTTGTAGTAGCACAGCCCCGATGCCCTCAGAGCTTGCATCCACAGACAGCGTCACAGCCTTGTTGATGTCATAATATTTCAGTGTAGGAGCTCCAGTGATCAGCTGTTTTAGCTTTTCAAAACTCTGTTGCTGAGGCTCCTCCCAGTGCCACTCTGTTTCACCCTGCAACAGCTGCCTTAGGGGTGCAGAGACATCAGACAGATTAGGAATGAATTTCGCTAGATATTGAATCATCCCCATGAATCTCATCAATGCTTGTTTGTCATCAGGTGGGGGTATTTGCACAATGGCCCTTATTTTCTCTTCATCAGGCTTTAACCCATCTGCACTGAGTGTATGCCCAATGTACTTGACCTCCCTCATCCTGAATTTGCACTTGCTCTTATTGAATCTGAGGCCATTCTCATCTGCTCTCTGCAGCAGCTTTATTAGTCTCTGATCGTGCTGTTCTAGTGTGTCTCCCCAGACCAGCAGATCATCAATGATGTTCACCACACCATCTAACCCCTCAATCATCTGGGCCACAGCTCTCTGGAACACCTCGCTCGCTGATGAGATGCCAAAGGGAAGCCTCTTGAATCGGTATCTTCCGATGGGTGTGTTAAACGTGCACAGCTTGGAGCTCTCTTTGTCCAGTTTTATCTGATAAAATCCCTGGTTCGCATCCAACACAGAGAAGTATTTTGCATTAGGCATGCGCGACACCACTTCTTCCACTGTGAGGAGTGGATAGTGCTCTCTTCTTATTGCCATGTTTAGATCTTTGGGATCTATACAAATCCTGATCTTCTTGGGAGTCACCACTGTCACCATGCTATTTACCCATTGTGTAGGCTCAGATTGTTTTGTGATCACATCTAATTGCTCCATTTTGTGAAGCTGTTCAATGACTCTGTCCCTTAGAGCAACAGGGATCCTCCTTGGTGCATGTATCACTGGCTTTACTTCAGGGTCTAGTTTTATGCTGTGCTCACCTGGTAAGCAGCCAAATCCAGAAAATAGATGCTCATAGTCTTTCTGCATTTTCTGCACTTCATTTTCCATGCTATACAGCCTCTTCACCATTTTCAGTTTAGTGCTTGTTTCTCTTCCTAATATCGCTGGAGCATCTTTCTCAATGATTTCCAAGTCAATTTTG
This sequence comes from Hirundichthys speculiger, assembly GCA_018398805.1. Lineage (NCBI taxonomy): Eukaryota > Metazoa > Chordata > Actinopteri > Beloniformes > Exocoetidae > Hirundichthys > Hirundichthys speculiger. Next base: position 42,243 of record JAGFBZ010000486.1, read on the forward strand.
TATTTTTGACCTTTGTACAGACATGTGACTGACGTCTTGCCCAAGGGCTCCATCTTGTGGCCTGAATACGCCACCAACTTGCAGCTGGATGCGTGCAGCTTGCTGTTGAGATTCAACGTGTGAAACGTTTTTGCCGACATCACGTTACAGTCAGCTCCTGTGTCAATACGAAATGTGATTTTCTTTTGTTTATTAACAAATCTTCAGACCATCTGTCTTGGTCACATTTGGCATTTTCAACCGCATCAATGCTTCTCATCTCTATCGTTCCAACAAATAGTTCCTCTGCATCACTGCTGTCACTTTCCCGTTTCTGTTCCACGGTATGCATTTTCTTATTTTTGGGGTGACTGTTTGCACGGCACATTTTTGCAAAATGATTTTTCTTGTCACATTTTCTGCATATTTGTCCATACGCTGGGCACTTTTTCTGCTCATGCTTGTAGCCACATCGGTCACAGTCAATTTTCTTTTCACTGGTCATTGGTCTATCTCTTGTGCTTCTAGCTTCTTTTTTGTATGTTTTTGCTGTGCTGACTTTGTGCACTTCAACCTCGTCATGTAAGGCTTTCATTTGCGTGGAGGTTATCTCATTGGCACGGCACACATCGAGTGCTTTTGTTAATGTAAGATCCGCCTCCCTGAGCAATCGGGCTCTTAGTTGATCATCACGTATCCCACAGACAATTCTGTCACGTATCAGTGAATCACACAGGTTGCCAAACTCACAGTCTTTAGCTTTATTTTTCAGGTCTGTGACATAGGCATCTATTGTTTCTGAGGGACCTTGTGCACGGGAGAAAAACACATGCCTTATATAGGTCAGGTTCTTCCTGGGCTCACAGTAATCTTTGAATTTCGCTTTCAACACAGCAATCTTGTTCCTCTCTCCATCCGCGAAAACAAACGTGTTACTCACTTTTATTGCGTCTTCTCCCGCAACATGCAGGAATGTGGCGCACTGCACTGTTTCCGACTTTTCTGCTACTCCACTGGCAACTGAGAAAAGTTCATAACGTTGCAACCACGTTCTCCAATTCTCCGCTAGATTTCCTTCCAGACTCAAATTCGGCGGCGGTTTGAAGTGTGCCATTCTTCTGTCCAAGTTAATCTTCTGACACCATGTAATGTACCTCGGTACTATAGAAATAAATTGACAGGACGACCAAGTTTCAGAAAAGCAGTGAGTCAATCATGTATTGGTTTCCAAACCTACAGCAGCCGCGTCTCCATGACAACATGACAACAAGACCTCCGCCCGTTGTATATCACGTGACTAGCCCCACCTCCCAGTACGGGTAACCATACATACCAAATACATTACAAACAGTAGGTGAATGGAGCGTCACAGTGACCGGATGGAGCAGATCTAATGATAAATGGAGTAACCACGCGATGGCTCGAACAAAGGGGCTTGAAAGTTTTATTGCAGCCCAGTTTTTTTGTTCTTCTTTTTTTTAACAGACTGAACTGTTAGTATCATAGACATATATACATATGTATATGTATATATGTCTATGAGTATTACTGCCCGAGTTCCTACCGGAACTGCCGCACAAAACCACTTCCGGGTCACGTAAACTGGACCAGTTAAAATATTAAAAACAAATTCGGTTCCGTGGCCCATTTTTTAATTTCGTATTTTTGATCCAAGTCTAAAATTGAAATACGAAAAACCGGGCATTTTTTTGTTTTTTATGTTGGATTCAAAAACAAAAAAAAACAAATAAAATGCCCCTTTTTCCTTTTTCAATTTTTGATTGACAGTTGAAAATGGAAAGAACGAATGATACACGGATTCACGGGAGTGAACTTGTTTGTAATATTTAATAAATCCGGTTGACGTGACCCGGAAGTGGTTTGTGCGTCAGTTCCGGTAGCAGCTCGGGCAGTAATACTAACAGTTCAGTCTGTTTTAAAAAAAAAACTGGGCCGCATCAAAACATTCAAGCCCCTTTGTTCGAGTCCGTCGCGTCCTTACCCCATTTATCATTAGATTTGTTTCATCCGTTCACTGTGACGCTTCATTCACCTACTGTTTACGTCGGTGCAGCGCCATCTTGTGGCGCAGATGTGTAATGACAGTAGAAAAGTTTTGACCTCGATTATCAGACAACCTTCTTTTTGAAAATATCATTTGCGCCTTTGTGCACAACAACATCTTCTGTACCATGTGAAAGGCCAGAGAGGTTGTGAAAAAAATAAAAAGGAATCGCTGAAAACCTGTTGAGAGATTGTTACTTCTTAATAAAAATGACTAAAGTTTCCCCTGTCCTGTACATCATTGTTTAAGTTACACAAACATATTCAGTTCCATCTTCCTAGTTTGACCAGCACTTTCACTGTCCTCTGCCTGCTCAGGCCCATGTTATTCTCCTAAAGTGGCAAAAAAAAAAAACATTATTACACAACCTGCCATATACTTCCATACTGGGAAACTTTACACACACAGAATACATCCATGACATATTTTATTATACACATATGTGATAATGTATGTAGAGAATTTATTTGGCCATTCTTTGTATTTCATAGTCATTGATGTTCTTTGTAATTCATAATCATTCCCGAGGGCCATGACAGACAAATATTCAATGCGCCACAAACAGCTGTGGTTGAGGTCCAGCTGCCTGTGATTATAAATCTGTCCAGTAGGTGGTGTCGTGTGCAGATGAAGCTTCTAGTAATGAACCCTTTCTAGAACCGATCGGCTCAAATGGTTCGATGCCTCATGAGGCTTCATCTCACCATCACTACAGGATACCCATCTGCTGCAACGTGCAGGAAATTTCAGCGTGTGTCAAACCGCTGCTGAATAAGTCCTTGATCAAACTAGTATTTGATTCTAGCGCCTCCATGCTACCGGAACTGCCGCACAAAACCACTTCCGGGTCACGTCAACAGGACTTATTAAATATTAAAAACAAATTCGGTCCCGTGGCCCATTTTTTAATTTCGTATTTTTGATCCAAGTCTAAAATTAAAATATGAAAAACCAGGCATTTTTTTGTTTTTTGTGTTAGATTAAAAAACTAAATAAAACGTCCCTTTTTCCTTTTTTTATTTTTGATTGGCAATTAAAAATGGAAAGAACGAATGATACACGGATTAAATGCCACTTTTTAATTGTTCTATTTTATTTTTGATTGATACATGGATTGGTAAAGTTGTTGAACGTTAACATGGACATTTTAATTTTAAAGTTCTTCCAGATGGAGGATTTGACAGAAACAAAGTTATTTGTAACAACTGACAAGTTGATCTCCCGTTAAAAGTTTCTGCTGTTACCTCAGAAATTACCTGTTTTAATGTTTTTATTGTGCTGAACCACAATCATTTTGTTGGATTTTCTTTGTAGACTTTTTTTTATTTTTATAAAAACAGGATGACATTAATGCCCTGGCAGTGGCAATAAACTTTATTTTATTTGACAATTTTTAAGAGGAGAATATGTGTTACTGAGAAGTGCTGATGTTAAAAGTGTTTTAATGGCACTTTAGTTCATATGGCAGCAGAACATTTAGATAAAAGTGCATTTTACACTACTTTTGAGTTAATTATTTGATTTTGCATATACAATGCAATTAATCGTGATTAATGAGGGAAATAACGCGATTAATTTTAATTGTTGCCCAGCCTTAGTATTTTTATATTTTTCTCAAAAAGAAATTAAAATGCTGCAACCACGTCTGTAGCATTTCTGGATCTTGTTGATGTATGAGAGGAAAGACAAAACAGGGAGGAATGTTGATGCTCTGAACCTCAGAAGAAATTCCAGGCTCTGTTCTCGGATGAGCGTGAGTGCTGCCCCCTACAGTCAAGTCCCCTGGTACTAAACAGGTCTTAAAATGAGGCAAATCCAACCTCAGATGAATAACACATGACATCACACTGTGTCATTGTTATTGAACAAAATTTAAAGAAAAAATGAGGAAAGAAAATAATCAAAATTAGTACACCTCAAAACTTTATATCCTGATACATAAAACTCTTCAATTAAGAGAAGTTACTAACTTTTAGATAAATACAATATACGTGTGTAAATACGTATGTATTTATTTGCATGGCAGCATGATTTCAAGAATATTACTGAGCCAATGCATCTTTAGTCTAATAATTTCCTCAGTAAAATGGTATTTCTCTGTTTTAAAGATCTTACTGTCCCATGTTATACAGAAATTTCTTCAGATTCTCTGATCATTTGAAATATGTTCATCCTAGATTACGAAATCCTGAAATTGCTGGTTGTTTTTAAGACAGGTAGAAAGATACACTGCTGCAAAGCCAGAACGTATTATTGATGCTCAACATTTATCAGCACCATCTCACGTGTGATGTTCTTTATTTGCTCCGTTGCTATGTTAGAGCTGCACATAAGGGGCAAACAAAAGGCAAGACAAAGAAAGTTTATTTGTGCAGCACATTTCACACACAAAGGCAACTCAAAAGAAGCTCAACGCTGCAGCTTCAGAGGCGAACCTGCACCACCACCGAGGAAATGGCGGTGCAAGTGTAGATGCAGAAACGACAACCAACAAGCTTTAATGCCAACGAGGACGTTTGTCCCTTATGTAGGCGACGTCCACGGTTGCTATGTAGAAGGAGAAATCCGGCTTATGTTGGACGTGCATCGTCAGTTCACCGTAGAAGCATGAACCGCGTAACCGCCACCCATTGTGTTAATGTTCAGGGTATAGTTGACCTTAGGGAACATTTCTGGCTCCAAATAAATGTGTCATGAAACCGATGTGATGATAATGGCCTTTTTTGTTTTGTTTTGTTTTGTCTGAGTGATCGACTCCTTTCACTGAGATATTTGATACATCAGCCGTTCCCAAACTTCAGAATACCAAGGCCCAAATCTCTGTGACCCACCCAAACCTTTAATCACAACTGAGGTCAACATACAGGACTAGAAGTTATGTTCCTGATATCAATGTAAGGGGTCAACGACAGTAGAATAACCTTTTACTGTTTGTTTTAATTACTTCTTAATGTCCACGGTTACATGATGTTTTTTAATTCGGAATTAATTATTCCGAATTAAATAATTCAGAATTAAACTAATTTCCTTTGAGTTTACATGGAAATAATAATTCCGAATTGAGGTTTACATGGAAAACACGTTTGTTCGCCTTTATCCAATTCCGATTAAGGTCTGGGGGTTGGGAAGGGTTCTGATTGGATAGGGGGGCGGACGTCTTTACATATTTACGTCTACCGGAAGAAACCAACTTACCCGATTAGCAACAACATGGAGGATTACATTATTAGCATCCTTTTATTAAATGAATTTATTTAATAAATCGTCTCTGCTCTTGACCACCATTTACTGCGTGCTGCCATCTTGAATCTTTGTTTCGAAAACAAGCCCAGCACGGAATATAAACGTCATCACGACAGACAGGCAAGAGAACGAGCATGCTCAGAAAGACCGGAATTAATTTAAAGTGGAATTAATGTATACATGACTGTGGAATTATTCTGTTCGGATTTAAAATCAGAATAAACCACCCACTTACCTCGGAATTAAGTTTAATTCGGAATGGACATTTTCATTCGGAATTAGATGTTTACATGGTAATTTTTATTCAGATTTAATTTTAATTCTGAATTAAAGAGGACTTGAACTTCCCATGTAAATGCATTGAATGTTTTTTTAAATGACGCCATGAATATTTTACAGTAATTAAAAACACATTTAAAAAAAGATCGAGGATGTAAAACATATTTGTTTAATTTTAATGGCCTCTCCTGCCCACCTGCAGTACCACGAAGGCCCACCAGGGGGCCTCAGTCCACACTTTGGCAATCACTGTGACACATAGTTAATGAGGAAGAACATTGCAGGGTTTTAAGTCCGGGTGTGTAATTGTAGGAATGAGGACGTCTCTGAAAAAGAGAAGCTTCTTTCTTTGAGCATTGCTTAAAGGCCCAGAAATGACTGCGAAGCTTGGCGGCGCACATTTGCTTTGAGATCCATTCAGTCAGTGCCTTTCGGGCAAAAGTGTTCATTTGTTCAGAGGAAAAGTTGGAAACGGCGTGCGGCGGCGGGGAGCGCAGCAGATGCGGCATTAAGGTGTCAGCGTGCGAGCGGGAGCCTCCCACCGAGATCCAGATGGCTCCACCGGAACACAGCGGGGTTGCACCGCCACGCACCCCGGGGACATGGGTACCGCGCCAGCACGCGCACACATCCGACTCCTTATCCACATGAGATCGTGGGGGGTAGCTGGGTCCGTGGGCGCGTTTTAGTTACTGTTATTGCTCCAAGTCATGCAAGAAAAAAAAAAAGAAACTGCACACTTCTGCTACTTTCAAAACCTCTTCCTTTGATCCAGCTTTCAAATTTACGCTTCATCAATTATAAAAGCAGTATGTCTAAGTGGCCACGGTTACATAAAGTTTTTTAATTCGGAATTAATTATTCAGAATTAAACTATTTTCCTTCGAGTCTACATGGAAATAGTAATTCCGAATTGAGGTTTACATGGGAAACACATTTGATTGGCTTTATCCAATTCCGTTTCAGGTCTGGGGGTTGGGAAGGGTTCTGATTGGATGGAGGGGACGGACGTCTTTACGTATTTACGTCTACCGGAAGAAAACAAACTTTTTTTTTTTAAATGAACTTTATTCAGGACAATAACAAATGACAAACTCAGAAAAGAAAACTTACCAATATACAGAGTTAACAGAAATAATCATACCTCCAACTTATACAGGACATTTCACTATTAAAAAAAAAAAATCAGGTATAATTTAAAAGCAAGGGAGAGAAACTAGGGCAATATTACTTAAGTGACGGTGATGATGAAGGATGGGCTAAATTAACTGAGAAATGTGATCTGAAAGATCTTTTGCTTGTGGTTTATTGATTTTGTCCAAGGAAAGTTTTAATAGATGGAGTTCCTGTTTAAACACAGTCCAAAGTGGTTTAGACTTGCCAAACCTGCATTTATGAATATAGAATTTTAAAATTATAACAATATTATTAACTAAATATTCATTTTTTTTTCAGTCACATATCCATATAAAAGGAAGAAAACAAACTTACTCGATTAGCAACAACATGGAGGACTACATTATTAGCATCATTTTTGGATTTGTTTTGATTTTATTTTTGAAGCAGCAGCAGGACAGCAAGCCCAGCGCGGAACATAAGCGTCATCGCGACAGAACGAGCATGCGCAGAAAGACCGGAATTAATTTAAAGTGGAATGAGTGTATACATGACCGCGGAATTATTCTATTCGGATTCAAAATCAGAATAAACCAATCGGATTTAATTTTAATTCTGAATTAAAGAGGAATTAAACTTCCCATGTAAATGCACTAAATGAGACGTGTGCAGACGGAAGCGTTAGATAACGCTTATTCTGCTTATGGTGCTGGATTTCATAATCACGTTCTGTCTTTAAAAAAAAAGCGGTGGCTGCAGTTTGTTAATCAGATGCTCAACTGAGCATAATTAAAAGTGGCATTTTAGACAACAAGCTGATCTGAAAAAGTCCACAAGATGGTGCTCTGGAAGGGCCCATCAATATGCAGGATGACGAGCGGGGAAGTGGGTCTGTGCGTGAGCTCACTGAATTCCAATAAGAAGCTGAAGGTCTAAATGCAGAGTGTCATTCCTGCCACGCAGCTGGCTTTTCACTCCGGCACGACTGCAGCAAAAGGTTACAGCATCTGCTGCACTTCTGCCTGCGAAAGAAAGATGAATCACTGTGGGGTTTGTTTTTTTATTTTTTATTTTTTGGGTGGAAATGAGGCACCGGCTGCATCTGCACAGCATGTGTGTTGTCTGCTATGCAGATTTGCTTTTCGCTGCCACTTCAGATCGCAGCGGTTGTCACAACCCAGACACCTGGATTTAAAGAAAAAAAACAACCAAAAAACGTGATAGTCATACTTTCTTTTGACTCCAGTTGTTGGAATCACGTGTCTTCAGCTCTAATGTTAAAAATGAATTCATTTTCTATTGATTCGTTTAATGTCTTTAGACCAAAAGAGACAAAGAGGGAGAGATGGACAGTTCTGGTACTTCACAGTGAATCATTAGTCATGTTTAAACAGACTGAGATGAAACCGTCATTATTTTTGTCAAAAACTGAATTAATTAATATTTACTTACCCATTCACTTTCTACTCACTCCCTTTCCAAAATGCATCCATCCACTTAGCTGCATTTAATCTCAATTTAATGTCTTTAAAGGCATTTTGCCAACAGGTTCGGTAGCCAAGATTTAAATTATGATTGAAGTTGACGTCTCACAGTGACTTAAAATTCCTCTCATGCACTTATTTATGCAGACTTATCTCAAGCGAGTCTGTGTAGCGTAGTTCGCTCCGGTCCACGGAGTTAAAGTCATGGGTTTTGGGCTCCTGCCGCATCCTCGCTGTGATTTGCAGTTTGATTAAGAATCTGTGACTCCGAGGGGAAGATTGAACCCACGAACCAGAACCACTACTAGTTATAAGGCTTGTACAGAGGTGGTTGTGCACCTTTATTCAGATATTTATTAGATCAGGAACAGGAGAACATTACCTTGTTTATGTCTGTGAAATAATGTTTCTTGTAATAATTCTTTGAGGACTGTATAGAACTTAAAAAATATATATACAGACATATATACATATATATATATTTTAAAGCTTGATTAATTCTAATTCTGCAATCACTGCTGCTGTTTGAAACACCTGGGATACATTTGAAACTTCTTGATGAAGAGGACTCCTCGCCGAGCTCATAAAAGTATTTGATTGGGAGCTATGATTGAAGTTGACTTCCCCTGAGGGGAAAAAAAAAATATATAATAATAAAATTACTGCTTCTATTCCTGCCCTTATTTCTTTCAGAAACAGAATGAGACAGATCTTGACATTCTGACATCATTTCCAGTACCAAGGTCAGGCCTTGAGAGAGAACTTTGAAAAATTATACACGTCATACTAAATATTTGCCAGGTGTTTGCCTGGGGGAGAAAAAAATAACTCAGAGAAACTCAAATGTATAAAAACTTAAACAAACGTGCGCTTGCACGTGTATGTTGGGGAGGGCGTGTACGCAATGCGACATTTTCAATTCCTTTGTAAGAGCCCGCCATCTGCTTTAGGTGCTGCGCATGCTCATCCAAAAAGGGGCGTGGTACACATCACACATCATTTGACTCTTCTGCTCAAAACTGACCTATTTCCTGTCACTTCACTCATGAGAAGAGCAGGTTGTGTAGATACACGTGGAGATGTATTTTTAATACACTGTCCAGCCCTAAAAGAAGTCACCACCTGGATTTAACTAAGCAAATAGGTATGATCCTCCTATTGGATAATTATTGCATGGGTGATTATCTTTCAGCTGGCAACAAGTTATTAAACCCCAGCAGGTGCAATGAGTTGCTTCTCATTTCCTAAACAACCATGTCTGTTTGAGAAGGGTCAAATTATTGGCATCAAGCAGAGAAAACATCTAAGGAGATTGTAGAAACTACCAAAATTGGGATAAGAACTGTCCAACGCATTATTAAAAACTGGAAGGATAGTGGGGACCCATCGTCTTTGAGGAGGAAATGTGGCTGGAAAAAAATCCTCAATGATCGTGATCGGTGATCACTTAAACGTTTAGTGAGATCAAATGGAAGAAAAACAACAGTAGAACTCAGGGCTGTTTAATAGTGAAAGTAAGAGCATTTCTACATGTACAATGCTAAGGGAACTCAAGGGATTGGGACTGAACAGCTGTGTAGCCTTAAGAAAACCACTAATCAGTGAGGCTAACTGGAAAAAAAGGCTTCAATTTGCTAGGGAGCATAAAGATTGGACTCTGGATCAATGGAAGAAGGTCATGTGGTCTGATGAGTCCAGATTGACCCTGTTCCAGAGTGATGGGAGCATCAGGGTAAGAAGAGAGGCAGATGAAGTGATGCTCCCATCATGCCTAGTGCCTACTGTACCAGCCTGTGGGGGCAGTGTTCTGATCTGGGGTTGCTGCAGTTGGTCAGGTCCAGGTTCAGCAACAGTATGAGCTCAAAGAATGAGGTCAGCTGACCACCTGAATATACTGAATGACCAGGTTATTCCATCAATGGATTTGTTCTTCCCTGATGACACGGCCATATTCCAAGATGACATGCCAGGATTCATTGGGCTCAAATTGTGAAAGTTGAGACATCATTTTCACACATGAATTGTCCACCACAGAGTCCAGACCTGAACCATATTGAGAATCTTTGGGATGTGCTGGAGAAGGATTTGAGCAGCGGTCAGACTCTACCATCATCAATACAAGATCTTGGTGAAAAATTAATGCAACACTGGATGGAAATAAATCTGGTGACATTGCAGAGGCTTATCGAAACAAAGCCACAGTGAAAATCAAAGCTAAAGGCGGTCCAACGAAATATTAGAGTGTATGACCTTTTTCCTTTGGTGGCAACATTTTTTTTTTGGCCGGGCAGTGTATTTTGTTAAGACTGAGTTTTTAGTTTGGAGTTCTGACACCACGCTGGCATTGGTTGTGACTCTGAGGAATAAGTGCACGTGACTGGAGGTGTGGCTGCCGTGTGCAGAACGCATGCATGTAATGCAGGCTAAAAAAAAAAAACTACCTTGATTTTCCAAAGGACGCCGCTGTAGCATTTTTGCACTGATTTTGTTGTAGATACATGGCGACCTGAATGTTAAGATGTGAAGAAAATAAAGATCATAAAAAGGTAAACTCAGCTGTAAAAGCAATCGTGCTGCAGGGTTCATGACCAGCTTCTGGTTTCGGAAAGTAGAAGTCATTCTCAATATCACATACTACACTACTAGTGAGTACTTACTTTGAGAACATGTAGCATGTAATCTAAGTACATTATATCTGGCCCATTGTAAATGGGATGTGAGGTAAACTACTCAGTTGCATACCAAAAAGTTTCCTGAACATTGCAAACCATCCAGACTGTTTTTGTATGCTGCAGATTGTGCAGTTGCTCATATACTGCATACTACATTTAGGCAAAATCACTAGAAAAACCTGCGTTTTTTTTTTAAAAGGACCCTTGTCAGTGTTTGCTTTCTGCATGTTTCCTGTCTCAGTTCATCTCGTTTTGGACTGAGAAGCACAGCAGTGACTTCATTTTGCTCTTGGTTTTAAAGTCCTCCTGTTTTGCATTTGCCTCCTCCTGAACTCTGAATTTGGGTTCATCTCTTCCACCACAAACAAATCCTGACATTGTTCACATCCAGTTGATTTACAGGACGCTACACCCAATATTTACACGTTTATGATGTACATGTCAAATATATTTGTATGCATTTTTACAACAAAATAATATAATAACAAAAATGTGGTGGAGCAATTCATGCAAATATGTGTAATTATATGCAAATGCAGTAATAGCTCAGATTAAATGAGACAGGAAATGAGTAGCTCAGGTTGAAGGAGAGGGGAGAGGTGAAATGAAAATAAAATATGAATGACAGGAGATAATGTCTGTGTTTGCTTTGCTTTCCCTATTTTTGTACAGTTTAATTTCCATCCAGATATGGGATTTTGTACAAGTAGGCAGCAGATAATTATTATCTGACATTTACGGTGAAGTGTTTTTTTTTTGTAGCTCCTGTACCTGTAGCTGCTGACAGCCTGGTATCAAACTGCAATACACTTTCAGTGAATCATATTTGAACTTTATGCATTTAGGTATCTGCAGGATCGGGGTCCTACGGGCAGAAATCTGACCCCTCGGCTCACTTTTTCACTCCTATTTAAAATAATAACAAAAATACTAATAATTAGTTCCCTATAAAGTTTAACTTAAACATTCCTTTAACTAATATTTTGTATTGTTGATTATAATTTACATGCATACCATCTTAAGAAGCTGAGAAGTTAAAACATTTAAATGACAGGATTCAGTTTTCCAGGAATTTCTCATTTTCTAAATAAGGTTTTATGTGTAAACAGGTTAACCAGTGCTGGCTTTGATTTGCAAGTTGGCATCGAGGGTTCTACTGAATGGGGTCTGATGTGCAACGCCAATTCCAAAAAAGTTGGTTTCCTGAGTAAAATTTAAATCAAAAGCAGAATGCAATGATTTGCAAATCTCAAAAGCATTTTTTTCACCAATTCACCAAACAACAGAGTATACTGTACATATCAGGTGTTGAAAGTGAGCTCATATTTGTCATGCCATTTCATGACTACTGTTCAGTAGACATGCTGCGATTTCTGAAAAAAGTCGATTAAAATCAATTTAATTAAGCCATGAATCGTGATGTGACCTCCAGGCCAGCAGGGGGTGCACTCGAGTTAAACTAGGGTCTTGCTCAATGTCACCATTTGGGGTGCTACATGTGACATGCTCCATGTTATTGTCGTTACACATCTGAGCTACTAGATGGAGTTGCACCGAAGTAACCGGTAAGTGAATGGAGCATCACAGTGACACATGGAGCAGGAGGACCAACTCGAGCAAAGGGGATTGAACGTTTTGTTGCAGTCCATAATGTTTTTTACAGACTGAACTGTTAATATTGTTCTTGAAATTGAATGTAACTCAACTTTGATGGTTATGCAGTTATTGACATCATTATTGAACTACATGGTTGTTGCTTATTCACTGAGTCACAGTTTCAGATTTTAAGAGAATACACTTTATTAAATAGTACTATACCTTGATCTTCAATAACATGGAAACCTGACAAGGACCTTACCTTAATCATGGTACCATACTTCCTAAAACAGTTTCATCAAAGGGCTCTTTCCAGCTGCAAGTCTTGCTGTCACCTGCATGAAACGACCTTATTATATATATATAATAAGGTCGTTACACACACATACATACATATATATATATATATATATATATATATATATATATATATATATATATATATATATATATATATATATATATAGGCAGCTGGCCATAGATTTCTGATCATGGCCGGGTGTTTGTGCAACAAACTAAGCCAGGATCAACTTAGTGGGATATATCATGTCAAGCCCAGCCTTCGTCGATGTCCAATGAACATCCTTGAATCCAAACAGCATCATTATGGCTGAAAAGTCAGGGTTAGGGTTAGGGTAAAAAAAAAACTTATCAAATCTTAAACACATTTTCACATCTCATTTAGAATCTGTTCAAAAATATTCAAAAAATAAGTGGAAAGGAGGTTTTAACATTAAAAGTCAGTCATGCAGGTTTCTATGGAGCCCCGTTTGGGTCATAATTCAATGAATAAATGAGTCTATTATTATGAAATACAGGCATTTATTATTATGAAATTTTTCCCATTATTATGAAATGCATGTTTATTATTATGAAATATTTCCCATTATTATGATAATGGTTTCGTTTCGGTTTCGCCATAATAATGGCTTTGTTTTTTTTCGTAAGAATGATTTGTGTGTCAATCACAGCAGAAAGGGCGGAGCCATTTATGTGATTGGCTGCTCTTTCATTCAGGCATAAGCAACAGAACAGTGAATGTGGTCAAGGTTTCCCGCAGCTCAGTCCAAGCTGCCATAGCTACAATCGGACTAGGAGCGCACCTTGATGACGCCACGGCCCACTGCTAACGGGACCTCACGGCCAAAACTAGTCGATGTCAGAGCGTAGAATGGAGAAGCATCAGCCAATGAGCGTGCAGGTCAACCACTGGTCCTGCCCAGTGGCAAAATGTCATTATTATGGAAAAGCTCATTCTTATGAAAAACGAAGCCATTATGTAAAAGCTCATTCTTAGATAAAAAAAAAGCCATTCTGAAATAAACTATTATGCATTAAACTAAGATTAAATAATAATAAAAATATATTTCATAATAATTAAATTTTTTCATAATAATGGGAAACATTTCATAATAATGGATGGGTATTTCATGATAATAAACGCCTGTATTTAATAATAATAGATTCATTTATTCATTGAATTATGACCCAAACGGGGCTCCATAGCTTTCAGCCTTGTTCTTCAGTCAAATCAGCCGCACGCTGCAAACCGTATCTCCATCATATCCAAGTGGCCAAACAAACAAACAAACTCAAACTTCTTCAGCTCTTTTTTCCATCTGCAGCAAACCACCGGAGCATCAAGCCTCTGCAAGCTGTTTGGCTTGTTGGGAATAAAATAGGATTTACACTTGAAGGAACAGCGCACGTAGAGTTGCTTTAAAAAGAAAAAAAAAAAAAAAAAAAACAGAATCCTGGACACGTTGGCAAAGTTGCCAGTGAGGTCCCACCTGCAGGTATAACGCGGGCGGGCCTGTGGCTCAGGGACAGGAAGTGGGAAGTGGAGAGAGAGGAGGGGCTCTGTGGTGCACCTGTCAGACGCATGAACACAGCACACCTGTTCGTTCCCTCCTCCTCCCTCAGATGTCACTGTCTTAAAAACACACCTTTCTGAAAGCACAGTTTGCCTGCCTTTTACTGTCTTTTTTTTTTGTTTTGCTTACAAGCAGATCCACTCATACATAAAGAAAGTGATGCAAAATGTGTTTATATCAGAAGACCGACCATCTTTAAAATGCACATCCATTATTAACAGATTTGACACGTCGACCTTCCTCTCAGCGGCTGTTCTGCTTCAGGACACGTTCACGGGAACAGAGAACGCAACACGGGCAGCTAACGTATACACACATTACATTATCTAAAGGTTACATTTACAAGATGTTGAACATTAATTTAAAAACTTAAAGGCTTCACGCCCTTTCAGGTTTTCATCAATTTGCTATGCTTCAGACTCATTTTGAAATTGATTCACTTCTTTTTTTTTTTTCTTTTGCTAATTAATCTACACACAACAGTGTGAAATGTCAAGGCAAAAACAAGTTGTTTGAGAGATTAGTTTATCGAAGATAAAACACTGAAATATCACATTTACATAAGCATTCACGTTTGTGTTATTTGCACCTGATTGACGCGTTCAGTTTTATCAGAGGTCCTTGATTTTTTTTTTTTCACTCGAGTCACTCGAGTGAACATGAGTTCACAGGCACAATCCAGACAGGATATGACCTCACAGTTACTGATTTTATTCTCCATGATGAAGAGTTGTCTGTAGACCTGCCTGACTGGATTGAGTTAAGACACAGATCTGGGGAAGTAAATAAACAATGTACTGAAGAGCCTAAAGGCACATGCACAGGAAACCCATCAACTGCTGCAATATCAAATGACATAACGTGTATGATACAATAAATCATATGAAGAAACTAACCATCAATATAAAAGTATATGCACATAAAAAAAAAAAAAAAAAAAAACAAAAAAAAAGCCCAAAGGGACAGTTTTAATCATTGCTAAATGGAATAAGCTTGGAAGCTACAACAGGCTGATATTAGCTAACACAGCTATTATTAAGGACAAAGGAGTATAATGAACCCGTGACACCGCTTTATTGAAGCGGAAATGTGCACAAAAAATTCCACAAGACAAAAAAATGAACAAACAAACAAAAAAATACCACTTGAGGTGGTATTTCCAGAAATTTGAAAAAATAAGGTGTTTTTTCTTGCATTTTCAGGTCACATGACAAACACGCTCCCTTGGGGATGGTGCAGCAGATGAATTATTGTCCAACTCTCATACAACTCATCAACGGTTGCGTTAGTCTTCTGGAGATTGTCATGGACAACGACCGACCTGAAAAAACCCATTTACACGTGGCCGACTCCACGTGTAAATGGGTATTTGCTAGGGCTGGGCAACGATTAAAATTTTTAATCGTGATTAATCGCATTATTTCCCTGATTAATCACGATTAATCGCATTGTATACGCAAACTCAAATAATGAATTCAAAAGTGGTGTAAAATGCACTTTTATTGAAATGTTCTGCTGCCATATGAACTAAAGTGTCATAACATTTGTTGTTCAAACGCTTTTAACATCAGCACTTGTCAGTAACACACATTTAGGGCCCGATCTTGCGCCAAACCTCCAAAACCTGCTATTAAGGGATAAAAGGTATTGGGAGGGGCGTTCCCCCACGAAGAACGCAATCTTCCACCTCCCAAAACCCACGATCTCACCTGCGAAATCCACGATGTCATGCACACATTATGCATGGGAGTGGTTAGGGCGTTCCACCTGTTTAACCAATCAGTGCGTCAGTAGCCATTGCCTTTAAGAGCAGGTTGCAGTACCTGCAAACTGCCATGGAACGTCTTTTCACCCAGATCAGAGCAGCTCTCATGGACAGCTGGTCTGGGACTGTGCAGTAGAGCTTCCTCCTCTTTTTTCCTCCTCCTCCTCTGCACTGATATATACATAACTAGCTTTAACTAATGTGGAGCAAATGATTTAATCATTTCTTTTGTACTCCAAGAAGTTCCAACAAACTGCTCAGAAAATAGAGCCGGTGAGCTTCCAGGAAAGCATTTATTAACTAGAAAAGCAATCGGAGAGCGCAGACCTCCGCCAAGCACAGCAGTTGTGGTTGCTTTAGGGTTCAAGAAACAACTAAACAGCGCAATGTTATCGAAAATTTGAAAGTGATCCAGAATCCAGGATTTCTTCCAGATCACACCCAAAATAAAATCAGTTCTTCCTTTTCACATTTCTGACAACTCCTGAAAATGTCATCAAAATCCATCCATAACTTTTTGAGTTATCTTGAACATATCCCCTGCGCAAAGACGCACAGCTGCGCCAAGACGCATAGTTGCTGGGAGCGGTGCTTTTTTCACAACAGAGTTCTGTGATCTCCTCGTTTCCTCCACAGCAAACATCTGAATGAGATCATGTCACAGCTGTACAGACATCATCTGCCCTTAAGAGAATAATGTATGAAAGTAATACAGTGATGCATAATCGAGAGGTAGAGCCGGTTGTGCAGTCCACATGTGACTGGGTGGACGCGCAATGACAGGATTTGGACGCGCTCTTTTACGCGCCGACATGCCAGTTGCGCTTTCCACAAACTCGGTATCTTGCGGTACTGGTGTCTCGCAGATTTTGGGTATTGGGTAATGGGTGGTCACACCACCCATTACCCAATACCCAAAATCTGCGAAGTACAGGTACCGCAAGATACCGAATTCGTGGAAAGCGCTAGTGACACGCCCATTGCCGCGCCCACAATGTGCTTAAGGGAGACGGCAAAATGGGTTTTGGGTATTGGGAGGTGGAAGATTGCATTTCGGCTCCTAAATCTGTGATTTGCAGGTAATGGGTTTTGGGTATTGGGTAATGGGAGGTGCAAGATCGGGCCCTTAGTGTAAATCTCATCTTTAAAAATGTAAAATAAAATAAAGCTTATTGCCACTGTCATCCTGTTTTTATAAAAAAAAAAGTTTACAAACAAAATCCAACAAAATGATTGTGTCTCAGCACAATCAGAACATTAAAACAGGTAATTTCTGAGGTAACAGCAGAAACTTTTAATGGGGAGTTCAACTTGTCAGTTGTTACAAATAACCTTGTTTCTGTTGAATCCTCCGTCTGGGAGAACTTTAAAATGAAAATGTCCATGTTAAAAGTCTGTAAGTTTATCAATCCGTGTGTATCATACATTCTTTCCATTTTCAATTGTCAATCAAAAAAAAAAAAAAAGACATTTTATTACTTTTTTTGTTTTTTAATCTAACACAAAAAAACGAAAAAAAATGCCTGTTTTTTTTATATTTCAATTTTAGATTTGGATCAAAAATATGAAATGAAAAAATGGGCCACAGAACTGAATTTGTTTTATAATTGAGGACTGGACTTTCTGTTGTCATTACATATCTGTGCCACTAGATGGAGCCGCACTGCAGTAAACAGCTAGAGAACAGCAGGACAGTGAACACATGGAGCAGATCTGATGGAACATGGAGGAATGACGCAAACGTTTTGTCACAGTCCAGAATTTTATTTTTTTAGACAGTGTGATGTATGTATATACATAACTCCCACCACTAGGTGGAGTATGCTGCTACTGTGTGTAACCTGTGTGGGTGGGGAGTAGAGGAAGAACAACTAGGGAGTAAACAGACGTTGCTACACTGAAGTCGGGTCTCCGTGTGCTTTATAACACAGTGGTGGAAACACATCATTACATGGTGTCAGAAGATACAACATGGAACAGTTAAAGCCTCCAAACAGTCTGTGCTTCGAAGGAAATCTGGCAGAAAACTGGCGAACATGGATTCAAAAGTTTGAACTCTATCTCATCGCGACGGGCATCGCCGAGAAGAGTGACAAGGTGAAATGTGCGACATTCCTTCACATTGCTGGAGATGAAGCTATAAAGGTATTTAATACCATGGACTTTGATGAGGATATTGATGGTTTTAGCGGACTTAAAGACATGTGTCGAGACTACTGTGAGCCACGAAAGAACATTACCTACCTGAGACACGTGTTCTTTACTCGAGTCCAAGCGCCGAGTGAAACAATTGATGCCTACGTGACCGACCTAAAGAACAAGGCAAAGGATTGTGAATTTGCACAGCTGACAGATGAGCTGATAAAAGACCGCGTTGTCTGTGGCATAAACAACGACAGTGTGAGAGCAAGGCTGCTCAGAGAGACGGACTTAAACCTGACAAAAGCCGTGGACATCTGTCGAGCTAGTGAGGTAACGCAAAGTCACATGAAAGCACTACACGAAGAAGCGGATGTAGCAGTGAATAAAATAAAAGTGAACAAAATGAAGAAAACCAGCAAGCAGTTTGAGACTGATAAAGAGAGAAATGAATGCAAAAGATGTGGCTACTTCCATGAGCCAAAGAAATGTCCAGCATATGGGAAAATATGCAACCAATGTAAATTAAAGAACCACTTTAGTCGCATGTGCAGGTCACAAAAACAACAGTTTAGACCCAGGAAAACAGAGAGAAAAGTACATGAGATTGATCAAGAAGAAGAAGATGTCATGTTAATGGGATGTATAGAGATCAAAGAAAGTGAGCAAACAGATTCAGAAATTCATCTGAATACAGTTTCAAAAGTGAACAGCAACAGTAAGAAATGGACACAAGAACTCAAATTAAACGACAGTGTTCTAACAGTAAAGCTTGATACAGGAGCAGAGTGTAATGTCCTGTCGATGAGAGACTTTGAGAGAATCACAAAAAAGGATGCTGTACTACAGAAGTCAGGATGTAAACTGGTTACTTACTCTGGCCATGTGATAGCAACAAAGGGCAAAGCAAAGCTCAAGTGTGATTTCAAAGACAAGGAATATGATCTGGAATTCCAGATTATAGAGAAAAACTCACCTGGTATCCTTGGAAGAGAATCTTGCACAAAACTGGGACTGATCACAAGAGTGTACAGTGTAGATAAGACAAACAATACTGACATTCTCAGTGAATATGAAGATGTGTTCAATGGTCTAGGGTGTGTGCCAGGACTGCACCACATTCAACTTCAATCCAGATGTCACTCCAGTCATTCACCCACCACGTAAAGTGCCTATAGCACTAAAGGACAGGATTAAAGCAGAACTGGATAGGATGGAGGATCTTGGAGTTATTGTAAAGCAGACTGAGCCCACAGACTGGGTGAATAGTATGGTGACAGTAGTAAAGCCCAACAAGCTGAGAATCTGCATTGATCCCCAAGATCTCAATAAGGCTATAAAACGGGAACACTATCCACTACGCACAATTGAAGAGATTGTTGCAGAGATGCCAAATGCAAAGGTTTTCTCTGTAGTGGATGCCAATCATGGTTACTGGCAAGTACAGTTGGACGAGGAGAGTTCCAAGTTATGTACATTCAACACTCCGTTTGGACGCTACCGCTTCCTACGACTTCCCTTTGGAGTGTCGTCAGCTCCAGAAGTGTTTCAGAAGTGTATTGCACAGAGACTGGAAGGGTTGGACGGAGTTGTGAACATAGTGGATGATATCTTGGTGTGGGGTGAAAATGAGGAACAGCATGACAGGAGACTAAGAGCGCTGATGGACAGGATCAGGAGCATCAACCTCAAGTTGAATAAAGACAAATGTAAGATCAAAAGAACAGAGATCACATATGTTGGCCACGTTCTGTCTGCAGAGGGAGTGAAACCAGACCAGGAGAAAGTCAGAGCTATACAAGGCATGCCTAAACCAGAAGACAAGGAAGGTCTACTGAGGTTTTTAGGGATGCTTCAATATCTGGCAAAGTTTGTCCCAAACTTATCTGATGTGAGTGCGCCACTCCGGAAACTCTTGGAAAGTGATGTAACTTGGCATTGGGAGCCTGAACAGCAGAGAAGCTTTGAAAATCTGAAGATGCTTGTGAGTAGAGCCCCGGTGCTCAAGTATTTTGATGTAAAGAAGGAGTTAACACTGTCTGTCGATGCAAGTTCTGAAGGTCTGGGAGCAGTGTTAATCCAGGATGGCCAGCCAGTGGCCTATGGCTCAAGAGCACTGACTGATTGTCAGAAGAGATACGCGCAAATTGAAAAGGAACTATTGGCGATTGTGTATGGCTGTGAGAAGTTCAAACAATATGTGTATGGTAAGACAGTGTGTGTGGAAACAGATCATAAACCATTAGAGACTGTGTTTAAGAAATCGCTCCAGAAGGCTCCACCAAGACTCCAAAGGATGCTGATGAGTCTCCAACCCTATGACTTGCAGGTCATCTATAAGCCGGGAAAGGAGCTCTACATCGCAGATGCACTGAGTCGAGCTTACCTGAATGAGAAATCAGAGCAACTCCTGGAGGAGGAGCTGCAGATCCATCTACTAACAGCTCAGCTGCCAGTCACAGAAGAGAAACTGAACACGTTCAAAACACAAACAGCAGCTGATGGAGAACTGCAACTGGTTGTGGATCTGGTCCAAACAGGATGGCCAGCAGAAATACGGCAGGTACCGACAGTCGTCAGAAAATATTGGACATTCAGGGAGGAGCTAACCTGTGTAGATGGACTCCTCTTCAAGAACACACGACTTGTTGTTCCAAGTAGCCTGAGAGCAGATATGCTTGCAAGAGTCCATGAAGCTCATCTTGGAATTGTCAAGTGTAAAGAAAGGGCGAGAGACGTCATGTTCTGGCCCAACATGGCCAAAGATATTGAAGATGTTGTAATGAAGTGTGCTGTCTGTAACACTTTCAGGCGGAGCAACACTAAAGAGCCACTCATCTGCCATGACATTCCAGACAGACCCTGGGCAAAAGTTGGGGTAGATCTCTTTTATTATGAGAAAGGTGATTATGTGCTGTGTGTGGACTACTATTCAAAGTATCCTGAAATTGCTAAACTCACTGGAACGACCAGCCGACAAGTGGTGACAGCTCTCAAATCAATGTTTTCAAGACATGGCATTCCAGACGAAGTTGTGTCAGACAATGGTCCACAATTCTCAAGTGCTGAGTTCAGGACATTCGCAGAGAGATGGGAGTTTGTACACACCACGTCCAGCCCAGGATACCCCCAGTCAAATGGACAAAGTGAGCGAGCAATACAGACAGTGAAGAAGTTACTGAAGAAAGCACAAGAAAGCCAGAGTGATCCTTACATTGCTCTGTTGGAATACAGGAACTCACCTTTGGATGGAGTAAAACTGTCCCCTGCTCAACTGCTCATGGGTCGAAGACTGAAAACAAAACTGCCAATGTCAGCACAGCTGCTGAAGCCACAGCTGTATGAAAATGTTCACCGCAGCATCAAGGAGAGGCAGCAGAGACAAAAGCGGTACTTTGACCGAGGAGCAAGACAGTTACCATTTCTGATGGAAGGAGAGAAGGTGAGAGTGAGAGTCAAAGATAACTGGCAACCAGCAGTTGTTGTGAGAAGACATGACAGCCCCAGGTCAGTGATAATCCAAACAGCGGATGGAAACACATACAGGAGAAATCGGCGACATCTGCTGAAAACCAGAGAAATTACTTTTCCACAATCACACTCTGTAGATATGGAGGATGTATGTCCAGTCACCAGTGCGCCTAAAGAGGCTGACAGGCTCATATCGACACAAGAGCAGTCACCTGTGGCATCACCACTGAAAGAGCTGTGCCACCAACAGTGAACGGAGAAGATCCAGTTAAAAGGTCAAGGTGTGGCAGGCCAATTAGGCCACCAAAACGGTATTCTTAGACAGCAGCAGCTGTTCTGATGTTCGTATGTTCTCAGATGTTCTGATTCAGATAATGAAAAGAAAACACTTCTGGTTAAGTTGTTTTAATTTGAGTGGATGAAGATCATTCATTT
Organism: Hirundichthys speculiger; assembly: GCA_018398805.1. Lineage (NCBI taxonomy): Eukaryota > Metazoa > Chordata > Actinopteri > Beloniformes > Exocoetidae > Hirundichthys > Hirundichthys speculiger. The sequence continues at coordinate 64,361 of JAGFBZ010000486.1, forward strand.
GAATTCATTTAGTTCTATAACTGTTGCATATACGTCTTTACGTAACTTGTGTTTGACAGCAGAGGTTGCACAACTTTGATATATATAAGGTTAGAAAGTGCACTCATAACAGTAGTTTATGGTCTTTATTGTATGTGTTCAGAGATGGCATTGACTTTATTATCCTGTGAAATGTTGATTCAATAATGTGTAAGTAATGTGTTCAAGTGGCGCTGAAAAAAAAAAAAAAAAAAAAAAAAAAAAAAAAAAAAAAAAGGAAAGATGTGATGTATGTATATACATAACTCCCACCACTAGGTGGAGTATGCTGCTACTGTGTGTAACCTGTGTGGGTGGGGAGTAGAGGAAGAACAACTAGGGAGTAAACAGACGTTGCTACACTGAAGTCGGGTCTCCGTGTGCTTTATAACACAGTGGTGGAAACACATCATTACAGACAGAATTGTTAATATTGCTACCTGAGTTGCTACCCAAACTGTAAAGTTCACGGATTTTTACCATTCTCCATGTCTGTTTTAGCTTTTCCTTGTTTACCTGCCAATTGTCTTACGGTTCCGCAGCAGCCAGTAACAGACTTTTCAAAACAAAAGCATGTGAGCAACATGCGTTAATGCGCGATAAAATAAACGTGTTAACAAATTAATGCGTTAACGTGATAATGCGTTAACTTGTCCAGCCCTAGTATTTGCATGATGACAGTTGTGTGCAGGTGTCTACATCTTTTTCAAGTAAAAATAATGATGGCCAATGAGATTGCAGAAATAGACGTTAACCTGCCAAAGTTAGATCACAGTTATATACATGTATTTATAAAGACATGCAAATTCTTTTTGCATGAGCAGACAGTCTTCCTGGTTTGGCTGCCCTTTTGAAACTTTTGTTTATTGCTTAATCAGTCGTGTACCTCTGGAAATATTGCCTGAACACTGGGTATATAGACACTTTAAAACAATTTTGAACCTTTGAAATTTTGAGCATTTTTTTAAAGTTAATTTTTAAGAAGAGACCAGTCGGATCATTGTGATCTTTAAGCTCCAAAAAGCTCACAAAAGAGCTCTGGATATATGTATTAGCCTGCTAATGCATATATACTGTATATGTTAGTGTATTTGATCCTGTGTATCATAAATTTGTTTGCATTGCTCTTCTCAGTTTATGTTTTTTGGATTTCAAGTGGAAAAAAAACCCAACAGAAAACAGAAATTAATTCACCAGCCGGCCAGCTTCGTTAATAAAAACCAGCCTATTAATGATCTCCATTTTAAGTGTGTGGTGCAAAGTACCAAGCAGTCGGCTCCAACGGGATGATGAAGACTTTGTCTTTTGAATAGTGAGGACCACATGTGACTCACCTTTCAGGAAAAAGGCAGAAATGTTTTTAGTCTCGGAAGGAGAGAAGCAATAGGCGCTCTGGGTCTGTGATTCAGGAGAGAGAGGAACAGCCGTGAAGGTCCTGCTAATGAGACAAGGTCTCAGTGGAAGCAGACTCTGCTGTCCCTATAAAGGTGAGCGGGTCAACAGAATCCTGGGTATCCAGGAGGTGGGGAAGCTGCCACAGAGAAGAGAGGAGGAGGACGCAGGAACACAGCTGGAACCTTTAATTCCTGGGGGGATCTAACTACAGGAGAACATTATATTAGTGAGGATTTTACACCATTGTTAAGAGTTGTCAAGCACACCTATATGTCATCTCAGGACCCCATGAAGAGAAATGGCTAGCCCAGTTTGGGGACCAAAGCCCTGAATGCTCCAATCACAACAAGCACCACTGTTGGCTTCTCTTTCCACATGTTCTACTTTGTCTTTCACTCATTGGCTTTTATTTTCAAGCTTCTTTTGTTTCTTCTTTTTCAGTGTTGCTGTTGCTTGGGATTGCTATGTCTACCATAACTGCCTTCTTCTGGGTTTTGCTGACCACCACAATGACTGGTGATGGCTAATAAACCAGTTTATCTGTCTGGATTTAGAAGTTCTTTGTGCAATCTTAGACCATTCTCCACCAGTCTTGAGGTAACCTCTCAATGACACTTTTCATAAAGGACCAGAAGTGAATGATTTGGAGGAAAATTATATAAATGCAATTTTTCTCTCTTTAACTCATCATCAGTAAAAGAAGATTAAATTAAAGATACAGATTTAACTCAGTCATACTTCTTGAATATAATACAATCATGTTGTGTCTCATTTTCAAGTCCATCAAAATGTTTTCCATATATTTTGAGATATTTTGAAAAATATTTTTCAAACCCATATTTGATCAATGTGTTGAATGAGTAATAACGTTTCTCTCTATGTCCACCATGAGGCTTTTTTAAATCATATTTTTTTTAAAAAACATAAATGATTTGGAAATTACAATTCTTTTCATTGACTGCAACCTATAGTGCTTATTTAAATGTTGGTAATGGTCTTGCCTTATGTCATGGCAACAGGATTGCTATTTTCTGCTGTACATCTCCTTTATTAAATCCAAAATATGATACAGGGAGAATTCCAATTCCTCCCTTAACCCTCAATCTCAACCTTCGCCCTTAACCCTCAATTTTTGGCCCTCAATCTTAACCCTCGAAAGTAAGTGTAAGGGCTATCTTGTGACTTAGAAATGGGACACCCCTCGAGTGCAGTTACGTCTTCAGACTGAAATGTATCAGAGCCCGTGTTGTCTCTGTATTTCCTCGAATGACACAGGGATAACATTGAAAAGAGCGCTGTATATTCTCTAAATAATATTAGCAAATAACACAATAGAGGATACATTATTCAGTCCTCCCCTCGCTACACAACAAGGTATACAAGTAATGTGAATCCGACCAGGACCGCCGGCCCAGGATGTACAGTTAAAATGGATAAAATAATTGCCTGTTTGTGGTGGGGTAGTATATGGGCAATGGTCATCATTTTGACAAAATAATTGCTCGCAGCAACAATAAAAAAGAATTTTTAAAAAATGAACTAAAAGTGAACTATTTAGTTCATTTTTTGAAATGGTGAACTGAACTAGTCATTTTAATTTCTGTGAACTATGAACTGAACTAGTTCATTTTAATATGAACTTAACTAGTTCATGTAGAAAGTGAACTTGCCCAACACTGCAGTTAGAGGGGTTCCACAAGTATGAAAAGGATGTGGTGTCTATGGATTGCTCAAGGGCATAATTACCTGTCTGACCAGAATTTACTATCTGATAATTTTTTTTTTCATCCATTTGAAATAATATTTTTGGTTTGTACTGATAAAGCTGTGAGCAGTCTTATCTCCTTCAGGTGAAACTGAAAGCTTCCTGATGGATCTATCCTATGGAAACAAAATTCTGGCACACTGGACGAGCTTCTGTTCATGTGAAGCAGCAGCATTGCTTTATTTATTCATTCATTTTGCCCCTTTACTGTTAAATAGAAAGAAGAGGAACAAGAGCAGTCATTCTCACCTACACACATTTTTAATCAACAGAAAAACTGAAGGGGGAGTGCACAGTGTTGTACACAACATTTGATTGACAGGCAAAACCTGGTGAAGGATGGCTTGGCTGCTATGAAACCAAGAGAGGAGATTAAAGTTTAAAAACAGGAATCTTCATTCTCAAAGGGTTTTCTAAGGCTTATAAAAGAATTTGTTTTTGGCTCAACGTTTGCAGCCATCACCGTTTTACAGAACTGCCAGATGGACTCAGACACTTTTACAATGAATGGTAAATCTGCACTTGATGAATTACTCCACGAGTGAGATTCAAAGTCCTGCTGTTCTGCTTTGTGTTTAGGCCTCTTCAGACTCAGGATGACAACAAAGGAAAGTTTCCTGCTGCATTGTAAGCAGGGGGAAGATGGTAAGAGAGGGATCAGAACACCCCAGGGAAGTAAGGAGACCAGAGATCTTGTGAAGAAATAGATTTCAGGAGTGCAGCTGTTCACTTAGATGATGAAAATAGAGGAAAGTGAAAACACATAATGGTGAATGTAGCTATGTACAAAACAAGAGGCACAGGTGTAAATAGGAGAAAATTCAGACTATGGACTGAAGAAGAGGGACAATACAAACCCCTCAGTCTAGAATTTTATTCTAATTCTTCTTTAATTCAAAGATTCTGCAGACACACTCATAAAAATATTGTCAGAAGAACAGAGTGGGCTCACTGCTTACCTACTAGCTTAGTTTAGCTTAGAGTTTAACCCATTTTAAATGCTTTCTTCTTCTTTTCCTTTCGGCTAGGGGTTGCCAGAGTGAATCATTTGCCTCCATCTAACTCTGTCGTCTGCATCCTCTTCTCTCAAAACAACTAGATCCATAACTCTCCTCTTTGGTTTTCCTGTCATCCACACACATGTATCCTGTCCTGCTGCAGCTAATCTTCATTCATCTCCTTTCCAGAGCGTATCTCCACCTCTCTAGCTTTTCCTCCACAGTCTCATTACAGATCAAAATGTCAGCTGCAAACATCATGGTCCATGGAGATTCCTGTCTAACCTCATCTGTAAGTCTGTCCATCATCTTAGCAAATAAGAAGGAGCTCAGAGTTGATCCTTGATGCACTCCCACCTCCACCTTGAACTCCTCTGTCACACCTACAGCTCACAACTCTAACATACTCCTCTACTACTTCAGACTTCCTCATACACCCTGTCATAAGCTTCTAAAGGTCTACAAGGACACAATGCAGCTTTTTCTGACCTTCTCTGTACTTCTCCATCAGCATACTCAAGCAAATATCACATCTGTGCTACTCTTCTTTGGCATGAAACCATACTGCTGTTCACAGATGCTCACTTCTGTCTTCAGTCTAGCTTCCTTTACTCTTTCCCATAACTTCATTGTGACTTCATTCCTCTGTAGTTGACACAATTCTGCGCCTCTCCCTTGTTCTTAAAAATCGGCACCAGCACACTTCTCCATTCTTCAGGCATCTAGGACAGGTGGTAGTAGAGTTTTTGACTTGGACATTCAACAAGATCTTCAACAGAGTGAGAGGATACCTGAAGAATGGAGGAGAAGTGTGCTGGTGCTGATTCCGCTGGAGCTTTTCCACTCTTCATCCTCTTCAATGCCCTTCTCACTTCAGCTTTACTAATCTTTGCTACCTCCTGGTCCACAACAGTGGATTTAACTGGTTTTCAGTGCTTCAACTCTTTGTTCTTTTTACATTTTCCTCATTCATCAACTATTCAAAATACTCTTTCCAACGTCCTGTCACACTCAGAGCATCTGCAGGTACGTTTCCATCTTTATCCTTAATCACCCTAAGCCTGTTGCTAGTCTTTCCCATCGCTATCTCTTTGCCTCACCAACCTACATAAGTCACTCTCTCCCTCCTTGTTGTCCAACCTTGCACACAAATCATTCTTAGTTTATCTGTTAGTTAAAGAAGTATTAATATATTTTTCCCAATATAATATTGCCAATACATTGGATGTCTCTTCTCTTTCCGCCCCCCTCTCTGTCTGATCTCCCTCCTCTTTTCCCAGCTGGCCTTTTGGCAGGAAGGTCCGACCTGATGAACCAGGTCCTACTCAAGGTTTCTTCTCTTTTAATGGGGAGTTTTTCCTTGCCGCTCTTTGGCTTAAAAGGTTTTTTCCTCCTGCTCGGGGAGTTTTTTTTTTTAAACTTTCCATTGTTTCTTCAATTAAGATTTAATAACATTAGTAATAGTTAATAACATTTACTCGGGCTCATGCTGCGGGTCTCTGAAAAGTGCCTAGAGACATTTTGTATTGTAAAAGACACTATAGAAATGAAGTTGAATTGAAAGTTGAACTGAATAAGTCAGCAGCGCTGATGGTGGTCGTTAACCCAGGCCTTGACCCATCTGGTATGGGCTTCATGGGTCTTGTGATCGCATGGTTAGTTTGGGTTAGATTTTAAACCCGATGCCCTTCCTGACACAACCTTCTGGCATTTACCCGACTTTGGGCAGCTGCTCAAATTGACACGTTTTAAATGACTATTTTGAATTACAAGGTTATGTTTCCTTTTAAACCCCATTGCTCTGTCATGAATCCCCATAGTTTAACCTGCAGTTGAGGGCTAGCTTGATGTCACTTTCTGTCGCTTCAACGTGATTTTATGTCAACCATAAGAAGTCTCTTTTTACACGCATGTTATGCTTAAACCGGACACAGCTAGGTTTTACCAAGAGTAATTCCTAGAAAAAAAAAGGAGACATGTGTGATGTAGGTAGGCATGGAGATAACCTGATTGATCTATAAAACTACTCTGTTAGCTAAAAACATGAGAATGAGGCCTAACCACACGTTAAACAGGAGAGCTTCAAAATGGTCTGAGGGAGGAAGTAAACAGTGCAAACTGTGTTTGCAATAACTCGATCACATCAGGAGTGAATTTACGATAAAGAAGCTAGTTTGCACAATGCGCTAAGTAAAGTTTGTCTGCGCCACAGAGAAGCGGATGGTGAGTATAAAAATATTTGGTGATAAAAAGTTGCTGGAGCTGTAGCCTTTGCCCTGATTGCTCCATTTGTCACTTGTCAGCCTGAAATAGGAGATTTGACGGTTTAAGTCCAAGAGGGACTTAAATAAATCACTGAGAAAATCACTGAACCGCTTTTCTCAATATTTCTCAACTTTTCTCAACAACAGTGGAAGATGAAACTCACGTTCCTCTGGAGCTTTGCAGAAACATGACCCTCTCCAATATGGCTTCCTCCAGTTATTCCACAGGTAGACATCCAGGTTGAAGGATGCACCTTCATACCTTTTTATATGGTGGTCCCTGGATGGGGATTTATGCTTATTATTAAACAACGGGAAGTGCACTCTCAATGTGTGATCAATCTGCATTTTCATCAGAGTGTGACACAGCATCTGTGAATCTGGAATAGATTTTTATCAAGGACGTGATATATATGCAAATCTACTCAAAGATCGAGTGTTCATTAATGAAGCCCATTGCATCTTTTTATTGTGATTTAGATGAAGATGACTTTACATTAATGGCAAATTAATGATGAAAACCAGTTCATTCCTCTGTGCATCAAGGTGCAGGATCATCTCAATGAAATAAAATAGTAAATGTGCACAATGTTTGAATAAAGAGGGCTTAAAACCTTAAAGCAGCGTAAGAAGGGATTTAGCATTCAGTCTCAGCACTTCATCTATCAGTTCAGTGTCAGCGATTCCTGTGAGATGCATCTTGACTGAAAGGAGGCTGAAAGCAGTTTTCTGTCTGATGTCTTAAAACAGCTTTTTACTTTCAGAGGAAATGTGACAAGTTAAATTCTGTATGAGGAGTTCAGTTCCCGTTGGTGGATGTGTTCAGTGAAAAGCGCGTTCTTTAAGATGTAAATGGTTGTTTTGTTGCGTCACCTGTGCTATAACCTTGTAAGGGTTCACAATGTTGCATTACAAAACTAGAAAAGCACTCGGAGAGCGCAGACCTCCACCAAGCGCAACAGTTCCCCGTATAGTGATTTACAGATTACGATAAAATCCGCCTTCTGGATCCGGACCAGCCTTCGAAATTGGATAGAGGTTCCCATTGTCAATCCCTGAGTCACATTTCATGGGTGATGGGTTTTAGGCAATAATTAACGGAGATATTGAGAAACAAAATTTTTGCCTCCATTGAATGCAATGTTATGGAAAATTTGAAAGTGATCCAGAATTCTTTCCCGATCACACCCAAAATGAAACCAGTTCTTCCTTTTTCACATTTCTGACAACAACTGAAAATTTCATCAAAATGCATCCATAACTTTTTGAGTTATCTTGAACACAGACAGACAGATAAACGCCAGCAAAAACATTACCTCATTAGCGGAGGTAATAAGTATAAAAGGTATAAAAGCAGAACTGATTTGACTGAAACTAAGGTGCTAACCTCACCATGCTTTTTAATTCATTGTTAATGTTGTTGAGTATTTTTGTTATTTTAAAGAAAGTCTTTCAATATTGACATGATGTCATACTGAAGAGAACTGATCAAGGCTCAGTTTGGATTTATCAATACCAGTGATGTGGTTCGATTAATTTAACAAATCAGAAAAGAGAAAAAAATGCTTAAATTGAAAATTAACTATTTTTTTTAATGTTTTTGGTACAATATTGAAACTAAAAATGTGACATTGATTTTGTAATACATTTGATTTTTATTTCACAAGTTGTTCTTCAGCAGCTTGCAGGTATCGATCAACGCTCCTCTTGAAATGTACGAATCAACAGGATGTCTACCGAGCCCCGGCGACTTCAAAGCACACATGATTTATTGGAAAATTCTTCAGTGAATGGGCAACAAACAGAGAAAAGCCTGCACTGATGTTTCACTACAGGCTCTACTGTTGCTGCCTCTCTGCTTCACAGCAGTCGGTCTGAGGAGAAAACATACTGTGTTTGCTCAGAGGACACGGCAGAAAGGTTTTCATTCAGTGCAAGACTCATCGGTACGCACACATACATGCACATGCTGTATTTTTAGTCAAGTAATGATGTGTACGAAAGCCCATCTGTGCTCCATTTTCAATTTGGAGCATCTGCAACACTGTTAATGACGGCTCAGACACATCCGCATGTAATCTGACTTACAGTGAAGCGTCTTTTCCCAGCAAACATTGATACGTAGAATCAGAAGATTAGATTTGGGGTAAATTTGAATGTGCTGTAATAGCTTCATGAAAAAAACATTCAGAAGTCATTTTCAAGACACTGAAACATAAAAAAATCAATGAAGTCATTAGTCCTGAGGTAAAGAAAAAATGTCTTCTAAATTACCACATTCATTAACATAGAAAACTGCCTGAGGAGTCAGTGTAATTAAAACATGATGCTCTTAGCATCTTTCAAAGAAGCAGCAGGGTTTTAAAGTCATGTGCAAAAGTGAGCATTCCCTATGCTTTAATATATATATATATATATATATTTTTTTTTTTAAGTTTCCATTTCATGCTTTATTTGACTTTCGAAGATTCAAAACTGGCTTACACTCACTGGCCACTTTATTGGGGGTCAGTCAGTGCATTTATTCATGTAGACATGTTGAAGATGATCTGCTGCAGTTCAAACCAGCATCAGAATTAAGAAGAAAGGTGATTTAAGAGACTTTGAACGTGTCATGGTTGTTGGTCTGAGTGTTTCAGAAACTGCTGATCTACTGGGATTTTCACCACAACCATCTCTAGGGTTTACAGAGAATGGTCCGGAAAAGAGAAAATATCCAGTGAGCGGCAGTTCTGTCGATGCAAATGCCTTGTTGATGCCAGAGGTCAGAGGAGGATGACCAGACTGGTTGGAGCTGATAGAAAGGCAACTGTAACTCAAATAACCACTGGTTACAGCTGAGGTCTGCAGAAGAGCATCTCTGAACACGTCCAACCTTGAGGTGGATGGACTACAGCAGCAGAAGACCACAGCAGGTGTCACTGCTGTCAGCTAAGAACAGGAAACTGAGGCTACAATTCACACAGACTCACCAAAACTGGACGATAGAAGATTGAAAAACGTTGCCTGGTCTGATGAGTCTGGATTTCTGCTGCAACATTCAGATAGTCGGGTCAAAATTCTGGAGGAAACAACATGGAAGCTTGGATTCATCCTGCCTTGTATCAGCAGTTCAGGCTGCTGCTGCTGTTGTAATGGTGGGGGGGTATTTTCCTGGCACACTTTGGGCCCATTAGTACCAACTGAGCATCATGTCAATGTCACAGCCTACCTGAGTATTGTTGCTGACCATGTCCATCCCTTTATGACCACAGTCTTACAGCTCTCACCTTTGCTACCTTGCAGCAACAATTTGAAGTAGTCTTTCTGTAAGACTCTGGACTTGTAGAGGAAGAAGTTTGACCCGTTCCTTATGTGGTGAGCGAGTGGTGGGAGACAGCTATACAAGTCCATCCATCCATCCATCATCTATACCCGTTTCAGCTGTACAAGCATTTACCAGTATGGTGTAAATACGTAGAGTAAAAAAAAATAAATCACCACTCTGGAACTTACCCTAGACTATATTAAGACACAAAGCATATTTACTGAGCAAAATAGGAGACAAGATTCAAGTGGAGTAACAACAAAATTTATTGTACTTTGAACAAGAAGACAACTGTAGGGCCTAAATAGTCCACAGAGTGGATGGTAAATTTTATTAGCAACAACTTATAATACATAAAAAGGGAATGGACTTTTCAATTTGCATAAAAAAAACAGTAAAGCTTAAAAGGTGGCCCTGTAATTCAGGAGCTGAGGCTTTCCAGTGGGGGAGGTTGTGAACAGAGGGAGCAGCGTGACACAAAAGAGGTCACCACCCTAACGAGTGCTCTTATCGTCTCCTGATTGGTTCATTCAGAACAGCTGTGCTCAATCACTACTGCCCCATTTACAGCATTGTTTGAGGTTCTGCATCTAGCCAAGTACACTCAAAAAAAGCAAACTGGGTGTCTGTTACCGTAACCTAAGTCCAGTATGTAGCTTGTATTATATAAAATCATGTTTTATAGTTAAACATTTCTAAATTATGCAGTTTTAACACAATACTACAACAATTTAAATTTACTAGACTAATTTATGTTAATACAACATAAATCTAATGGATTAAGATAACAAATCACTTCTGTTTACAACTCCGGAGCAGTAGGTGGCAGTAATGAGCAAATTCCTAATCAGTAGTTCCTTCTTTAATCATTGTCAAAGTTGGAGCGGCAAAGTGGAGCGGACATTTTGAGATGAGGCTGCAGACGTGGAAGAAGGTAAGCTTAATCTTTTCTCTTCAATTGAAAAGAAGGTAATAAAAGTACAGAATTGTTATCGACAGTTAGTTATTGCCGTCTTTTGCATTTTGAATGACTTTTTCTGTTCTGCGTGTTTAATTAGAGTGCAGGTTCAACTGTTGCCATGTGCAGGCTTGTTAACTAAGGTGAGCAGGTTGACGGGGGCAGACTCATTTACGTAACCGCTCCAACCAAACACAGGTTTGAAAACGTTTTAAAAAATAATAGTGGTAAAGTTAAATATTCCCACAAGTAGCGTCTTTCTTTCGCCTGGAGTCCGACAGAAAGTCGACACTAACTCCACGTTTGGCGAGTAGCAAGTGTTTTTTTTTTCCGCCGCCGTCGCGGACTTTCTCAGTTAACTCGCCGTATATCTCCTCGGGCGGGACCACTGCTCTGGTGCAGCTAGTGATGGGTCGGTCGCGAACGAGAGCCGTTAAAGAGCCGGCTCTTTGAAGTGAACGACGGGAGCCGGCTCGCGATAGAGAGCGATTTTTTTATTTTTGATTTTATAAATTGTCTTTTAAAGCCGCATTAACATGAGTGGCTGTGGCAACGTCTGTGTGATTATACAGAGCGGGCGGGGGGGTTACAGACACACAAACAGGAGGCAGACAGGCGAGAGGAGCGAAAGAGGGTTGGACCATTTCACCAAAGATGAGTGACAACAGAAAAAATGAGTTAGACTCCGGAAAGGCAGAGTGAACACTTTGTAAAATACAAATTTCATATCGAGCAGGATCCACAAACAACCTGCACCGGTATATTCAAACTAATCATCCAACAGTGCAATTAACAGAGTTGGAGAAAAGATCAGCAAGGGACTCTGAAGGTTTTTCACTATTTAGAATTTATTTATGTATATGTTAAGTTCATTAATAAAGCCATATAAATACTATACATATGTAATATTTTAAGTTTTTGTTTTTAAATGTTTTTTCCCAGAAGAGCAGAAGTAAATTACTGCCCCAACTACCCATCAGGTGAATCTGCAGACACTTGAAAAATAAGAGAGACCCTGCTTTTAGAAGTAAAGAAAAGGAACAACCAGGACACAGTGGCAGCCATGATGGAGAAGACCTTTGCACACAGAAGGCAAGAGGTTATTCGTGATGCACCCCTCATTGCTGATTTCAAAACCAATGGCCGGCTCTCTTCTGTGTACGTGAGGTGGGTGAATAAATACAGAGCACTCATTTACTTCTGAAATATGTCTTCATTTAAGATAATGTACAGTGTGATTTGGTGTAAGCTAAACAAATATAGGCAAGCCTTTGAAGTAACTTGTAAGGTGATTGAAGATTTGATGATGGTTCAATTAGTTGGTCAATTCAATCAAATTCAGTGTTGTGTAACTTTTTTTTCTTCTCTCATTTAAGCTAACTGCTGAATTCAAGAGGATTACAACCGTCAGTTTGCTGCCAAAGTTCTTCTCCAAACTGGATGTTCTATCTTCAAACCTGATGAAGGTGTTTTCTAGGAGAGGGGGCGGTCAAGGAAGAAAGATCAAGAGCATCATGGTACCCATCACCCAGGTATGAGGATAAAAAAAAGAAACTGAACAGCCATAATATTTATGTCATGTTTGACATTTAAAGGGAGAATGTAAAAGGATGAAGATAAATAAAACTAGATGGAGAGGGGGTAATGTCCTTGATTGAAGAATGATTTGATAAAATACAAACGTTGACAATGTCCACTGACATTACAATGGTAGTAATAAATAAACATGAATAAATGTCTTGTTTGGAAATAAAACCAAACCACCTAAGGATAATGTAAGTTCACATATACAAATATCAATCACGTTTTTACATAAAAAAAGTTAATGTCAGTGTTTGTTCATTGTTTGTGAAATCTTTTCTACCTGTTGACTTTAAAATAGCTTTTTGTTGTCTCTTTTATTGTCCTACACATTCAGACCGATGCCATTGATATCAGAAGAGATGCATCATCAAAGCCCTGTGTGTCTACTTACATGAAGAGCCAGAGAAGCTTGTGAAAGAATACATGGTATGAATTTAGTTTTGATTCTCCATCTGTAAACAACCCAGATACACACTTCACCCTCCTGTTGTCCTCTGGGCTGAAACTGACCCAATCTGTCCTTCCTCCCTTCCTTCTGTCCCTCCATCCTTCCTTCTGTCCTGCCACCCTTCCTTTTTCCCTCCCTTCTTTCCTTTCTTCCTCCCTTCCATCTGCCTTTCATTCCTCCTTCTTTCTCTTGCCTTTCCTGCCTCTCTTCCTTCTGTCCCCCCACTCCTTCATCTTTTTCCATCCTCTCTTCATCCTCTCCTCAAATCTTTCTGTCTCTCCATCCCTCCTGTCTCTAATTTGCTTCCATTCTCCCTCTCCTATTTTCTCTCGTTCCAAATTGTTCTTGCCTTCTTCTGTCCCACCATCCCTACTTCCCTCCCTCCCTCCCACTCCATCTTCTCTCCTTTCCTTGATTTTATTTCTCCTTTCCTCCATCCTTCTTTCCTTCCTTTCTCCATTCCTTCCTTCCTTTCTTTCTTGATCCAATTAGTTCCCTCCTCCACCTTTCTCTCTTTCTTTCTTCCTTCTTTCCTCCCATCTTTGTCTCAGGACAAAACTAGGGTAAGAAAAAACAATGTAATATTAGAATCTTTCACATAAGATAAGTGACAGCTGCTTTACAGAAATTTGTGTATTTAAAAAAAATGGGACCACTGTAACATTTTGACATACATATCCTCTATTTCCCCCCTTTCTTCTGTGAAGAACACAGATGGTGAAAGCAGTGAAGCTGCGATGATGAAGACTACATTTGGAATCTTTGTCATTAGCAAAGAAGGTGCAGAGCCAAAAGATGGACCGGAAGAACTAGGTATCATTCTGGAGGGTGTGCAAGTTCTGGATGGGCTTGGAAACGTACCACTCGCTGTGGGAATGTTGTTCCTCAGCTATCCACCAGAGCTGCGATACACCTTCGAAGCTTTGCAGAAGCTTATCATGGAGCTGGATGGAAACAGACTCTCAAAAGAAATTCAAACACTGAAAACACTACTTGCACGTTAGTCATCCTCAATAGGATAAACTACTGTTCAGGTAGAAGTTACTCTGTATGAAGCCATTCAGGCATTTACCCTCAAATATGATGAGATGTTGTTAATGTGTTTTGATACTTTAAACTGTTGATATCTGGAGGTTAGAGTAGAATAATGTTTAGAAGTGTTTCTTTAAACAAGTGAAGAAAAAAAAGTGTCAAACAACGAAGTTTTCTTTTGAAACTTGAGATGATGCACAATACTGTATTTTTCTTTTGCACACACAGTTGCCAGATGTGTTCTGCATATAGCTTCATAACCAGCTTTGATTTGTTTTTTGGTCATCAGAAAGCTCCAAATGTAGACACCTAATATACTGGTTGTTTTAATGGTTTACACTTGAAATTTGTATGTGAAAAGGAATGTATGTTGCACTCTGATTTCTTAAACTTGAGCCACTTCATAGCTACCTAGAATCCAGTCTTAAATTTTCATAAATGTCAGTTTTTATAGATTTGTTTGACATAAATTATAGGTTGTTTCATAGAGATGTAAACTGGGGGTAAACTTAACAGTGTCTGTGTGTTGGACTGAATTTCATGCTGTGTGTGCCAACCCTAACCCAGAAACATGTTTTCATGTAAATTGCTTGTGAGTGAGTTTTGCAATTTCTGATAAAGTGTTATTCCAACAAATCCAGTTTTCTTCATGTTTTTCTTTGCCAAAACTTGACACCAGCTTGGGGAATATAGGTTGACATTTGTATAAATTGCAGAATTTAAAAATAATGTTAAATTATTTGTTTTATTATCCTACAATTATGTTCCTGTTAACCTAATGAGTTTTGTTGACTAAGCACAATTAATTAATGTAACTGTATTTAAGATAATGGTTGCAACTACCCATTTAAATTAAGTGAGTCATAATTATATCATACAAGTTGAAATGGCTCAACAAAAATATGTTACTATGTAACATTTACCCTTACAAATCTAGTTGGACATCATCCTAGTAATTACGTCATAGTAACATAAATGCATCATGTTGATCCAACATATTTATATTTAGGTCAGTCGACAAAATTGTTTCTGGCAAAATTAACGCAATTTGTTTGGGTGGAAATTATTTCCATAATTTTATTACGTTCTGCAAACAAATCATTTTTTTGAGTGTACAGTCAAAAGTATATCTTCCTAATTTATCAAGGATGGACTGAATGGAAACATGCATTGGCTTGAGATGGGAAAGTGTCCCAAAATGCATTTCATGTTAACAAGTGGCTGTAATGGAGGAGGAAGAGGAGGAGGAGGAGGAAACATCCATGTGTGACATGAAACTTTAAAATACAACTGTTGCTGTGCAAAGAAATGTAAAATGTTTTTATTCAATCGTAAGTTTGAATTTGTGGCTGATTTATCAAGGCAGAACATTTTTTGAAAGGTTTCTCTGATGTTTACCTGCTAGCTGAGTTGTGACATCATCATTAAGAACGCTGCAGACCCTTGAAGTATATTCTCCCAAGTCAAATGTTCCTAGTAGGAACCATCAAGTCCACACTTGCCATGCTTGGTGTTTGGAAACAGAGAATTGACATATCTAACCTGCTTATGATGCTAAACCCTCTAGTCAGTGTTTTTTTTCAAAATGTCACATGCTCTAAAATTGGTTTATTGTTATTTTTGTATAAGAAGTTGATTTTGGTTATTGCAGTTCTTTTCACCTCAGGGCCATCATAACCAACATGGTGAATGGAAAATGTTTAAATAATGAGTTTAAGAATGTGAGAATGAGTGTAAGAGTTTAAATTAAAACACTGAAGAGTATGAGTTACAGAGCCTGAGTATAAAGATGCAAGAATGTTCTTCAAAGAACCAACTTTTTCTAACAGCCCTCAGGTTACAGTTACAGTGATTATTTAAAGTTATGTTAACATATAAACTAAAGACTGGTGCAGCTTCTAAGCAGCAGCTCAAAGACAGAGACAATCAGGTTTATTTTGAAGAAAGACATGCTCTTTTTCTCAAATGGGTATAATCTGATTTTAGATCCAATCTTGCCATCTGATTTTTTTATTTTAACAAGTTCTTTTGCAAACACGGCACCGTGGAAATCAAAAGCACACCTCATTATGCGCCGTGACTGTGCAAAGCGGTTGCAGCTGTGTTTGTTTCTGAAATTGTGAGAGTGCGATAAGGATTTGGCCTGCAGATAGACGTTTAATCCCATCTCATTTAACACATCTTCTCTTCCTCGCCGAACAAAAGCAACAAAAGCACATCCTCATATTGATCATGGTACATCTTTATATTAAAAATAAATAAATAAATAAAGCAATTAAATCAGCCGTTCTCATCAAACCGATCCCTCCTCCCTCGCTGGATTCTTCGGAGCTCGCTCCATCATCCTCGTATGAACATCTCCCACGTAACCCTGAGCAGCTGTTTAGGCCAAATCAAATTATACATGGATATATAACTCAAAATCAGCAGCTATTCTCAGCATAACTCATGATTAACTGATACTTTAGAGAAGACATTAATATTGCCTCCATGATTCAGACTAATCTGATCTGTTTACTGTAATATACATATATGTATATCATCTGTTTATAATTGGCACCTGTTCCTGTGTTGGGGCTGCACTGATTGTCAGACATTTGGGGTTCGTACAGTAGAGCTTCCCTTGTTATGTCTAACCTTTCAAAAGGTTGCAGCGCATCATTTGACATTTCAGAAACAGCTCATTTGCTGGAAGTTTTAAGTTTTTTACTCGCCTTTCTGCAAAATCTTGTGTCTTTTTCTGTTTTTTCTTTTCTGTTTTTGGTCATTAATGTTCTGAAATGATTAAATACTGTAGCAGGAATCTGCAGAAATATCCATCTTCTATGTAACAAACTAATTTTGATAAACATGCTTTGCTTTTCCGCAATTTCCCCTTAATTCTCTAAGAACAGTTGATTTTCACCATGGCTGCTATTTTGGGGAGTTGCGTCTACCAGCTTCACACCATTAGTCAGTAACAGCTTTTTAACACCTCCTAATGGTGTTTGTTTGATCTCTGATATATTTTTAACAGCTTCTTTGGGAAAAAAAAAGTCTCTTAGATGTACAAAAAGCAGTCAGACACAGCAAACGTGTATGTTCCATAAAAGAAATTACACCAAGCTATCCAGGAAAACATGGCACAATAGTTTTAATTTAAGCTGCACTTATCAATGTTTTTATATTGTAGCATTTTACAGTATTTAATAAGAAATGAAGGATAGTGAGAAAAATGTTTGAGACCATGCTTTTGGTTGATTCTTATCTGTGTTGTTTCAAGGAATGTGCTGTAATTTATTTGCCCAGAATCAAACAAAAAGATGGATCCACAACGGTTTGGGTCACTGTCGTGCAGAATAAAGTACTTTACAAGTTTACCTGCAAACACCAAGGGCCTGATTTACTAAGATCCTGAATAAAGAGTACTAAATTGCGTGTGCACTGAAAAAGTTTGCACGTGCTGTTGTTGTGTGTTTTGCGGGTGATCAACTAAGAATGCTCGCGCAATTGATAACGGGTGCAAACCGCAGTATTTAAATGAGGTGTTGCGTGTCTTACGGTTTGCGTCATGGAGAGTCTGGATGGAAAGCAGGAAAGACGCAAGCGCAAAATGAAATTTGACGAGTTGGAGTTAGAGATATTAGTGGAAGAGGCAAATAAACACATTCATGAACTACAGCAAAGAAATTTAAACATCACCAAAAGAAACGCAATATGGGAGAAAATCTGCGATAGAATAAATGCAGTTGGTAAGACAAAAAAGAACGGCAGATGAGGTTAAAAGAAGGTGGCAAGATATAAGGCAAAGAATTAAAGAAAAAGTGGCCTTTAATAAAACTTCGGCAAACAAGACAGGTGGAGGGAAGAGATGCATCTAACCAGGATTAAGCAGCAGGTGCAGCTCACCTTCTGCGAGGAGCAGATAACTGGGATACTGGGGTATGACACGCTAGAGCCAACTGCAGAACAAGGTAGGCGCACAATAAGAAACACTTTCTTCTCCATGAAAACACGTGATTTATTTATTATCACAAATAAAAAAATGAATGTGCCTCCTGTGGCAAACTTTTGCTGAATAATACTCGATTTAACATTCAAATAAAATATTTCTCCTTTTGCATGTGCTTGTGACCGGCTCCAAATCAGCCCTTAAGTTTCAACTATCTGGTTTTCATTCATTCATTCCAAACAAATTTACAACGAGTCCGAAAGACTCTCTCTCTGCGTATTCTTTGATTTTGGCGATGTCGCCTCCTTGCCACAATACAGCAGCCATCGGTGCGTAATGCTGGGCAGATTAGCACCTTCCTTTCGAACGTATTAAATACAGACGCAATCACAATCCATCCCCGCAATTACTTTCAGGGTTGGTAAATCTCATTGCGCGTGGTAAATGAACCTATTTGCATTTTCCCCTCCCAGTATTTAGCGCTTTCTGGCGGGTACGCCCCATATTGATTATTCATCAGAGCAAAAGTACTAAATGAACAGCGTGTGCTATTTTGCTCATTTGAGAGGCGCAGTCCTCTTTGCACGCGGTTAGTAGATCAGCTTGCACATTGGTTTGCGGGTGATGTCAAGTTTGCACACGTTTTTACGCACGCAAACCTTTAGTAAATCAGGCCCCAAGTGTACACATGTAACTTGTCTGTTTAGCATCCTTTCCCAAAGGACACCACCTAAACCAACACGTATAAACACGTAAGGTTGGCAGCATTGCCCTTAAACTGCATGATTTGCATCAGACATTTGAGGTATTCCTTCAGAAGCTTCTGACAGTTGTCTGCTGGAATCCTGATCCGTTCCTCCAGACAGAACTGGTGGAACCGAATCAGGTTTGTAGGGCGCCTTTCTCGCACACACCTCTTCAGCATCATGGGATTGAGATCAGGGCTTTGTGATGGCTTCTCCAAAACACTGACTTCAATATATTTCTACATAATGTTCCTTCCTCATGTTGTCATTTTTTGCAAGCTGGCTTGCAAGCTTCCCCCTTTTTTCCTCCACATGTATGATAGTCATTATAGCCAAACAGTTAATTTTAGTTTCATCAGACCACAGGTAATGCCTCCAAAAATGAAGGTCTTTGTTCCTTGTGTGCATTTGAAAACTGTAATCCTGCTTTTATTATGTTACTTTTGGCTTCTTACTTTCAGCCCATGTCAGTACAGAACTCATTTCACTGTTGATACTGACTCTCTTACCAGCTTCAGCGGGCTTTCTGGGGTAGATACTCACGATTCGTACCAAAGCACTTTCACCTCTGGGACACAGAACGGTGTGATGGCTGGATATTCTCATGGTCGTTTATACTTGCCTGTAATTGTTGGAACAGATTAACGTAGAACCTTCAGGCATCTGGAAGTTGCACCCAAGGATGAACCAGATTTGTGGGGGTCCACAGTTCTTTTCCTGGTTCCTTGTCACACAAGGAACCAGTGTGTTTGAGGTGTGCCCTTCACACAGACAGACAGGTGTGCTTCCAATTAATTCAAATGTTGTCAATGAATTAATTAATCAGAAGCTTTCAAAGCTGTAACGACATCATCATCTGGGATTTCCGTAATTGTTGAAAGGATGTTCAGGACGGGTCTCATCCTGAACATCCTTGTCCTGAACACCAGTAAAACCAAAGAGGTCATTGTAGATTATAGGAGGTTTTTTTTTTTTTTTTAAAAAAAAACGGAACACGCCCCTCTCCTCATACATGAGGAGTCAGAACAGCGGGTCAACCACATCAAGTTCCCAGCCATCCACATTTCAGTTGACCTGACCTGGGACCTTGTGTGCAAAGACTTGAGTGGATTTCATCCTAAAGTTTTACATGTAAAGTTCTGTACAGAGAAAAAGATTTAGTTTTGCAGCCCACCTTAGCTAATTCCTATGCCCACGCTACAATTTCACCACTAGTGTAATTTCATCAGACTCACAGTAGACACTGATGTAACAGGTGGTGGGGGCATAGTTTCACCTCAATTTGAACCTACTGGACAGTCCATGCAAGGAGCTTGTGGGGCTTCTGACACTCAGTGTCCAAAATACCAAACCTAAAAAAAAAAAAAAAAAAAAAAAAAAACACATGAGAAAATTACATAAATACCAAGACATTGGCTCCTCTTCAACAATAATAGAAATGCAACTATATGACAATTACAGCATTAGAGACCAAATTCAGTTCTTCTATTATGCATTTAGGCTTCATTGCTGCTCTTTAGAGCAGAGTTAATAATACACCTTTAGAATAAAGTGAGATTTTTTTTTCCCTCTGTGGTTTATTATCCTGTGCATAATAGGCTTATATTATCGCCCTCATAGGGCCATATTAACACATCAAACAATTTATTTGAAATCTGAGCTCACATTACTAGCTGATTTGATCTTTAAAAGAAATAAATAAAAGGAAAAAAAAAAAAGCTTTCAGTTAACTACCATTTCTAATTTCTGGATGCTGGACTCATACATTTTTTTCTTTATGGATATTCATTGAGAAAACTTTCCCAGATTCTTCTTCACAATAATGACAAAGTTTTGTTGGAGTTAGCATGCTTGGTCTTGCTGTTTTCTCTGACCACACTGATAATCGGTTGATCTGTCAGACATACTGACAGCGAATCAATACCGTCAGACAAGCAAAATAATATTTTCACATGTGCTGGTGTTGTCTTTCCAATTTATCCAACTTGTTATCTGGAGAAGGTAAAAGCTGGAAAAGTTAAAAATACTATCATGCAGGTCAACCCTCCCTGTTGTAGCATATATTCCACGTAGCTATTCAAGTCTGTAATTGATCTATAATCAAGGTGGCTGTAGTACGATGGGCAGGGCCCTGGGCTCATTTGTTCCAAGTGGGGTTCTGCCATCAGTACCACTGAGCTATTAAGCCGTCACTGCAGATAAAACTATTAGCTCAGTCTGAACGTAGACAACGCCCTTTGCTGCACTAAAGTAAATGGCAATCGAAACTATGCACTCTTTTTCGAATCAGCTGAAGATTTCTTTTTTCTTTTTAAAATAAATATTTGAATTTTAAATTTAAATTTGTGTTGTATCAATTATATATAAGGAGGGCCAGATTTAGGTGGTGTCTGGGCTACATCTGGTCCTTGGGCCATACATTGTAACTTGTATAAATTCAATAAACTGGAAATGAGGTGAAATTGAGCTCACCTGTTTATGGTTTCCTCTGTGTCTTCCCTTTGGCTATATTACTGGAGCCTAAATCCAGTCTTTAGCCTTATACTGACCAGAATCCAATCTTCCTCACTGACTACTGTCGTTACATATTGCATGTGGTCAGATCCATATTGCATGTCCATGTTGACCTTTCCATAATCCACACAGTTCCCATGGTAACATACATGCATGGAACTGATGTTTACAAAGCAAAATGGTATTTGGTGAACTGGCTTTGCTACTGTCACTAATGGCTATTTGAAGCTGCAGAGCTGATTTTCTTGGATAAGAAAGCATTTGAGAGAGAGTAGAGGTCACTTTATTTCAGCGTGCTTAAATAAAGTGACAACATTGGACTGTTGTCCTTGTCAACTGCTCCCCCCCAACCCCCACCATGTCAATACAGAGTAAAAAGTCATTTTTGCCCTCTGAATCCACCACTTACAGCTGTACAGCTCACAGCTCCAGCAGATGTAATTATTCTTTGTGATGTGTCGTCAATGACACACAAACAAATTCAAGTCCAAATTTAGCAATCACACTGAGAGACATCTGTAGACATTTAATTGGATTCCATTTGAATACAACCCAATATGGTTTCAGTCAGATTTGGAAAACTGCCTCCCATGTGATTTTTGACTGTTCACTGTGAACAAACCTATTTCAATATGATCTGGATCTGGGTCTCAAATGTGTCTCACTTGTTTCCATTACTAGAAATGGCCTTGCAATGAGAACGTTTTGGGAACTTCCATGGGGTGAAAACAAGTCCCTTTGGTTTGGTAATTCAACATATCCCTAACTATCCCTATCCCTAATCTGCTGGTTGGAGGTGTGGTGTTTATTCATTGCTCATTGGCTATGCCACGGGCAGATTACATTGTTCAGTTATCTTGTCCCCTTTAAGTACAGGTGCAATAGAAATGCTGCTACCGTCTAAACTTCTTCAATGTTTTCTAATTTTTATTATTTAATTGGTGTTTGCTAACAACAAAACTGTTACAGTGGTACAGTTACAGATCTTACCAGGTCTGCTCTTGTAATTTCAGACCTGAGGAACAAGGGTGTCAAATTGTCAAAAGAGTCAATTTGCACTATTAAAGGCTGCAAAAATCAACCAATGAGCTCCTTGTCTTTTGGAATTGTGGTGTCCCTCAACTGAGATGCTCTGGATTCAGCTGCTTATTCCCAGAAGATGTGTGGACTCAAGTTTTACCCGTTAACCGCGGCCTCAGCTGTTCCTACAAACTCAGGGCCAGATCACAACAGCGCCGCACAAAGCTTGTGAAAATAGCCGCCTTAGTTATTTTCAATCATAGCCCTCCTCTGGTGGCTTGTTGGAGCTATATGATGCTTCAGTTCCGTTACACATCGTAATGCTGCTCTATTTCCAAGATTTGACAAGAAAATAATAAACTTCTTACCACTACATTCCACTTGGTAGCTCATCTTCTTTTGGTCTTCTCTGATTTTAGAAGAGCGCTGTTTCTTTATCCAGAATTTTTGTAAAGCAGATCAGGATGGACAAATTGCTGGTGTCGGAAAATATCTCAGGCTATAATAACAATAAATGACTACACTGGCAAGCTTGTTTTGAGTCACCAAAGCCTGTAGTTTGCTACACACATCATTAAAGCATGAAATGATGATTTTAAATTTCTTGAGCATTTTACTCATTGTGGATTAATAGCTACGCACGTCATAGAACGATTCATGATGGTAAAATTTATGAACGGATGCTGATCAGAACCGATCGTGTTAATATCAGTTTAGAATCACTATTCAGTAAGGTATGCTTACTGTTGGGTCGACGTAAAGAACCTGTTCTGCCCTCAGAGATTGTAAGATACACTGCATTAATGATGTGATTAGCCAAAATAATCCTTTTTATATGTGCTGGTGTTATCTGCAGTTGTAAAAGCTGAACAGTCCTGATGATAAAACTGTAAATTTCGGCCTTAAAATTTGTTTTATGTCATGAAATTGTTACTAATTGATGTATATTAGTTTACCAATAATTAGTGAGTTCTAGTGAGGTAATTGTACAACACTTTAACAAAACTCTTGACTATCGGACAAGGGTGAAAGCGGATTTAATCTCCATTTGTATACAAGAAGAGATGGCCAGGCACTAACAACAACACGAACAGCTGTTGCCAGCACAAGACCATGAATCGAGGACACACAGGCATTTTTAACACTTGTTGAGCCTTGAGCTAAATTCCTCTGACAGCTATTCTCTCAAAAAATCATGCCATTGCACCTGAGCAATCTCACATCAGATTAGATATTCTACATTAGATACTGAGAAACAGGCTATAGTGACCCGACGCCATTTTTAAACAACATTTTGCCATCGGAAGGGAGTGAAAATGAATTTTAAAGATAGCCTTTAAATGACATATCTTAAAACCAGTTGTAATGGGATTTGCATTTATTATCCTCAACTGTGAAGAACACAGAAACTAAAGCTGTCAGGAATTATAGATTTAGTGGAGTTAAAAAAAAAAAAAAAATATTTCTCTCTAAATGTAGGATAGAGGAATTAAAATGGCATATTTGGCACAAGCATGTTCACCCCTGAAGCAAAGTGATGGGTTTGTCAGACATGAGGCACTTTCCAACTTCATGACTCATCTTGCATTGAAAAGGAAGGGTAAATGCAAAAAATGTGAGGTGCACAATGAAACTGAGAGATTCCCAAATTCCCAAAATCATGAGGCAAATGAGAATCTTTTATCAGAAATAGCCACAAGTAGCAAACAACAGGCTCCAAGTAGATGTGTATAGCTATATCTGCCTACAGTTAAATGGACCTCAAACAGCAACCCCCATGCAAGAGTTTCAACAAATTTGGCAGACATCAAAGCCAAATCTAAAAAAACCAGACAAATTCTTTGTATCAAAGTGGAAATGGATATTTTGGGTGACTTGCCAGGATGCCCCCTAATGACCAGTTGGTTTGAAATTTGGCACAGATTCTTTCATTATAAATGAGCCAATGAAGTTTCACAAACCTTTATTTATATTTGTAAATAACGGCCTTTGAAATGGACTTTGATCTTTTTCTACCGTTTGGAACGTCATGGAGTGCCAACTTCTGAAGCCACGTATGTGGGTGCCAAATTTCAGCTCTCTGAAGTAACAAATTTCAAGTGGTTTACAACAAATTGACTTCGTGCAAGCTGTGCTGCCAGCTATTAACAAAATGAGCTTCATGAAAATGCTGTACTGGTTTTACTAACCTTGGATTTTCTCATCACATGATTGAGGTCAAACAGTCAAAAACATTTTATTGGCAGTGTAACTTTAACATGGATTGAGTGGTGAAAATTGTTTACAGCAACCTTTTCATCAGCATGGTCAGAAGGTGAAATATCTCAAATTTGTGAAAGCTGGTTGAATGGGCTCAGGCTAGGTTGCTTTATTTTCTGTTTTGTTGAAAATAGCGAGAACATTTTAATGGTGGAATTTGGCAGGAACATGTGAGTTTTATTCAGGAGTAGGAAAGAAAGAAGGGAAAACCTTTTTATGCTCTGACCTATGCAATTCTCAATGTGAATTAAAATGTAAATGTTTTTATTACAGTGTCACTTAAAGGCATGACAAGATATTCATAGCCGATAGATCTTCAGTGGGCTCTGAATCTATCCGCCAGTTTTCATGTCTGGTCTCCGTGCCGCATAGTTTTTGCTGCTCAGGCACTTTCAGTACAGAAAAAACAAAAAGGAGAGGAAAAAAATGACAATAATAATAATAATAACAACACTTGCAAAAATGATATTATCATTTAATAATCGAGAAAGAAACTTCTGTTGTAGCTTGATGAAATGAGTTCAGCCGAACTGCTTGCTTAGAGATCAGCTTCACATTAATTAGCAGGGAGCTGAAAAGCTCCTCAGCAACGTCTCAGGGTATTGGGATTCATGAATGCTGAGAGGCTTGCAGACATTACAAATCCTATGCTACTGTTAGTAAAATACATTTGTTGTATGAGATCTCTGCTGAACGCGTTCTAAAGCTAGATTTTAATCAAAGATAGAAAAACTGTGTCTGGAGATATTTTTGGAAATCAATCCCCTCTTAATCAAACCGCCAACAACAACAAGACTCAGATGAAACCTCTTATATTAAAAAGGAAAAAAAAAAAGCAATTGAAGCAATCGTTCATCTCCTACTAGGTCACAGTAGGAGGATTTTCCTTTCTTTTGCTTCCATATAAATAGCATCTCCCAGTCTTTACAGTTCCCTTATTCAGTACCCAATCATTCTATTCTGCCTGCACTGATTCAACTGAGCTTCTCCAAATGAGTAGAAGGAATTACCATCCTCTCTGTATCCGTTTCCTCTTCAACCAATGGCACATACACAGAGGGTGAGGGTGACATTACGACAGGGAAACAATGCACAGCTCCTGGTCTTTTGTGGATTCATGCTTTACTGATCCTTGTGCCAGGCTGACAGTAACCTCATACAATCACCCTTATCCCTTCTCCCTTAAAACCTCAGTCTGGCTCTGGCAGCTACAGCTTGCACAGAATCAATCAGCATTGAGATATGGGGTGCTGTTACCGCAACGACCATTTTAGTATTTGACGTTCTCCCGTAATAGACAAAGAGATGGAGATCAATAGCCAATTTGGCCTTGGAATAGGACTGAAATGGATTAAGGAAAATTCATTTCATTCTCCTTCTTTCAGTCCCAGAGAGACTGAGAAACGCATGTTCGAACATTCATGGCCTGCGCAGTGAGCAAGAAGAGACAAGACTGTAAAGCTCTTTATATTGGCATGGTCAAAAATATTTTTTTGTCTTCTGTAAAGAACACAGAGAGGACTAAGTGGCGGTCATTATTCTTTGATGCAACAGAAATTCTCAACCTCTCAAGTCATTATGCATGAAGTCATAGTCAACACTGCTACCTAAATTTTCAGTCAGTCTGGCAGACATGGTAATTCTTGAGCATGTGAAATGAAATCAAATAGAGCAAAGTCAAATGTTTTGGGCTACTAGTGCCACTTATTACCATAGTAACCCCTCAGATAAACCCTGTTTTAGAAGGGAGAAGGGCTACTGAATATGTAAACATCAAAGATTATTTTTCCTCTACTTGCTAAAGCCTACCAAGAGGTTTTGCTGCCTTAACTTCACAAAACAGCAACTGAGAGAAACCAATAGAGTACCTGTACGAAAGGTTTTGTAAAAAGACGCTTCACTTCCAAACACTGACATATTCCATCTAGAGCATTCAGACACACCACTGAGCACTTAAAGCATCTTTAGGAGCATTAACACTCAAGTTTCTTGAATTTTCCTTGGCAAAACATTTAAACTAACATCCCCGTATACTGGTGCTGCCCTCACCATGTTTGACTAAGGGAATGGAGAACCATTACCTGGTTTCTTGCACACTTGCCATTTCATCTTTTCAGAGGAATTTGCAAGCCACTTTCATAAACTAGAATCTTGATTGGAAGTACGCCAAAGCTCACGCCTTTGACTCCTAAAGCATTACACCTGACCCTTGTGCAGGTGATGAGCCCACAGGCTGAAGGAGTGAGATACTTCCTCAATGGGAGGAGTAAGCATCTTGTAAGATCCTCCCTGGGAAGGTGCTTTGCACATGTACAATCAGGAGAAGGCCCCAAGGCCTTCTCCTGATTGAGAACATGCTGGAGAGATTATGGGCCTGATCTTCCACCAGATCTGCTAAAGCCGCTATTTAGGGATAGCGGGTAGCGGGAGGGGCGTTCCCCTGCAAAGAATGCAATCTTCCACCCTTGCTAAACGCGCTATCCCACCTGTGCTACCCGCTACATTATGCATAGTAGTGGTTAGGGCGTTCCACCTGTTAAAGCAATCAGTGCATCAGTAGCCATTGCCTTTAAGAGCAGGTTGCGCTTCCGCAAACCGCTATGGAGCGTCTTTTCATCCAGATCAGAGCAGCTCTCGTGTGCAACTCGTCTGGGACTTTGTTGCTTCCTCCTCTTCCTTCTTCCTCTTCCTCCTTACTGATATAAACATAGAAATATTTTTACACAGACAATTCCTATCGGCTACCTGAAAGTCCCAGATAGATGGTGCACTCCCAGTAAACACGCTCTGGTAGACTATGGCTTAACTGGTGAGCAAGCCGTTTAAGATGATCTCTGCCATTTTCTCAGGGGTTCAACTGAGGCCAAATCACGCTTTTTATTCAAGAGTTAATTTGAGAGGTAGAGCCATTTGTGCACGTCCACATGTGACCAGGTGGATGCACATTGATGCCATTTGGACGAGTTCTTGTACGAGCCGACACGGGGGCTGACCACCCGCTACCTGCAACCCTAAACCCGCGATCGCAAGATACCGAGTTTGCTGAAAAGGGCAAAAGACACGCCCATTGCCACACCTACAAAGTGAGTAAGGGAGTGGGCATAATGGGTAGCAGCTTTAGCGAGCGGAAGATTGCATTAGTGGTTAGTGGAGGTTCCTATACACGCAATTTGCGGGTAGCAGCTAGCGGGTAGCGGCTAGTGTTAACGAGTAAGGGGAAGTGTACGATCAGGCCCTATATCTTCTGTTTCAGTTACTTAAGCTCAGGTAGACCATAGCTGAGCAGTAGAAGCATCTGAAAGCTGAAGAATACCAGAAAGGAACAGCTACTTCAGTTCAAATGGAAGCATCAATACAAAGGGTCTGATTACAAATAACATTTTATATTTCAGGTCTTTTATCTTTTGAATACATCACAAATATTAAGTAAAGGCTTAAAAAAAAGAATGATGTGCCATCATAGAACCTTGTGGATAGTTTAGCCCTTTACTGGGTATTATATTAAATAAGTTTTCGTTGCATGTATATTGAAGTTAACAAAGGTCTGAGACATAAGCAACATGTGAAAAAAAACTGAACAGGTCTAAAATCGAACTCCCTTAGCTTGTTTTAAAGTTTTGTCATGGCGAATCAATTAAGAGTTGTGTCTAACATTACAATAATTAATGGTTGTGCATGAACAGACAGTGGTTTCTCAAGAAGATAATTGAAGCACGACAAGATGCAATCACGAAACCTGAAGGGTTCCATTTCTACCCATTCAGTCCTCCTAATTATAATGTGACAATTCTCTTCACTATGTTATAACTCACCCATTGAGATGATAATAACTTATTTCCATTAGGAGGCTGTTTCCAAGGAGAGATATCAGGAGTTCATACAGAATTATCAGCAGGGGAAACCGTGACTTGCAGGCCATGAAGGCACTCACGTCGTCATCCTCGGGTTGCTCTCGAAACCTCGCCAGCCTCATCGCAGAACAAAGGAAGGGATTCAATTATGAACTGACACCCCGAGGCATGCAGAAAAATCATGCTGCTTCAAACGAGATCACTGACTCTGTATCCCTCCCTTTATCTCCCCTCGCCCTACCTGTCTCACCTCCTGTGCCTCGAGACAGGATTCCTAATAGATTTCTCTGGAAAGCATAAAACACAGATAAATGAGTCTCGCCTCTCGCTCAAAAGGGGCCCTCAAGGTCTTGATGCCCTGAATATGACTGAGAACTTCTCTTTTGGTTTAAACAGTTTTATCGATTCAGGGCAATTAGTGCAGAACCGAGGGGATAATTCAGCCCACACAGCAGCATAGGTAATGAAGATCAGTCACCTCTTGTTTCCAGCAGTCAGGCCGTCCACTCCGTGGAGATTTTTCATCCTCTTTTTATTTCTTGTTTCGGCCCGTTAAGTCATACTGTTTCACAACCTACAATGTGTTTTAATTTCATCATACTGTGTATCAAAGTAAACACAGATGATGAAAAGATTACAGGCTGTCATTGTGCCTTGTTGAAGGATGAAACCAGTAACCGTGTATTGTGAGAGGTAACACTCATCTTGATAAAACCCCAGAGAGTGATTGGCTGATTTAACAGTTGCCTTACTTACCCCACTCACGCACCAAAGTACACGATTTCAAATTTAGTTTAAATAAAATCTCTATAATCATAAAGATGCTGAAATCTTTGAGGCAGGTAGTTTTTTTTTTTTTGTTTTTTTTTTTAAAGGCTGCTATTAAACTAAATGCACTCCTGAAGGAGATTATCCAAAAGAGGCATGCAGAAATAGGAATCATATCAAAAGGGCACAACAGAATAAAATAACGATTGATGAGCACGGAATGAAGAAAAAGCAGCACAGTATGTACAATATGGATTAGGGGAAGTCAGACGTGAGTCTATGTGCAAGGAATAACCTTTAAAACAAGACAGAAAGTGAAGCATACTGGCTAAAGTGTGATTTATGGTTCCATGTAGCAACTGTGCATGTGGCCTCCATGCTGGACCCACGTCATAGTTGGCCTTTATACTATAACGACCCAGAATGAGTGGGAGGCCAACTCTGTGCCCTTCTCGTCCTCATTCAGGAGAGGGCTGGTTGTTGGCAGAGGGAGTGGGCTGTCGTGTGAGCAACGTATGCCCCCTCCAGCATGTTGGAGATATAGAGAATACAGAGAGAATTAACGGTTGTTGTTCACCTATGACTGAATCGCCAGTCGTATCTGTACATCATTCAATAAAGCAACCACCCGTATCAGAAGTCTCTTTGAAGCCATTACACTACTTTATATACCGTTGTTTGTGTTGCTCTGCAATTACACCACCAAACACTAGGGGGCAGCGTTGAGTCTTTTCTGTAGCACTACACCCTGTAGTGCTCAGTTTCTTTTGTTTACTAACTTTATTTAGCTCAGGCACAGCAGTTGAGCAAATAATAACAGTACATCAACTTGGAGCCAATAAATGTTGAGCCCAAGTAATTCTGACTGACGTTGCACCTGACTGGAAAATGAGAAGGAAGTCGTTGTTGTGGGAAACAGATGTCACCAAAGCAAACCATAGAACTAGATCACTACTTATGAATTTATAACAAAACAGGCAAACGCCAGAAGTAAAGGCCAATCCTGCAACTATGGACAGTAGTTTGGATGACAAACATAACAAAATAAACATTTACATTGGTTTTAAAAACAACCATGGCCTCAAGAACGAGTAAATGGAGGCAACACCAAAAACCTTCAACGAGATCTAGATTTAAAGGCCAAACACAATAGGCTACTTTATGAATTAAAATAAAATGACAATAACTTGACAGAATCAGATGACCATTCGTTAGCAGTATCTACTATTCCTCGCCTTGAAGAAAACAATAAAAAAACGGGAATTTCACTTGTGCAAAGACATGAAATCCTATGCAAGCATACGTGCTTCCGATTTTGCACCTTTTTCAAATTTAATGTGAGAAAACATACACTTTGCCCGCCGGACATGCGGTTTTTGGAAGATTCTCAGGATACGACTGTGTGAAGCTCACGTAAATTCCCCCGTGAAAGCAAATGCGAAAATCCTGCACATCGAATGTGAAACCAGCAAATTCCCCCGTGACACCGGGGGAGGAGGGGGATCACTGGGTTCAGGTGTGAAAGGGGTCAAAGGCAAAGAAACAACAAAGAAAAGTCTTTTTGATTTAAGTCAAAAGCACTGCCGCTGCAGGGAAATCTGACAACAACCTGCCGCGAGGAGAAATAACAGAAGCTCAAAGCGAAACAGAGCTGAACAGAATGATGGAAGAGCAGCAGGGAACACTGCTCAACATTTACTGTCAATATTTTATACCGAGGCTGTTCCTTCTGTTGCATGGTGTTGCCATATGGCAACAATTACTTTATCTCAATTTTACTAAAAGACAGTAATGTAAAATCCATGTTTTATTGTTCAGTTGTGAAAAGGGAGTCTTTCATTTTAATAAGACCAATAATGCATCACATTACATGACCAGGAAATCCTGTTTGCACCTCCTTTTTACATGGACACAGACATTGGGGTGAGTCAGCATCTGAGGGCCCCCGAAGTTGTCTAATTGCTATGTATTTAAGCAAAAGCCCCTCAAGAAAAAAACTGAAATACTATCTGGGGTATGTTAACTTTTAATTTTCATTATTAAAACCAGTTTATATATGATATGTTTTTTGTAAAATGCTAAAATGAATTTGTTGCTATATGGCAACTACATGCGAATACGGAAGTGATCTGTGTGTATTTAACCTAGTGGACTGTAGTTGACTTACATAGCACGAGGCTACTCTGAGACTATGTTCACAGGTTTTTATTAGATTTAAAAGGGAAAAAAACAATATTTCTATTTATATCTTGTAATTTCAGACATTACAGTACAGTACTGATCAGGTCCAAGAAATGTTACCATCGCATTGTCGTCCACATGCCAGACCTGAGTAGAGGCTCCTCTATCGAAGAAACTGCCAGCCCCAGATCCCAACTAAATATTGGGTTATACATTTCACTAAGTATAAGTAGGATTTGTTTAGTCTTGTTTTCAATAAAATTATGTTTTGAGAGAAAAATTTGATTTTATGGTACTTTCCATATTTCCAGCATTGTTGCCATATGGCAAAAGAAACTTTTTAAAATATTTCCATTATTTAGGCAATTTTAAGTAATAAAAACACGAAACATTTTTATCGTGTCTAAATGATAATTCATGCAATAGAGGTCAAAACAGCAGACAGATTGTAACACAAACAATCTCATATCATGTGATTAACATGAAAACATGGGAATTGAACAACTCACATTTTCAAGAGCATGTTCCGACAAATCTGTTTTGGTTCAGCAGTGAAACTCTGCAGGAACATGAATCTGGCCCACAACAAAACAACCAACAATGAGCCAAATAAACCAGGAAGGGGTCTTCTTTAAGCACAAGTTATTATCATTATTATTATTTTTTTAAATTATGCCGCTGATCTGAGGATACCATGTAGAAAGATGCTCCATTTCTGTTTGAACTTGATTCAAAACTGCCAGATTTCTGCCTAAATCAAACCTCAGCAAAGCATCCGAGGAACAAAACAAGGACAAATCCACAAATCCAACCCTAATCCGTTACATACTTAGTATCATATTTTTTAGCCCTGATCTACATTCTGTTTTTTTGCACCGAAGATCCAACTCCATCTTTTAAATCACGCTGTTTTTGATTTGCAGTTGCCATTTGACTTTTAATTTTTGCTGCTACTGTAAATCCAAACCTCGGCGTCTTCTCTCCAACAGCTGTCGTTCCCAAACTCACATTTAGCAGAATTAACTATTGCAGCTCAGTCTGCTCTCCACTCTATCTTCAATATTCATCACCATGCCATGTTTTCAATTTCAAATAACTTATGATTGATTTCATCAAAAGAACCCAATGACTTTTCCATCTCAGCCAGGGAGGATTGATTGCTTTTCCTTCCCTCCTGAATCATTGTAATATCACCCACTCGGGTTAATATGGCACTGGCAATAAAACAGTTTGGGAAGATGTACCGCAGCATTTAGATGCTTTTATGTCTGCTTACACTGAACGAGAGAAAAAAATATAACCATTTTGAGGGTTTATAGTTATCAAAAATATAATCTGAGACACATAAATAAACTAGGGGAAAAAAGAAAAAAGGATAAAGCATAGGCACCTTTGTGAAGAACTAACTTGCTAGATTAACTTCCTACTTTCTAACTGAACCTGATGACTCTGAAACGCTTCATCCGTCACAGCCGTCACAAATTCCTGTTTCATTAAAGCTGTGGCCGAGATAAAAATTGGGACATTTCATTTTGCTTTTGCAGCCAGACGCGTTAATGGCAAGGCATCCAGATTCATTTAAATATTTTTTGAAATGGAATCTTAAAAGTATTCTCATGATGGGCCCCTGAGCTAATATAATATAAATGTTAATTGGGATTTGTGCAGTGAGCTGGAGAAACAAATATTTGCAATAAAGCGAATGCTTTCCAAGTTTCCTAATGAATAACAGTATGGGCTGGGGGTTGGGAGGTTTTATTGTTCCTGTATTTATCCAGCTCTACTGGAGGAAACCTATTCGAGTAAAACTGAAAATAAACAGTCAAGATGGATCATGGGCTGCTGCCTAAGTGCTGCTTTCAAATATGCTTCTTCAAATATTCCTCAGATGGCTTAACTCCAGATTGTGTTCATTTCCTATCAACCCGTCGATGGGGCGATCACTGCTTTGAAAATTTAAAGATGCTGTAAAACTGTATACATGCATGAGAACTGACAGCTGCAGGCCAGACTGAGTTTGTTCAAAAATATTAATGACATGCCTGCACATCCAAACCGATGAAGCGTAGGCTGCAGCAGATGAATCGTTTATTTTAATCTTTTTTTTAATTATTACTACTATTTCCATAGATGTGAAAATGAAAATTCAGTTTTTCAAAAGCCCAAAAGCTCTGGTAGAACTAACATTACGTAGGAGGTTTGATCCTAAGGCTCTATCACTGCTGGATATCTTTTTATTATTGGCTCCAGACTCCTCAGCCGTTTCCTTATAAATGAATTAACTGCAGTGCATTAATCAGGCGGGAGAAGTTTCCTTATGTATAGGTTAAAAGGGAACAGCTGCGTGCGGTCATGCCAGGCGCCGGTGGTGCAGGCTTCATTCAGCGGGCTAATTGCGTGCGGCACTGACGTTGGCCCTCATTAACCTTACTGCATTAACTTTTACTGTGGATAAATGGAGGGCTTTAAATCGGCCATCTGTTACTGCCCATCCACGTTCCCAGAGTGAAGGCGACATGCCGAAACCCTTCAAGGGCATCAGCGTTGTAGTCTAACAAGGAAGGGAGCTCTAATCAGACTGCAGAGCTGAGGCTGGTCGAGCTGCGACTAGAGTTTCAGGGCACACACCAGTTTTTAATTTCTGCTGCTTTTATTGTAGGAAATCCTTTGTCTGATTTTTAGAATTTTTAGCAAAACACCTATGGATGGATTCTGAGGAAATTTTCAGGAGTTGGGTCCTGGGCCTGCTCCGTGGTCTTCTCCCAGTTGGCCCGAAACACCTCTCCGGGGAGGCGTCCGGGGGGGCATCCTAACCAGATGCCCGAACCATCCTCTCGATGTGAAGGAGCAGCAGCTCTACTCTGAGTCTCTCACGAAAATGAAAATATGTTGAAGACAATAAGGTTATTCATCAAACAACTTCTTATCATTATAGAAAAACTCACACAGCTGTATTGTTAAACATTTGAATGATTTCAACTTTTTTTTAGGTAGTATGGTACCATACTTAAGGTACAGGTACGTGTCAGGTTTCAGGTTTGAAGATATAGTACTGTTTAATAAACTGATGTTTATAATGTTAATAAGCATCAGATCCTGCTGCATGCATTCACTGTGATGCTTCATTTGCTTACTGGTTACTTCGGTACGGCTCCATCTAGTGGCGCAGATGTGCAACTACAATAGAAAATCTAGTCCTCGATTATAAGACGACCCCCATTTTTGAGAATATGATTTCTTGAATAAAATATCATCCTATATTCGGGGTAATAGAGCGGTTAGCGCAGGTAAGATTGCGGGTTTAGGGAGGTGAAAGATTGCGATTTTGTGGGGGAACGCCCCTCCTGCTACCCGCTATCCCTTAATAGCGGCTTTAGGAGGTTTGGCCCTAATGTTCGAGAAAACAAAACAAAACAAAAAAAACAGGATGAAACATGACTCCTGAGAAAAACGGTTGTTCAGTGTGGTTCGAGGTTTCGAGCTGATTGGATTTGTGAAAAAGACTCTCAGGAGCAAAGGTACTGTCGATGACCGGTGCTCTGCAGCTGTGGAGGAGCTGTCATGCTGAACAGAAGCCTTTTAATGATCATGAACAAAAAAAAAAAAAAAAAAGTTTCACAGCTGGTGAAAGGACAACGCCAGGATGTGTGTTTAGCAGCCAAGCTGTCCAGATTGCAAAAACCCTTTTGATGTCGTCAACAGAATGACCCAGAACTGAGAGAACCAAGAATCTTAGGGCCAAACGTGGCCCATATGTGTGCTTGGTGACTCCAGGTGAGCATGGCTGCCTAAACCGGGCCACATAACCACCAGACTAATTCCTCTTTTTCTTTGGGCCTTTGGCCAACGTCTGGCCCTCATAACATTTGATGTATTCCATGTCAGAACTAGTTTATTAAACTCTGGCCCGATCTGACTCATACAAAGAATAGCAAGACCCAGGTTCGGCCCGGTTCATGAACTTTCGGACACGTGCACGCAGAAGTTGCCAATGCAGTCACGGAGCCAAATGTGCGTCTGCTTCCTCATAATTGGATTGTGAAGCATAAGAACAGGACTGTTTATTTAATCTGATGAGACATTTAGATGAGTCTGCAGACCACAACGTTTAAGTCTCAAACGCTTTCGAGTCCTTCAGCAGGACGGTGACTCCTCAGCAGATTTACAAGCGCTTCCCTGTGGCAGCTCAGCCTGAACTCTGATGTTCTTCAAAAGGATGCCACTAAAACTACTTTCAGACACACACACCTGTGTTTTATTGTCTATTATTTAGAATTAATTTATTTATTTATTTAACTCAGTTTGTCACACGATGAACCCACTTTAAAATAAGGGATGTATTCGATTTTTTTCAATCTTTCTTATAATATATTATAGGACCAACTCTGTGCTGTTCCGCTGGTAGATACCGGCAGAATGAGAGCGTGCATTAATGTTACAATTATTTATTTTTGAAACATTTCAAGACATAATTGCCGCGGCCTTCATGCTTCAGTTGAAGGTGGAATAGTTCATCCTCCAACTGGACGGCTGACAGATTGATCCCCATTTGTCCAAATGTCCTTAGGGAAGATACTGAACGTCCAACATTGCTCTCAATATGCTCACTGGTGCGACTGTAGAAGCTAAGTGCTACAAATGGAGTGCAAATACGTGATACCACGTGCTAAATCCTCAGTGGATCCTTCACCTGGATCCTCAGTGTCCTGCCATGTTACTTAACTTTTTACTTTGTGCTGTGAGGTTGCGTGTGTGTGCTTTGTGTGTGAGCGTGAGAGGGACGGGTCTTTCTTTGATGTGTTCCCGTTTTATGTATTATTTTATTCTGTAAAGCTCTTTGTCTTGCATTTGTATGTATGAAAAGTGCTATATAAATAAAGTTTGATTTTGATTTTTTTTTTTTTTAATGAGTGCTAAGGTGAATGAGTTAATGGGAAACTCACTGTGATGCACTTTGAGCCAAAAATAAGTGCAAAGCATTTAGTTTTTAACAGGCTTGACTGATGAGTTTAACTGCTTAATCTCTTCCTACGGAGGTTCCTGTAGGAATGAACAGACTAATGACTAATCACTAAAGACAGCAAGTTGGGTGTTAAACATGATTTTTACAGTTTTTTTTAGTTTCAGCTTTAAATGTTTTTCTTTATGCACTTGTTACCTTTGTCTTCCTTTGTTCTGCTCCACACCTGTGTGCTGTTAGTTGATGGAGCCTGTAAATATACTGTTTTTGTTTCTTTTGTTCCTTTCCAGATCATCATTGGGCTCCTGAAGTCAGGCTTTCAAGGAATTCTTCGCTTCGCTTTTTCATTTTATCCTTGGCAGTTTTGTTAGATGATGGCTGTTGTTTGCCACGTATCTGCCTTTGTAAGAGCTCTTATTTAAAACAACTGGATGAATTGATGCTAACCTGCAGTCATCCCATTTCATAATCCAATTCATTCCTGCTGAATTCAAAATTCAACATCTGTGTCCTGCCAATTTGTAAAAAAAAATAAATAAATAAAAATAGCCAAGCTAAGGAACCCAATGATGAATCAAATCATCACTTTGGTGCAATCCCCCATCCTGAGCAGGCAAGAGAAGACAGTGGAGAAGGAAAAACCTGGTTAAAACAGGTTAAAAAAAAAAAAAAAAAATACTTCAGCAAGTCCAGACTCATGGAGAAAGGTTATTGGACCTCGACCAGTTGAGGGTCTGAGGTGACTGGAAAAATAGACAATAATAATGAGATATACATACAAGACGAGTATACATGCCATCAATGAAGCTACCCCTTACCCCCTTAGCTTTAAGCCTAACTGTTAAAGTTAAGAGGGTATCTTGTGAGTGAAAAAGGTGTTCACTTAAGGGTGTTGATGATCAGACAGAAAAGTGCACAATCATGTTGAAGGTTCTGGTTGGGGATGGGGGGATGGGGGGTGTCTCTCTACAGCTCCTATTTCGGGACATATTCCGGGACAAGATGTGGGATTATAAATTCTTTTAAGATAAGAGGGAGCTTTATATGTGAGAAGAATTTAAAATTCTATCATGAGTTTAATGAGGAGCCAATAAAGGGAATTTAAAAGTGTGAAAATATGATTGGTGTGAATCCTCATCATAACTCCGGCTGCAGCACTCTGGATCAGTTGGGAGTCATTTTAGGGCAACACACTGACTAGGAATCACAGCAGTCCTGTCTTAAAACAAGAAACGCATGGTCGAGTTTTTCTGCTTCGCTATGAGATGAGAATCCAGATTTTTACAGTGTTACAAAGGTAAAAACAACCTTAGGTCGAATATTTTATGGTATAGAGTTGGGCTGTCAATCGATTAAATTTTTAAATCGCGATAAATCACACGATTTTCATAGTTAACTCGCGATTAATTGCACATTATTCACATTTTTTAATGTTCTGTTTATCCATCCATCCATCCATCATCTATACCCATTTTGTCCTATACAGGTTCACAAGGATCTGCTGTATTTTTTTTTTAAGCCTTTAGTTTGAAAACCGGAAGTCCATCAATGCTGCCGTACTTTGTGGGTTCTTAATTCATCAGCTTCTTAGTATATTTTGTCGGAGCTGCTGCTTGACCTCAGTAATTTGCTGACGGTCTCTAAACTCCACGGCAGCAGCAGGTACTCAGAAGGACATTCAGCGCTGTTCCTTAGAGTTTTAGCCACACCCACTGAGCTTGGAGGGTTGATGACACCTGTGAAATGTCTGGCATACTTATATCTAAAAATGATAACAACCTGGATGAAATCGGTGCTGTTTTCAGGATGCTATTAAAGTTTAAAGAGGAAAAAAACAAGCAAATGTCGGATGTGAAACTAACTTTACAGCGTCCTGCAGTGGTAACTCAATTCACAGCGACAGTAAATACAAATAACCTATTTCTTCTCGACAGACCATCTGGCAGCACCTTAAAGCTAAACTTACCGTTCATAAGACCCTTTTCTGTCGCCACGTCTGTCCCACACGTTGACTGTAAATACGCTTATTGGCCGAGGCTCATATTTACAGAAATGTGTGTGCGTTAATCTCACGTTAAAACAATTAGTGGCAAACAGAATTTGTGTAATGCGTTAATAACGCATTAATAACACATTAATAACTCTATACTACGGCTTAACTCTATACTAGTGCTGACAAAGTTAACGCTTTATTAACCCGTTAACTTTGACAGCCCTAATATAGAGTTGTAAGCCTTCGTAAAGGACTGAAATGAAGTGAATCGAAGCAGCTTTGAGAGAGAACAGAAAATGTGTTTGCAAAATGGCAATTATTCTGAGCACATGGCACAGTTGAGTTACATCAAAATAAACCGAAGGAGACAGGGTCCCTATCCACGCTTTGATTCACGTCATTTTAGTCCTTACTTACACTCCTTACTGTCTAATAACAGACCTAGGGTTTGCTAAACTCCAGAACTATTATACTATATCTACTATATGTAGATTCTTTTGTCCTTCAGTTCAAATTTAATCATAAAATGAAGTGTTCATCAATGAAACTTCTGACTTTTTAAATACACACAATGGACACAAACATTTTTATTGACTGATAAGAACACAAATAGTTATCTACAATGACAATAAGTCCTCTAAGCCTTGCAACAGTAACAATATGTTTTTGTACATGAAAACTGAAAATACAAAGTTACAGTAAACATGCCATTTGATAAAAATATCTTTACAAAGAATGTACATTTCTATACAACAGTCGTCAGTTACACGTCTCTACAAGTCCCACAATTCTGGTTTAAACCCGCAATGTTTTCAACAAACTGTCAGTACAGCGATACTGAATAAGAGTCATCTTTCTAGCATATTTGAAATAAACATGAAAACAATTTTTTACAAGTCAAACCATTGCTGATTCAGAAATGTTCCAAAGTGAACCAGATAAGTTACAACAGTTGAAAGCTATGACTGTAATTTTTTTTTCTATTTTGTAGTTTTTGCAAAATATTTGACACATCACCATACTGTTCAATAAATTACAGGCGACCAGCAAAAAAAAAAGGAAAAAAACAACAAAGAAAAAAAGGTAAAACATGTAGCAGAACGCCATTTTTCTTTAACCATGTTCCTGGATACAAAAATAGTCATCATTCACCAGACATTTACTTTAAATGAGCTCAAGGCAGGGTTTTTTTCCCCCCGTTCTTTTCCCCAGCCAGCCCTGTCAGGATTGACTGGTGCGTTTCATGAAATTGTGTGAGATTAGTTTTCATTTTCCTTAAAAATCCTCTCTTAGAAGGCTAAGTTTGCCCAAAGCAAAAGCCTTTTTTTTTCTTCCCCCATTTACCTCTGGTGGCTTAATTTTATTTAAAAAAAGGATTAGTTCTTGTCAGCTGCAATGGAAGTGAATGTATCAGGCTAATGCAACAACACAATAATAAACAATTTAATGGTGCTAATAGTCACCATGGGAACTGCCCATGGTCAAATAAAGTAGAAACAGCTTGTTAGCAAAGGTCTCAATGTGGATTTCATAGATTAATTACTGAAACTTTTTTTTTCTTAGCAGAACCCAGATAGCTAAGAATGTTTGGGCTAAGCTTGGCTCATATTTGCAGTTGTCTTTAGCTTTGGCTGAACCAGACAACCTATCCAGACCTGTCCTGATTTGTCATTTTCTTTGGGCCTTTGGGCCACGCCTGGCCCTCACAACACTAACCACATGCTATGTCAGAACTAGCTAAAAAAAAGAAAAACACATGCCCAAACCCAGATTAGGCCCTGTTCATGGATCTTGGGACATGTTTCCCACATAGCACATGCCAGTACAGTAAAGGACAAATGAGGCAGATGAGGCCCAAATATGTCTGCTACCTGGGAAAGTTTGCAGTTCCACATATTTAAGAAACTAAAATTATATTTGCTCTCTTGGTTGCAATGAGTTGGCAACAAGCCTCAAGGATTAGTTATTCAAAATAAGTGTGAGCACACCTCTCTTAACAATAATAATACTGAAGTTGCTGTATTTGATATTTGCTAATGTTGGCTCTGATGTGAGTTTGCTGACATGTTGGCTAACATTTTAGCAAACTAACGTCAGTGCTACATCACACAACCTTTAGACGTATTTACAACTAATATTCTCGACTGCTATTTCAAATAAAGAAAGAGTCTCATTTGCTCTAATAAAAGGGAGGTTGGAACATAAGTATGGTGCCAGTTTAGAGCCAAATATATTGTGAATCAAAACCCAAAATATAACCGAGAGTGATGATTGCACTCTCGGTTATACTTTTCTTTTCTCACTATCAGTTCTAAAACCATCTCTGTTTTTGAACTGTTTTTCTAAGTTGCGCGTTTTCTTTTTGCGGTTGCAATTCTACTTCGAGTGCCAAGTCAAAACCATGTCAATCTGCAGGACATAATCGTGATCTACCAGCTCATTAGCTGATGAATGACTCAGCACTTTTCGTCAACGTCAGAGCGCCAAACTTCTGCTGATAAATGCCGTGTTGCCAATTTTATTGGTATATTTATGGAACATTCAAACCCTTCTAGCAACTCTTTTTTTTTTTAAAGCGACTAATGACAATTTTGGCGACTTTTTCTGTTGTTACTGCCGACTTTTTGGGACTGAAAGCACATATCGTTGCTTTTCTCAACAAGCAGCAGGGGGCTGTTGTGACTCCCCTCCCGTCCAAAAGCACTCACAGGAGGCTCAGTCCTCAGTGGACAGCCCCTCCCAGCTGCATTCAGAGATGGAGAAATGCATCATCCTTTGCAGGAGCGCATCAAGCTTAAACTATAAATTCTATATACACTGAATAAAGAAGGTTACCTCCAACCATCGTTTAACCTTTCTAGATAAGGGTTAATGATAGCCCCTACTGGGACATTTCACAATATGAACACAATAATTCCCCTTTCTGACCAACATCAAATTGGCGCGAGTGCTGGGCTGGTGCTCGAGCCAGTTCAGAGCTGGTTCATCTTAGCGACTATCTAAGAACTGGTTTTCACACAAAGAGAACCGCTAAAGAGCTGCGTCATGACACCATTACATCCCATCCAATAGTGAACCTTCTTCGCTGAACTCAGAATTTCTGTAAAAGGTTCTCAAAGGACAAGTGTTTTGCTTCAAAGCCTGTGCCTCGATATCACGAGCTTGCCTTTATAAATATGGTTCAAGTTGGTGTTTGTGAACGCTCATTGCTGTGATGGCATTTCCATATGTTGACCAGCGTTGCTACAAACGGGATTTCTAGCTGCTGTTTATAAGTGTGGTCCATAAATGTCAGTAAGTGATATTAAAAAATAGAAAAAAATGGCTTATTAATGAAGATCCAAACACTGTTATTGAATTCAGTTTAAAACAACTGTCATGAATGCAGCTTCATGTAGAGCAGCGACAGGAATCATAAACACCGACTGTCAGTTACAGATACTGACTGGTATCCTTTAACGGCTACAAACAGGAATTACACCCACTGTGAGGCGAGATCCACAGGCGGCAGATGTGAAACGCCCAGTGATGTTTATGAATGACGATGTTAATACAGTCTTTCATTCAGTCTAAACTCCCGCTGTGAGAGACGCTCCACAGCTTCAGAGAGCATCCAATAACGGCGCACTTGTAATGCTGACTGGTATCTCTGAACGCCAGTGAAAACGTGATTTATCCCGGAGTGACTGGATACATAAACACCAGAAATGTCTGTTAATGAAGGTTTAAACTTAGCTGAAAACAGCCGTTGTGAACTACGTTTTCTGCTGTGTATTGGTGAACGTTCACAAACAGCAACTGTGTTTTGATTGCTAAAGTAATCCTACCCCTTGCCAAAGATGTAACCAGTTCTTGCATCTGGCCCCGGCAAGGTCATTGGGCCAGTGTAGCAGCAGTTTTTCGAGCCTGTGCTTTCTTTGCGGCCGGTGGTCGAAAAACCCTATAAGATCATAAGAGGTAAAAGAGATGATGCACTAGGCTAAAATTATCAGGCTATCAAAGGCATGCATGCAGTCTCGAGAGAAAAAAACATGAACGCATTAAACACCACTGTCAACACGTTAATCAATATACTTTATTGGGTTAATGTAATAAACTGCATTTGAAGTGTCTTTTCGGAGCACGTCTATGCAACATTTAAGTCCAACACTCGTCCAGAACTGTTTTGTGTAAAAAGACACTGATCAAAAACACATCAGCCTTCAGTTCTGAGGTGTTTCCAGCCATTGTCACTGATGGATCTCAACTTTCCTAATTTATAGACTTCCAATCATTTATCACAGGGGTGTCCAAAGTCGGTCCTCGAGGGCTGCTGTCCTGTATGTCTTAGATGTTCCCCTGACACAACACACCTGATTCAAATGAATAGTTCATCATCAGCTTGACATCCAGATCTGGACAAGTCAGTTAACGACCCAGTCATTTGAATCAGCTGTGCTGAAGGCGACCCTCAAGGACTTGACTTGGGCATCCCTGATTTATCCTCCTTAATAAGTTCGAGAGAGAAGGCAGAATGTCCTGCTTTTAGCCCTGTGCGCTCCCGCACTGCGGGGATTCATTTCTGGGTATAAAACCTGGTCTCCATGACCGCGACAGACGAATTTGGCGCTCTGCTGTCAACGTAAAGTGCCGAGTCATTCATCAGCTAATGAGTTACTAGATCACGGCTATGTCCCACTTCCCCTTCTGTTGACTGTGTCGCCGATTTGACACTCATTTTTACCTCCACCAAGGAGGTTATGTTTTTGCCGGCATTTGTTTGTTTGTTTGTCTGTGTTCAAGATAACTCAAAAAGTTTTGGAATGAATTTTGATGAAATTTTCAGGAGTTGTCAGAAAAGTGAAAAGGAAGAAGTGATTTCATTTTGGGTGTGATCCAGAAGAAATCCTAGATTCTGGATCACTTTCAAATTTTCGAAAACATTGTGGTAAATGGGGCCAAACATTTTGTTTCTCAATATCTCCGTTAATTATTGCCCATAACTCATGAAATTTGACTAAGGGGATTGACAATGGGAACCTCTATCAAATTTCAAAGGCTGATCCGGATCTGATCCGGAAGGCGGATTTTATCGCAATCTCTATAAAAACATTGAGGTTGTTTAATTTCAATATACTGACTTTGGAAACAAATTTTGCATGAAATCGTTATAGCAATATTATTTATTTTTGTGTGCATCACAAAATAAAGGAAGATATGTTACTTTTTTAGTGGTCCCATATTGTCAGTGCTATATGTACTAACATTTATGGTGTAAATTGCTATATGGGGGAATTGTTGCGCTTGGCGGAGGTCTGCGCTCTCCGAGTGCTTTTCTAGTTTTAAAATTGCAACTGTGCAGAAAAGACCAAAAGCAACTGAGAAAGACGGTTTGAAAATGGAGATGGTGCTAAAACTGATTGTGAGAAAAGAAAAGTATCACCAAGAAAAATCAGTTAATTTCTTGGTTATCAATTCTAGGTTTTGGTTCTCAGATTTTGGATTTTGATTCCCAGTATATTTGACTCTGAACTGATGCAACAGGAAACAGGTGTGTTAGTGTGACACTCAGAGGCATCAATCATAGGTTGAATTTAGGCAGGCATCAATATGTTGTTCGGTTAAATAGGTGACACAGCAACACTTTCAACTCACAGTTTCTTCTTTTTTTGTTCTACTGTGTGTTACTCTACTGGAGCAGTGAAGAGCCAACCTAAAATAGCTGGAAACAGCTTTGCAATAGTAAGATCTGAATAGTGCAAAAGTGGAGCAAATGTGATGTGAATAACAGCAGAGCATGCTGACATCCAGGTGTTAATGACATAATTCAATTTACAGTAATTTACTTATAAACGGGCTAAATGTAATTGCTCAGTGGAAGGTAAGACTACACTGCATAGTTGCAGCTCCACGTTGTGACAATGTACTTGACAAGCGGAAAGCTTAAGCAGCCAAAAGACATTGTTAATATTGTTATAAATTGTAAATGATATCAAATTAATGGAAAAATCATGAACTGCTGACTAACTTTATCACAGTTTTAATGTAGGCTTCAATACACATTCCATTAAAACAGCCTAAATACTTTCGGAAGTTGTTTTAATCCAACATTAACCTTTATATGCTGATCAATTACTGTTTCTATTCAAAGGTACAAGTCAATGCTGACTCACAGATTTAAATCTTAGCACATATCAATGCCTCTCATTGATTTGACATAATGCATAATAGATTTTTTCAAAAAAAAAAAAAAAAAAAAACATTACCCGGACTACTTAAGATGAGATCAATGCAAAATACAGAGTGGGATGGGGAAGGAGAAAGGTCCTGGCTCCTGAACAGCAGCAGTCCATGTTGGGATGCACAGGCTGAGCAGGGAGGCGTGCACTGAGGCATTAGGGCGCTGCTTCTTGGCAGGAGGCCCGTGCCAGAGCTGGCTCCCTACCACAGGAAGCCCTTTCTGCCTCTGAAACTTGGCAGGAGTTGGAATACAAGACAGAACAGCCCCGCAGGGCATTCGTGTGATGAATGGATGAAGCTCAATAAAGTTACGCTCACAGCGATCGGCTGTATGAGTCAAATACAAAACCAGACGGCAGTGATGTTTCATTCATTTACTGCGGTTGCAGATTGTTCTTACCACCATTTATTCAATTAAGCAAAAACAAATATCTGTTGAAACAAAAACTGATGAACTTTTTTTTTTCTTTTTTAATTCTCAGCACAAACACTTTTCTCAAGAGCAGCATGTTTTCTGGATTTGAACATAAATTTTAAATGAAATGCAGTAATACCCTTTATTAATT
The DNA here is from genome assembly GCA_018398805.1 of Hirundichthys speculiger. Taxonomy (NCBI): domain Eukaryota; kingdom Metazoa; phylum Chordata; class Actinopteri; order Beloniformes; family Exocoetidae; genus Hirundichthys; species Hirundichthys speculiger. The sequence continues at coordinate 109,138 of JAGFBZ010000486.1, forward strand.
TCCCATCATATTAATTCTCCTCCGGAGCAAGATTAGTGTCAAGAAGCTTGTACTTGAAGTTAACTCAGACCAATGCACTAAAAATGAGTCTTGGCACATCACACTTGGTTAGTGACAGAGTTGGGCATTGAAACATGACTTGGCGCCTCTTAAACACAACTTACAGTCCTGAACGGGTGTCTCGATTCTTTTCTGCCTCTTGAAGGTGATGATGAATTCCAATACCTCCGATCAGGAGTGTCTGCTTCCCCCCTCTGCAGAAATAAAGGAGAAAACACACTCTGAGACTCCACAAATACAGCAACTGTTTACACTGCTGTAAATCTGATGTGGATTAAGCAGAGTTTTAAGGTCTGTCCATTTTAAATGGCCTCGGAAATATCTTGGGATGCGCAGAACTATTTTCTGGTAGCTGTATTTGCCTCTCTAATCCCTCTAGACATGACATATTGAGGCTCCTCTCGCTGTGATTTTCTATTCTCACTAGGCCTGCAAGTGAAAAATTCATGCATTTTTTTCACAACCTTGAGTGGGATTTTCCGGTCTTTAAATGTATGTGCTCCGAGAAGGTTTGCCGAAGTGGCCTCTGATAGAATTTTAAAAAGGCAGACATATGGAGAGGAAAGTGGAAAACACAAGCGTAATATATGATTTCCTAAGAGGTGGATAGAGGCAGAACTGTGGTGTTGGGGTAGAAGCGGGTCTCTCCTGTTTTTGGGGTTAAAAAAAAATTAAAATAATTGTGCATGCATAAATTCCAACAATATAAAATTAGAATTTGCCACTAAAATTAGGGTTGCTAATTTTAGTGGCAAAAAAACAACAAAAAACTAATTACTTTACTTTTTCAGCAGAAACAGCAGATCCTCATAGAAATGTTAACCTCTGCTAAGCAGAGCTAGCACATAACCAAATTCACAAAATAACACAGCTTTGTATCCCCTGATTAAAAAAAAATTAATACTTCATTTTTTGTCAGTGCCTTTCAGAGTTTATTTCAGTGCTACATCATAAATGAAGCTGAGTACTCCTGCTAGGAAGAGCTAGCTAGCGCCAGTCCAAACGATGTCAGTGCTGCATCATTACCCAAACCCACAGGGGCGAAAGGCAGGAACCTCGTTAGTTTAGCTTTCCATTTCATAACCCCTTCCATCAAGTTTACTTTGGTGAATCTTGTTCATGTTCAGTTCTGCCCATTGGAAAGTCATTAATGCTGTCAAATTTCTTACTAGCTGCCCCTCAGCAAGGATGGTGCTTTTCAAATGTCATGGAGTTCATGACTTCAAAGATCATCAATGTATGTTTAAAGATGCTCACGATACAGTTCACTGGCCACGGTTTTGATCATGACTGCATGTTAGGCCTTTTAATAAGCACAGGGTGGTTAAGTCTTGTTGAACAACTTCATAGCTGCAGTAATGGACACTTTGACTTGTCATAAGACCGAGCACTTACCTGATCTCAGTTGTCAATATCTGACACATGGTTCTCTATCTGAAAAGGAGAGAAGATAGAGGAAGAAACTGAGCTCACATGGTGCATTTAAACTTTTTTAAAGGTCACTGCTGATTTATGCTAAACGAGATTAGCCATGCCAACCTACAAAACAGTTTTTATGTTACATATCATAAACTGTCATCACCATGACCTTCAGGAAGCGGGTCCATCGTGTTGCTGGAGTATAAGTAATAAGTAATCTTATCCATTAGTGAGGACGCAAAGGTTTTAACAAAGATGACACGGTTCACTGAGTTTATGGCTAATAAATGCAGCACGATAAAGACATTCAGGTCAGAAACATGGCCTCAAACTGAAGATAACAGCCTTGGCGTTATTTAAAATGGTGAACTGTAAAACATTAAATACAAAAAAATACATGATTGAATAGTTTATTTTTCACTTCAGAAAATGCATGGATGAAGTGTTTTGAATGCTCTTTAAGCTGAAAGACTGGTTGCTTTCAAGCCTGAAATATGGAGGATATTTCTTTTTGTTGCAAGACCAACCATTTGAAAACACTGATATTCTGCTTTCAAAATTCATATTGAGAAAAACCTTGTAATAAAAAAGAAAGAAAATCAAGCAAGCATTTATGTTTTTTTGTTTTTTTTCGTCAAGAGCATCTTGGACAGACAGGAGTCTGCTTTTGTAGCTGGAGTCTGTTTTCCATTTGAAATTACAGGTATACAGGTGTATAACTGATAGAGATGCGAGGATGACGTATATTTTAACCCGCAACCGCTTCTTAAAATCTCTATCCGCCCGCTATCCATTTGCAGGAACGTTTTTTCACCAATTTTCAAAACCGAACCGACCCGCCATCCTTTTTAATAATATGTAAAATATTTTTTCTTATTATTATTTGAGAGTGCTTCAACCGCAACCCGCCCGAATTTAATTAAAGTATTATTTTTTGACGAGTCATCCGCCCGATATGCGGATTATCCGCTCCGCCCGCGGGTGCGCGGTTCAACCGCGCATCTCTAATAACTGAGCATCAAAGCCACAGCTCACTAGAATTAAATGACTGACTGAATACAATCAATACATATCATGTCAGAGAAAAAAAATTGATAAAACCTGCTTTTTAAAATTAAGAGCTGGAAAGAATTTTACATTGTGAGATTTTATAGTATTTGTTTGTTCATCTTTGAATAGAAGTAGATCTTTGGCGCTGTTACTGAAAGAGAGAAAAAAAATGGCAGCTTTTCCAGTTTGATAAGCAGCAACCATTGCTTCTCTGCTTATGTCTTTCCCTCTTGGCATTGTGTTTACACATACCTGAATGCCATAACAACTGCTTTTATAAAGTTCAGTATACCTGGAGATGCTCAGTGAATCAAGGGCTAATGATTATTAGCACCTGGAGGCATTTTAATCTTGTAAATCCCATGAAAGCAGTGAGGAGGTAAATGATTTTATTACCTCCGCCAAGGAGGTTATGTTTTTGCCGGCATTAAATGTCTGTTTGTTTGCCTGTGTTCAAGATAACTCAAAAAGTTATGGATGGATTTGGATGAAATTTTCAGGAGTTGTTAGAAATATGAAAAGGAGAACTGATTTCATTTTGGGTGTGATCCGGAAGAAATGCTGGATTCTGGATCACTTTCAAATTTTCGATAACATTGTGATAAATGGGGCCAAAAATTTTGTTTCTCAATATCTCCGTTAATTATTGCCCCAAACTCATGAAATTTGACTCAGGGATTGACAATGGGAACCTCTGTCAAATTTCAAATGCTAATCCGGATCTGATCCAGAAGGCGGATTTTAAATTGTAAATTGCTATATGGAGGAATTGTTATGCTTGGCGGAGGTCTGCGCTCTAGTGCTTTTCTAGGTTTTTTTTGTGTTTGGCTTCATTTTTTGTTGAATAAATAATTGAATAATGTCTTCTGTTGATTCCTGTCAGATGTCTGTGATGTATGTGGCTTTAACTGAGTAAAGTTTAGGTTTTAGGACTTTGGTACTTTTAACATTGAAAAATTACTTTTAAAAAAGATCTAACTGAATCTCCTTGACGAATCAGCCTTTATTTGCTACTTCTTCATTGATTTTCTGGAAGAGCATCACCAATCCGTTGTCCGACATCCATCACTTCATGGTTGCAGTAATAGACGTCAGTTCCGCTCTTTAACGCGTCTCCAGCCCACTTCTTTAATTAAAGCTTGTAAGTATGTGTGTGAGCACACGTCTGTGTGTGGGTCTGCGAAGAGGCTTGCTTCTAGTATTTCAGCCAGGGTCGACTGGGAAAAACTGTCAGTCCACGCGCCTTCACCATTCACTCATGCGAATCCCCCAGTCTCTCAGATGTGACCATGAATAATTCTGGAAAATTAACTTTCAGAAAGTGAAGACGGTCTGCCCACTCGAAATCCCCCAAAGCGCCCTGCTTCTCTCGCTGCCCAGTAGGTCCTTTCAATCTTTTCTCTTACCAGATGGTGGTTGCCCTCGTCGTCATAGTCGTCCTCGCCTCCATCGGTCATCTCTCCTGCTTCCACGTCCAGCGCCCCCTCGCCAGCCTCCTCTCCAGAGTTCTCCGCCGTCTCCGACACAGACTCCTCATGCAGGGAGTCACAGTTGTCCTCGTACTTTCTTTGAGCCTCTAAAAGAAACCAGGGCACCAAAAACGAAGTTAAAGTTTGAGCAGTTTCTCCGGCACACAATTTAGTTGCCAACTTTACTAGGCTGCCTTTTTGAGCTTTGTAGAAAGATAAAAGATTTATAAAAAAAAAAAGGCTCAACCTCCTACTAGTCATTAGAGGCTGTTCTGCTTGTTAATTCAAGTATAGTGGATGTAGTTTGTCCCAAGTATAACTAGTCGGCTACCACTTAGTTTGTATCAAATGCTTTGATGAGGAAGGATATTATGAAACAGTTATGTTTTCATTTGAACCGATGTAGCTGGCCCCAGAATCTAGAGAATCCTCACACTGCACTCTTAGCTTGAAAGCAAAAAGGAGATGCCTGTAAAGCTAACACGAGCACATTACATAACTGAATGAAGCTAATGTTGAAATCACTGGAAACAGCTAGACATTGCTGCTGTCGGATGAGTTTGGTGAATAAAATGCACAAAGAATAACTCATTTGCTTTCAAATATACAAGGAAGCAAACTTGACCTTGGTACATCTAGCATTCTTTGCACCCCGTTGTCAATATACCATTAGAAGATTTTCTAGGTAACAACAATTGGACATGTAATACTAGGTCTGAGTCTGTGTACTTCAGTGCCTGTATTTTCCATTGAAAAACTTAAACTCTAACTAAATGCTGTACACTCGTGTCCTTACAACATTAAGGAAGATTCATGGTCTGAATGTCAAGGTCAGACATTCAGACCATGAAATTTCTGTCTAGTCTCTCATCACTTATGGGTATCATCCATTCTCACTACTCTGTCTCTAGGAGCTGCTCTGTCCTTGGAAGTGAAAGTAGTTGGACTCAAACAAGTAACCAGGTGGTTAGAGCTCAGTTTACACAAATTGCTTGGATGCAGATGCATATTATGAAATAGTTACCTCTTCATTTTTACCAGTGTGCCTGGCTACACTTGTGACAGAATACTATCATTTCCTTCTTAGCATTACAGGTGTGTCCTTTTTGCTTTCTACTAAACACAAGTATGTTATGTATGTTATGTGGACTAGTTTGTTGGATTAAACTCACTAAGAACAGACAATGGCTCCAATCGTACACTTCGTACACTTACACTAGCCGCTACTCACTAGCTGCTACCTGCAAATTGCAGGTTTAGGAACCTCCACTAACCGCTAATGCAATCTTCCGCTCCCTAAAGCCGCTACCATTACTGACGCTACTCCCTTACTGACATTGTAGGTGTGGCAATGGGCGTGTCTTTTGCCCTTTCCACAAACTCGCGTACAAGAGCGCGTCCAAATGGCATCAATGTGCGTCCACCTGGTCACATGTGGACGTGCACAGATGGCTCTACCTCTCGAATTAACTCCTGTATAAAAAGCATGATTTGGCCTCAGTTGAAACCCTGAGAAAATGGCAGAGATAGTCTTAAACGGCTTGCTTGCCAGTTAAACCATAGATGACCAGAGCATGTTTACTGGGAGCGCACCAACTATCTGGGACTTTCAAGTAGCTGATAGGAATTATCTGTGTAGAAATATCTTTATATGTATATATCAGTGCAAATGAGGAGGACTCTGCTCTACAGCAGAGTCCCAGACGAGATGCGCATTTGCAGGTAGTGCAACCTGCTCTTAAAGGCAATGGCTACTGACGCACTGATTGCTTTAACAGGTGGAACGCCCTGCACTCCTATGCATAATGTCGCGGGTAGCGCAGGTGGGATAGCGGGTTTAGCAAGGGTGGAAGCCACTCCCGCTACCTGCTATCCCTTAATTGCGGCTTTAGGAGATCTGGCGGAAGATCGGGCCCAATGTGTCTAAACTCGGAAGCAAATCTGACCATGGTGGGGTACAGTTTGCCTTCTTTGCACCAAATGGTCAAAATGCAGTTTGAAAGTTTGCTAGCTAACAAGAACTGGACATCGATGTGCTTCAGTTCATTTGCTACATTGATTATAAAGAACTGGTCAACTAAGGTGAAATGTTCCACAAACCAAGCTTTCCAAACAGCTGTCCAATTTCTTTTGCTTACATCGGTTATGGTCATGGAGCAGATCTATGGTATGAAGCTCTGACACATTTTCTCTAAATATTTAGTATTAGAGGTATACAGTGGCTTTATAATTTTTGATAATAATATTTTTTTCTCAAACCCTGTGCTCAGTCCTATATTATATTATATCAGCCTACAAGCCAAGTTTTAACACTGCCAAAGCGGATTTGCCAAGTTCCTTTTTACACATTGGCTGCCAGCTTCTGTGTGACACCATGGAGGCCACTTATTTTGGGGACGCTTTAACTTTTGCATCTCTGAGCACAGCACGCTCAGCAGAAACGAACAGTTCCAGTAACCTGTAATGTGTCCTTTTCTGCTGATCAGCATGTAAATAGATGGATATTTGATACACTATTAGACCAGACAACAGCTTTCCTCGCTGGTAACAAAACTCAGATATTGATGCAGGTTCTTGGTCTTCTGAGAAAAAGGATGTTTAGTTTGAAATCCAATCTGAGTTTACATCAGTCTATGACTTGGCACTTTAGTATTAACACATTTCGCTTACAGTTTTTCATTTTGTAGCTCTTGTCTTTAAATCTAAAGTGTTGTTACTCAAGGTGAAGCAGGAGTTTGCTGCATGAGGGAAATGTAATTCACAGATCCAATGAAGCAGCATTCTCAGGTGCAAAAATAAGTAACATGCACTTTGGAGCATGTTTCTTAAATGACCTTCACAGTGAGCTGCACTCTGAGGTTTTCCTGTAGTGTAGGGCATCGATAAAGACTTCTCATAAACCTTGTCAGTGCGGCGCTGACACCTGTCAGCTAATATGACTGAGAGCCCCACTGCTCCTATCTCCAACAATGTCACCAAGACTTATGGCCAGTGTGTGTTCCTAATTTCCCTCCCTTGCGGTCGCTGTCCTCCTTTTCCTTCCTGTCTCACTCTGACTGCTTTGTGTGTCTCACCAGATTCAACTCTCTGCTGCTTTTCAATCTTCTCCAGACGTCCCAGCAAGGAGTCAATCTTGATCTTGATCTGAGTAAGCTCTCGTTTAATAGTCTGGAGCTGGTCCGTCTTCACTGTTGACGCACAGACACACACAGAACACTGTCATTTATTTCTAGTAGCAATGTGTTAGCTTATTTTTTTTTCCCCCATTTCTGCACTCACTAAAATGGTTATGCACAGACTGTAAGTTGTGATCTACGCATATTAATACCTCCATTATTTTGTCAGTTTTTCGTCAGGGAAGAAATTCTCTAACTGGGCAAAATCTCAGACCCCTAGTGGTCATTCAGTGAACTGCAGTCTACTCCCACATTCATCACTGCTCCAAAAAAAAAAAAACAGATATTGCTTCTAGGAGTAGAGTCACTGTTTCTTGGCGTTGAGATAAACCATGAGAAGCCATATATATGGTTTGGCCATCTGTTCAGATGCCTCCCAGAGAAGCTGTTTTGGATGCTAAGCTGTAAAAGAAGGCCTTGAGGCAAAGCTGCGGGCACTGGAGCGATTATAACTCAGCTCAACACCTTGGTGTTTACCTGGAAGAGCTCCAGGATGTGAAATCCCAATTCCAAAAAAGTTGGGCCATTGGGTAAAACATAAAAAAGAAAAAAAAAAACAGAGTGCAATGATTTTCAAATCTCTTAAAGCCCATATTTTATTCCAAATAGAACATAAAGAACATACCAGATGTTGAAACCGACATTTTACCATTTCATGGGAAATATTAGCTCATTTTGACGTCGATGGAAGCAACACATCTCAAAAAAGTTGAAAGAGTGGCAACAAAAGGATAGAAAAGTAACTGGTGCAAATCAAATACAAATGTAGGAGCATTTGACAACTACAGTCATGGAAAAAATTATTAAAGCACCCTTGTTTTCTTCAGTTTCTTGTTCATTTTAATGCCTGGTACAACTAAAGGTACATTTGTTTGGACAAACATAACGATAACCACAAAGATTGCTCATAAGAGTTTTATTTAAGAGCTGATATCTTACCATTTTCCATGGTTTTCTTGATTATAACCTAAATCACTTAAGTTTTTACATCAATAGCTATGGCGTTGTACTGCCAAAAACACTGCTTTTATGCATTCAGTGTTTTCTTTTCTGTCTGTTTTAGTCACATGATGATGTTTAGTGGTACCAGGTATTAAAATGAACAAGAAAGTGAAGAAAAAATGGTGGTCTAATAATTTTTTTCCATGACTGTAATTGGGTTAATTGGCGACAGGTCAGTAACATGACTGGGTATAAACGGAGCATTTCAGAGAGGCAGAGTCTCTTAGGTGAAAAGATTAGCAAGAGTTCACCAATCTGTGACAAACTGCATCCAAAAATCTTGGAATAATTTCAGAAAATCTTCCTCAACGTAAAGAAAGAAGGAGGTCTGGGAGCATCCGCTGAAATGATTGACCCCAGAAATAAGTTCCAGATGAGAGGCAGAAAAGTTGATAAATGGATGCATGTATGAACAATATATTGACTTTGGATGATCCAACAAGCAGGATAACTATCCAGCTTTCATCATGGAAGCTTGATGTCTCTGCAGAAATGTAGATGTTTTTTTTTTCAACTGTTGAGGAATATCGACATTACAATTGACAGATAAATGGGTTTTTAATCAAACTCACAATTGTAACTGGTTCAACTGGCAAACTGCGAGGGTTGTAATTATTTATACAGCTCAAAGTTGATTATTTTGGAGTATTTTGCAACTCTGTGAGGAAACAGAATGAGCATGTGGCAACATCTGTAAAAGCATTGTATGCAAGAATGAAATAAACATGTGGGGGAAAAGGCAGTCAAAAGAATTGCTGCTCTCATCCAAAAAATATAATATTACAGCCTTATTTTTTAAAAGCATGATTATAGAGTAAATGATGAACTGAAACTTGACTTGAAAACATTAAACCACAAATCAAATTGCAGTTGCAGTATTCTGTCAGAAATAGCTCCGTTAGATATCTTCTTCAAATTGCCTGAACTTGGATGGAAAAGAAATTGGCTTAATTTCGTGAAGAGCAAAGTGGAAACGCCGCAGATGTTGGAGGAGCCACACGCCAACTAGATTCATGATTTATGCTTGGCAGACATTTTCAAAGCTTCAAAAACATTACATGCCCATGTTTTTCTATGGTCACTGCAACACCATTTAGCAATACATGAAACTGTCACAAAATGGTGATATTATACAACAAAAACATGTTAAAGTGCTTATATGGAGACAGGAGGCCCAAAAACAATGCCTGGCTATGGTCAGAAATTAATAAATACATGATTAAAGGTTGGCATCATGCTGCTTGAAAATAGTAAGAACGGTTAAACATTTCCTCGTCACAGTTTCTACACCTTTATTGGGTAAATCCCTCCTGCTGTGAGGTGAACCGTCACACCATTCTTGAGTTTAAATACCCTTTTTTTTTTTTTTGCTGAAAGATCAATATGAACATTTTGCTGGTCAATACTTCAGCCTGCAGATCTAAGCTGCACTGTTAAATAGGGCTGTAGCGATATACTAATCTTGCGATACGATACATGATAATTCGGTTCACGATACGATATATGTCGATATTCAACTTACAATACATTTACATCATTTTCCGAAAGATTTTAAAGGGACAAAGTGATTTTGGTGACATCTTGTGAGTGTTCAAATGACTTAGTTTGAGTTTATTGAACTGAAAGCATCAATTACACATTATATGGCTGACAGGCAGCTTGCAAATGCTGGACAAAATGAATAAAAGATTTGTTGAGAAAAATTGTTTCATTTATTTCAAACGGTGCAAATTATTGCTTGCAAGCTTTTAAAAGTTGGGACACGGGGGTTTTGAAAGAAGCTTAGAGTATCAATACTCCGGACTGAAAAATCGATACTTGATAAAATATCAATATATATTGCAGAATCGATAAAATCGCTCAGCTCTACTGTTGAACACTTTCACATATGCATGTTCAGTGCCTCAATAACGGCTCCTATAGCTTCTGTTTACTGCCTCATGAACACCTGCTCTCATCTTCCTGCTCTTGCTTTGAGTTTCAGCACTTTCTCTGCAACGCATATCCGAGGTTTGGGTAACGGAGCGCCGCTGTATCGCGTCAAAAGTTTGAGCCTCAACCTTAGACATGTCGTATCTAAATAACGGCAGAAATCAAACGTGCTTATGAGAGGAATGTCACCATTAATCTCGTCTGGCTTGTCTGGAAACTGCCAAAATGAGGGTGTGCTCCTCAGCAGCCTGAACCGAGCAGATTAAAGAACTCACACCACGGGGTAATGACATAATCTCATTTCCTTGGCAGCTGAAATGCGTCACATTTTGAGAGGAGGGTGGAAAAGCAGACACCAGGAAGTTGAGAAGAAAACATTACATTTTTGACACCTATTTTTATTTTTTTTTTTTTTGGGGGGGGGGGTGGGCTGCTGTGTAGATGGATGAGCGCTCGGCAAACAAACCCACCAGTTTCTGTAAAGCTAAATTACTCGTTTGGCATCATGTTTCCGTTGCGGCTCTGAGTGATTTTTTTTTTTGGATGTACATTTACACCCACACCACATCACAATGCCAACCCCCGACGTCTGCGCACTACTTTGTATGATCTAAGCCCATGAATAAAACATGACCTACATTTAGAGGAAATGTCAGCGGGTGATAAAAAAACCCCTGACATATTACCTTGGAGTCAGTTAGATTCCCCTCGAGGACATTCTAATCTTTCACCAGAATTCAAGCTGAAAAACAACACAACAGCTGCCCCCCCCCCCAGGACGCGGTGCACACTGTACGATATTTGTCAATGCGTGACTTCTTTATAACAAAGCAAGGTGATGAATGTGTCCATTTTTAAACCAGGGGGGGAGAAAAAGAGCAGAAATAATGCCACACTGACAGAAATACATGGGTGATATGAGTGTGGAAACCCCAGGAGTGCGACTCTCATGCTGTTTTGCAAAACTGCCATCGACTCTAAATCCTCTGGAGAGGGAAAAAACCATGGAAATACAATCATATCTCACTGGCTGAACACACTGATCGCTCTCTATCTCCTTCTCAGCTTTGGCCGCTTCCATTTGTGCAAACTGGTATCCATGAATACGACCACATATATCCTCACTTCCTGAGTCCAGCATTATCTGAGCTTGCTCCGGGCAGCTTAGTAGTAGTCCTTTGATGATAAGAAACTGTGGAACAGTTTTTAATTTATCGGGTCCTCCAGGCTTTCTTTCCTTTCGTGCTATCAGCCACATAATCTGCTGAGAGAAAACGCCTTTATCCAGCAGTGTTTCATCAACGTGGCATCTTTAGATAGCTTGGGTTTAAGGGAAAGGGTGTAAAAAAAAAAAAAGAAGATATTTAATAAGCATTAGGGAAGATTTATGGAATGAGTAATGGATCTAATTTTCGGACTGTAGACATTTTATTTCGGGGATCAGGAAGATCTTTAGGTTGCTGCACTGTGAAGATTAAACTGGACAAAAGGTTTTGGGGTTGGTGGTGTTAATGCTGCTCTGTATACAGATTTTCTTGAAAAGCCTCCAACTTGGATTCCTTTTTTTATGTTCCACTCAATAAAATGTATTTCATTATTTATTTATTTTTTTAAAATAAATATACTAATTCTTATGGTGGCTGAGGAAGCTCCACAAACTGCAATTTGAGAAAACGCAAGCAAACAGATTAAAACACCAGCAAGTTAATAAAATTAATTCAGTTTGACAACAAATGCAGACAAGTCATACACATCAAAGCAACACCAAGGAGTGTTTTCATGTTGAGATATTAGTTTAAAATTCATTTTGAGGAATATTTCATTATTTTTAGGATGCGTCATCTAACTCTTGCTGTCTTTCATGATTTCTATAACAGAAGTTCAGTATTGAAGTTGTAAAAGACGAGACACAAGGGAGACCAAGTCAATGCCAAAACAAAATAGGCAAAGGATTAGGTATATTTTAAAGCTTTGAAGAAGAATGAGAGCCTGTCCATCTGAGTTTTTTTTTTCTTTTGTCACCGTCATATTTTCAAGGACATCCAAGTTTCATAAATGAGGAAAATACAATCCATCTGCTTAGATGGAAGCAAATGCCAGATGTATTTCCACACATAACTGAGGCCAATAAAACGTATCTGAGAATATACATGCACCTTTTTTTTTTTTTTTTTGACAACATGTCCTCTGGTCAAATCTGATCTGTAACATCAACAACCCCCCTCCTGCTACCCGCTATCCCTAAATAGCAGCTTTAGAAAATCTAGTGGAAGATCGGGCCCATACACTTAAAAAGACAAAGTGCTGTCGAATACAATGTGTTTCTCAACTTATAGTCTGATCTTTCCTCATATGTGATTTAAATCTCTTCTAAAACTCTCTGACTGTTTACACATCGCCTCTGCAGGTTAACGTAACGTCAGTGTATGAGTCGGAGCCTGCTGGTGGCGTTTTATTTTGAAATTTTGCTGGATTTATTTTTCCGCCTCTTTTGCCAACTCTATGTGCTTTGTGTAAATTGATGTGGTCTACCAGCGGCCAAGCGCCAAAATGGACTTGACTCGTATTTCTGGCGGAGAAGTGCGGGCGGGAGTTTCTGGGCGGGTGCAGGGACTTACTGGTCATCATTATGATGAATGGCGGCGCTTGAAAGTGGCTTCCGTTCCGTTTCTGTTCTGCATCCTTTGTGACTTGAGCTTCAACGTCAAAAAAGTCACTTTACCTCCACACCTGAAGGGGGCGCGCTGAGTTTGAAATTGCAGTTGTGTCGAAGCATTAATCAACAAGTGAGTCACTACCACATTGTCACGGTTTATATTAAACCAGGAAAATATTCCATTGGTGTTTGTACTATTTTCCATTATGTTTCCTATTTGGAGCATTTTGCTTCTTTTAATGTGTTGTGATTATTTTGCATTTTGAATATATTTTCTTAATGCATTTAATTACCGTGCTATGAGCTCTTGTCCACCATAAACTCTTTATTTTACAAGCTAGAAAACTGCCTGTTGCGGACGGGTCATCGTGTAGACAGGCTGGCATTAATGAACTGCATGATAATAGATGGCTTTTGACTTCTGGCTTCAAACACGTACATGGATCTCAAGTCAGATAGAAAACCCAAGCTTAATAGAGTTGTAATAAAAAACATAATAATTAAAAAAAATACTTCAAAGTAACAGGGCACAAAGACAGCTGAAGTTATTCAAAATTATTCAAATTTCAGCAATTATGAAAAGGTAAAAAAAACAAAAACGCCTTGATCCTAGAGCATCCTCCATTACTGACTGAATAACTGATGAAACCCTCAGCTTTGAAGCAAACTGAAAGCCGTGTGCTAAACAGGAGCGTCGGCTTCTGTCTGGTTTAAGAAAACTCTCCCAATCTTAAACAAAACTGCAATGACCTTATTATTCCACATTCTTACTGATTCAATCTTTTTTGTGTGTCTTGTGTCATGATAGTATCCTGAAAGAATATCTGAATCGAATGATTTAACAGTTTCAAAGGCTCACGGCTTTACCGTCAGGAATTCTGATCTCCAACAGACAAAAGTCAATAGAATTTGTATTACAGGAAATTTCAGCATTTTTCATCATTTGTTTAAAAGGGTGGCAACACATTTGTTGCTTTAAGTTAACTTTTGTAACTGACATGGATGATGGGAAGGAACTTTTTTGTTTCGCCTGTTTGATCTGCGCATCAAGCACACAAAAAGTGACGATTTAAAGCTCTGAATTCCTACTTCTGATGTGAACCACATTCAGCTATACTCTAGAGACAGCGTCATTTCCTGAACTTATCTCATGGCTCCCCATCTCTGCTTGCAGGGGACACTGAAGGAACGCATCACACTGAGTGATCGCCGTTGTTTTGGACGTCCAACTTATCAATGATGGAAAGCCCTGCCAGCTATCACCATAATTAATTTGAGTCAGTGTTTTTTTTGCAGAACACGGTTAAGTCAATTTCATTTACAAATAAAGCAGATATGGGACCTATCCAGTCTTGGTCCTGGAAGCTAATATTGACATAATTCTGTGATCAAACACCAGGATGACCGCACCAAACAAAAAAGAAGGCACCAATCGGCACAGATCGCTTTAATAATGTAGATATTCATTTATATCCAGTCCTCGCGCTTTAATTTTCAGTTCAATACCTAAATTGTTTCCACTACAGTGAGCCTACTTCTGATAAATTTTTTAATCTTGTTTAAAAAGTTGGATAATGTTGATATTTTTCCTCCAGAATTGTACTTTTATTTCAGAGATTACAAAAAGGGAAAAATAAGAAAAACATGATTCTCACTGATACCTGTTCAATTCTAAATACTTTTTTTTTTGAAAAGCATTTAAATTAAATACATTTTGTATATCTTTTCCTCTTTTATTAAGTGGTTTAGTTTATTAGAGAAAAGGCAGTCTTATATTAATAATAATGATAATATTGATCAAGAATAAATAGATCTCTGACATTGAAGTGAGGACAGGTTATCTGGAGGTTCAGTGCTGTACCTACTGTACTTTTGGGGTCATTGCTCTGCTGCAAAATACGTTTGGAGCCATTCCAACACCTCCCAGAAGGGAAGTGCATGATGGATAAGATTCAGCATTGAAGACCCCATTAGTCCTGATCAAATCGCTGTCTTCATTTGTAGCCACAAATTTACAAGAAACCTCCAACATGCTCCACTCAGTTCATTCAAATTAAATCCTTCAGATCCCACCCCTTCCCTGTTACATCAGATGGGCTCTGTCCTGGGGCCCCTTCTTTTTTATCACCTGATTAGGGATGCACATGGTTAACCGTTGTAACCGTTAACCGATAACAGTAACTCTAACCGATTAATACTAACGGTCAATTTTGTTTTTAAGCTAATTTAATCAACTCATGGGGGCGTGTCGACAGATGCAACAGGCCTCTGATTGGTCAATTCTACATTCACATAGAAAAGAGCGAGTCATCGAAAAAACGAGGAAGTACCCACATCTGTACGATTCTCGTTCTCCACACTACAAAGACAGCACATATTCTAGTAATTCATGGAGGGAGATAGCGAATGAATGTGGGTCTGGATACGGCCGAGACGGTGAGGAAGTGGAAAAATGCAAGAGATAAGTTTAGCTAGTTCATGATTGTCGCTCTTGCGTTGTGGTGTGGAATAACATAGCGGAGACCGCGCTAGTATAAATCAAAAGTGACGGCGGCATCTCTGCGACAAGCTGACGGCGACACATTGCCGCGAGAGTATACACGGTTAAGTGTCCGCATGCATCCATGACAACGCGCGCAACATCGCGGCAGCCAACCCTCCCGGACTTATCGGTTAACGGTTATTAATCGTTAAAGGGCGTCGGTTAACGGTCATAAAAAAAATCCAAAATGTGCATCCCTATCACCTGTGTACTTCCACTGGGCAATATTTTTCTCACAATAACAATTTAACCCAGCCTGCATATTTCCATCTCCTTATCATTAATTGTCTTCACCCTCCCTCATTGTCCATTTCACTTCTATCCTTGTCTACAGCCTCGTCACCTCCTTTAAACCTTCTTTAGATTACTGTAGCTCTCTGCTTTATGGCCTTCCTCACAATTCCTGCCCATATCATCACTAGAACCCCCCTTTTTTTTACCACATCCCTCCTGTACTAGAGGACTTACACCGGCTTCCAATTACATCCAGAACCATATTTAATATTCTTCTCCATACATCCAAGGCCATCCATAACCTGGCTTCTCCTCCTTATCTATCCGATCTTCCCCACGCTGCTACATCCTTCGTGCTCCCTGAGATCCTTCTCCATCCATCCATCTCACCGTGCCCTCTCCAGCCCTTTGGTGGAGAGTTAACTACCTTCCGCAAACGGTATTTCAATTTTTGACTGGTCATTTTTCTGCACCCTAGTTTCCATATTTCGATGCATAGTTTAGTCACATGACCTTGTTTCCACATTTCTCGCTGCAGTTCTTCTATAAAGACCGTTTATGGCTGGATCTCTTCAGGCATCAGATGAATGCATCTGGCTGATGTCGCTGCCGATTGTATTTTAATTTCCGAAAGGAAATTGCATCTACAATCCTGAACGTTGCCCGTTTCCTCGAGCTACTTCGAAACAGCTTGTACAACATATCTGGCCACCCTGTCTGCTTTGAGATCTTTGCCAGGGAGACAGATTCATTATAACGACCTTGAATCTTGCTGTGGTGCTTAGTTCAGCCATGATGACCTGTGACATGAAATGTCTTTCACAACCTCACCCTTGGTAGCAGTTTGGCTGTTCCTACCAGTTTTAAGTTTAATTCACATTTTAGCAGGATGGATGGAGCCAATTTAAATCACTTAATTTATCATAATAATGATGTATCTTACTAACAACTACTTTTTTCCCTCTCAGTTGAGACAATTAAATCAGCTAATTATGGCAGCTCTAGTCAAGCCTTAATTAAATTTTGACTTAATATTTCATTTGCATTTAATAGACTTGGAAAACCAAACCGTTGAAGCAAACAGTGAATGCAAATCCATGAGCCTTCAGCTGTTTTAGTTTTTCTGTTTGTTTTTTTTTTCTTTTGTTTTCCTGAAGTGAATTATTACTTGTGCAGCCCAAGTGGTTAAACTGCCCACATGAACTCGCCCCTCTATTTGGACTACCTAACCTTATTTTGCTGTCCAATCCATCTCAGCCAAAGTCAATACAAACAGTGATTTTTCATGGTCTTGGCAGGAGCAAATTAGTCTCCCCGACGAGCAGCAGTTCTGCTACGACACCAGAGGAGAATTCATTGACTCTTTCCAAAAAGAGGAGGGCATTTGGGCTTCTTTTCCCCCTTTTACTGTAATACTACTTTCAGCTGGACCCTCCTGACAGACCTCACCAAGCTGTTCATGCTGATAACGGTGGCCCAGTAGACCAACAATTGGAAAAACAAATGAAAAAAAAAAAAAACTAACCAATTACACAGACCACATATTGAGGTTAATGTTTAAGGCACCAGAGCTGACCCAGGCCCCTCAGAGATGCTCCCAATCTCACATTAATTACATTTAAGATGTTTTAATGCGTCACCAGTTAATCAGAGAGAACCGCATGAGATCCAGATGGACGCCGGGTGACAAAAATAGCTCCGTTTGCTGAATGGGTCCCGCTCAGAGAGCTCGGACTATAATTGTGCTTGAAATGTAGTGTTTTGCTTTAATTCACTCCAGCAGTTGCAGAACAGACCGCATTGCAATGTAAAGAGCTTTTTATGGTGGCAAAGATGAATTATTAGCCATTGCTTTTTCTCTTCAAGGCACAGTTTTGAGATTTGCATTAGAGTTTGAAAAGGACAGAATGCCATTAGCGTAATTTTTGCCATGTTCTCTGACAAACACACGAGTAAAATCTGATAAGTGCAATTGAAAGAAGTAAAATCACTCATTCAACGTACGTTTGACGCCGGAGGAGGAGGATGATGTGGGAGGTCTGGAGGATGACGAGGAGGAGGAGGAGGATGTCTTGATGGGGAAGGAAGTCTTCCCGCGGCGGGAGGAAGGAGCGAGCACCCTGGAGCGCTTCACAGGGATCACAGCTCTGGGTGGAGGGGCCACTCGGCCGTGGTAGTCAAAAAGCCTTGAGAAAAGAAAAAACGTATGCATTACACTTTTTTTTTTACCTCCGCCAAGGAGGTAATATTTTTCTGTCTGTGTACAAGATAACTCAAAAAGTTACGGATGGATTTTGATGAAATTTTCAGGAGTTGTTGGATGTGAAAAGGAAGAACTGATTTCATTTTGGGTGTGATCCGGAAGAAATCCATTAAAATAGAGAAGGCTCTTAAGCGGATGAAAATCATCCCTCCATGGATTTATAGATGAAAGGAAGACGGTGCTAAATGTTTAATGAAGACTTCGGCTTTGGTTGTTCTCAGTGACGGAGACTGTCACAGCTCCCCACAGGTTTGACATTTCGAAAGAAAGAAAATGTCTTCACAATGAAGCGCTCTGATTATTGGCTGATAAATGAGGGAGAAAACAAGTGTCTTCTTCATCAGCGTGTTTGAATTGCAGGCTTGATGTATTAGGCCACTTTGACAAGCGGATCATCTAAAGAAATCTCTTTGATGAGGTTGCTGAAATCTATCTTGAAAATGAAATACTTATAACGAGGATGAGGCGATCAAAATCTTTTGAATGACCATTTACTATAACCCCTTTCCTTGAAGACTTCCAGTCCACTTACTAAGTGAGAATTTTGCAGTAATTATTACAGCACAGCTGGCTCTGGATATTTGGATTTTCACATGCCAAAGTCATCTTTATGTAGATGTGTTGAGGGCAAGGAGAATAAGCAGGATGCTGTTTTTGCCTTAGCCCTTGACAAACCCCAACACAAAAGGTAATTAAATTGTGTTTTATTTGCTCTAATAAAATGCTTTTAAATGTCTAGCTAACAAGCTCAAAGGAGAACATCTGAAAAAAAAAAGAATAAAGACAATTTCAAGCGAAGGAGATGGAGTCCTACTGTTTGTTTCTCGCCCATTTGCATGATAAAAGAGAGCAACCTTGTCCAGGAACACGTGACATGAGCCACGACTGATTTTTATTTTTCCGTTCTTTGTTCACTGCCTGATTAAATCTAGAAAAACTGCTTGGGTTAAAGTACAAATCTGTTGTTTCATGGGTCAGTCATGGTTTGTGGTTCCACTTTACATACGACCTTTCGCTACATCAACTCGGTACACTGAAGTACTTTGGTAAATGATCTGAAAAAAGAGGGATCTGACAAAGCAAACAAAGGCGCTGAATACATGAATGGGGAACATTGACCATTCAAGTATTCCTTGTTGAACCCCCCTTAATCTTTTTCAAGCAATACCAAGGACTTTATTCATATCCTCTCAGTCACCCAGGTCACAGTCGCTCTGAACAGTTTGAATTGAGGCAACTTGACCTCTTTTTTTGGATTTTGCTTTCAGGTTTTTTTTGTATTTGAATCTGTGGTAGCCCGGCAATTTCATGAATTTCTTGGCTGATTTAATTTAGCATAAAAACACTCACATTCACCCTAACTGGTAAATAATTTTTAAAATAACAATGTCAGTTAATATAAAATGAAGAATTAGAAAAGAGAGAAATTATACAGTACATAATTTTCTTTAATTACCTTGGGAGAGCCGGACAAAAACCTAAACAAGTATTATTATTATTATTATTATTATTAGGGCTAGGGAAGATAACGTGTTATTATCGCATTAACTCATTAATTTAATAATGCCGACATTTATTTTATCGTGCATTAACGCATGTTGTTCACATGCTTTTGTTTTGAAAAGTCTGTTACTGGAACCAGAAGAGAATTGGCGGAAAAACATGCAGGAAAGCTAAAACAGACATGGAGAGCAGTAAAGTTACGGAACTTTCACATGGAAATTTTCATTTAAAAGTTCTCCAAGAACCCCCCCCCCCCCCCCCCCCCCCCAAAAAAAAAAAAAAAAAAAAAAAAAAAAATAATGTTGCCCAGCCCTAATTGCTATTATTATTAGGTAAGTACTTATGTACTGTGTACCGCTATCCGCTGGGAAGAGTTATGTTACCTGCTCTCAGATCAGTCTCCTAAAGTCTTTCCAATAACGTCTGGAAAAAGTTGATAGATTTGCTGCTATTTGATTTAAAAAAAATGGCTATGGGGGTCTAGATACAAAGTCGTTAAGCTGGCAAGCCACTGCTAGTCCGTTTGTTGCACTACTCTTATGCTTCCCTATGCAGCCTGCCTCTAATTTTAGGTTGGTTCTTTGAGATTTTCTGCTGTGTGAGGCATTTTTTGGTTAATTTTGGACACATTATTTAAAAATCCTGCCTCCCTGATCTTCCGCATTCAGTTCCAACTCCACACCACTCTTGACATCTGAATACATGTGGAATCATGATCACGCTATATGATTAATCAGGTAAAGCAAACGGCAGAAATTTTTCAGGTTTGAAATTAATTCAGTCAACAACAAACACGTATTAATTTGGTCTAAAGCCATTTATTACTTATTGTCTTTTGGAAAGTGAGAAAAAAAACAGATTATTGAATCAAACATTTCAGTTATTGCATCACCTCTTGATAACTTATGTAAATAAAAGTATCAAATAAACTAAATATGCACCAATTACTGGTCAATAACTTCCCTAAATCTCAGATAAAACAATATAACAACATAATATATTTGAACACATGTGAATGATACATACCTGCTGTAAAAATCATCCCGGTAGTACTCATAATCAAACTCATATCCGCTGTGAGAGAAACGGGGGGCAGAGAGAAACAGGGAGACAGAGATAAAGGAAGGGATGGATGGTATTAAGATGAGCCGTTTTAGATCTGGCAAAAGTTAGCATACAGAACTCAAACAGTTTGGACTCTAAGAAACACGCTCAACTTTATGCCTTTAACTTGTCACAGGTGAAGAAATGTGCGGGCCATGTACCCAAAAATGTTGAAAAAGAAAGTGCTGGCATAGAAATGAATAAAGAAGTTCTCTTCATTGACTTTAGAGAAGAAAATCAATGTTAGATGCTCATGAAAGCAACTACAATTCAAAGAGATAAATCAAATAAATTGCAGCAGTGGAGCTGTTTGGAGCCGTTGCTGTTCTCATAGGAATCTAAATAAGGATAAATGTTTTACTATTTCAATTTAAAATAGCATCCTATCGGTTTTTCATCCCCTGTTCCTGGTCCATAATTACCATATCACATTCTGACCGTTTTTAGCTGAAGCTTTAAAATACCAATGAGGGTTTATATTATCACAGTCCACGAGATAATAAATTGGTAAAACAGGAAGTGTAATGAAACAAACCAATAACAAAGACAGAAGCAATTCAGTGAGAATGTGAGAAGGTGTCCCGGTGAATACAAAGTCAAACCGGACTGCGGTAAACAAGCACTGCAACGATTCGTTTGAGACTACTGCGGGTCATGCAGCGCAAAATCAGAACAGAAGGGGACAAGATAGCATCTGAAATGTCTCGTTGCTTCAGCGCTCGGTGCCCTCAACAGCAGACGAAGCGCTGTGAGGAGATACGGCAACATTACACAGAAGTATTAGGTTCATGGCCAAGATGTTTTTCGGGATGTGAAACGCAGGAAGGGAGTGAAACGTTAAAATATCCTGGGGTCATGCCATCTTCATTCACATCAATACAAAAGTAAAATGAAAAATTCACTTCATTTTCCTCTCTGTTTTGAAGTTATAAAGCACAGGGCACAAAATCAAGGCAATTCCAGGTTCAAAAGAGAGAAGCAAAATGAGAGAAAAACAGAATCATCATATTCCAAAGATTACCACAGTTTTACATCAGCAGCAGCAGAAGCAGCAGAAGCAGCGGGATGTGAAAAGGTGGTTAATATTAATGACAGAAGCCGCAACATTGCATACTGAACGGAGGACAAATCTTACCTGTAAACAGCTGAGAGCGGCCGCTTGGAGCCAGCTTTAGGCCTGTACGGCTTGGGCTCGCCCGCCATGTTTATGTCTGCAAGGACACAGAAACAGAAAAAAACGAGTTGTTAACAACTATGGACAGTAAATAAACACCACTGTTCGTTGGCATCATACTGCTGGAGTTTAACTAACACGCACTACGGCATAGTTGCGGGACATATTTGTTACATTAAATAACTGCTACTGAATGGAGATGAACAAAGTGACAATGATGTGATCAAGCAGCTGTCGTAACCGTGCGAATTAATCACAGCTCAAACAGTGATGTCAGCAGGATTGTCTCAGGGAGGGCAGCTTGGCCATGAGGTTTGGACAATTTAAACACATGTCTTATGTCTTTGCTGAACTTAAAACATCAAAACATCATCACTGCGGTATGGTGGAGGGAGCTTGATGATTTTGCCATCATAAAGGGGAAAAACGAATTCCCAAGTTCACCAAAATATCCTACATGCTAGGTAGTTTCAGTGTAGCGTAGCTGAAACTTAAATACAGCAAGAAAATGATGACAGGAGTTGAAAGTCCACCAACCAGTGGCTTCGGGAAGAGAAAATCTAACTTTTTAAGTGGCCAGTTAAGTCTGAAAGGTTGGTATTCTTTTTTGCCATTTAGATTTTAACAACCGTCTTAAAAAAATACTTGCAAATAAGGATGATTGTCTTTTTTTTTGTCCATTTTATGCCACTGCTGAGTTCAGACAACTGGCACCTCAAGAAGCCGTTCACAGAGATACTGATCCAGAGATAATGAAAAGACAGAAGCGATTATAATGGTGTTACCAGGTCAAGCACATCGTCTACTACTGTGACACAGACAAAGATCCCATTTTACAGCAAATTGAGGCAGAAAATCACCAAACTCCAAGGAATTCACAATGTTTTCTTGCCACTGTGTCTTGGACGACCAAATGACTTTTCTATCTGTAAAAAGGTTCACCAGAGGCTGTTTTTCTTGACGAAACTGAATGGTTTCAACGTTGCTGGTCGACTCCTTAAGACATTTATTTCATTCTTTTATTGAGTCTGTTTTAACTTGGTTGGGTAACCTTGGTGTGACAAGCAAAAACAAGCTTGGAAAAACTGTTAATCTGCGTGAGAAGATTCCAGGAAATAATTTCAATGGTGCTGATGGTAATGGTTTCAGATCAGAGCCAAACACAGGGTACAACCCATTTTTGCAAACATTAATCATAAACTCTCTTCGGAGTCCTGCCTCCTCTCGTCTGGAAGGAAATGTATATTTTTCTTGAGACAACCGAGTATCACAGATATTTGATATCATTTGTCGCATAAGCTGTTGGGTTTCTGAACAAGAACACAATACTGTTGATGTACTAATGTCATAAAAATTTTCCAATCTAATCCCATTCAATGAGCTTATTATAAGCTCAGAACTACGCACTATTTAAGTCTGAAAACCTCAGATAAAAGCCAAGTGAAATCAAAAACTTCCTTTCTTCAGACGGGCCACGCTGGCAATGATCACAATGAACTCAGTTCAACGCGCACCTGAGCACGAGGGAGCACCGACGTACAACCTCGAGATAGAGAGCGAAACATCAATTCAAGCTTTGCACAGGATCTGTGCTATCTTTTGTAAAACTAAACCTTTCAAAGGAGAAAAATAAAATAATAAAAATGCTTGAAAGCTGCTGTTCTTGAGGGCGCACACACTGAGTGTGAGGTTTTCTAAAGGCAACACTGGAGACCTCGGTCTGGAAAGACGACAAAAAGAAACTTTTTCCAAGGTAAAAGAGAACGCTTGGAAACAATGAGAAAAAGATTGAGTATATATATAGAAAAAGAAAATCTGGAACAAAAGTTGGATTAAAGGGGATCTTTGAATTATTGCTGGCGGTTCAGTCTCTCTTTTCTTTTAAATGATTATTATTATTATTATAAAAGACTATTTCGTTGAAAGGTCTAAGTGCTTTGTGGCTCATCTGGGGGGTTTCTGAAAAGAAACTGAAACTCAAGTATTTTAATCAAATAAGCAAACTAAGAAGATGAAGGGAAAAAAATAAAAGCAAGATTAAAGACAGGGTGAGGGAAGAGAGGAATAAAGAGAGATTATTAACAAGTGCAAAAGAGCTAAACATGTACGTATTTGTAATACAGCTGGGCATTTAATAAAAAATTAATCGAAACCAACGTAATCTTGTCCATGTCAATTATTTCAGTTATTTGAAATATTCAGAAATGACTATAAATAGTTAATCTGCGTGTTCTCCTTCACTTGTTTTAAAATCACAAAGATGTCTCCTCCTCCGTTAGAAAAATATCACAGCTATAAGATTTGTGCATAATAACAACAAAAATCTTGTCAGCAATCAATGAGGGCAAAACAAATTAAAGCAAACTAAAAGAATCACTGATTAACAGTCACCGAGGGGAAAAAGTTCAACTGATTGTGGTATTGATTTGAGGTCATGTCATCCAGTCCAAACATGTTTGATTAATTATCGCAATGTAAACACAGATAATAACTAAAAACACAGATATATATGATTAAAATACATAGAAGATGAGCATTTAAAAAACCGTCTAAGAGAGTTAGGTTGGATCTGAATACTCAGATCTGCATATTTGTTCGTCAAATGAACATCTTGTTTTCAATTTGGGTATTCTGATTTTTTTTGCCTTGTTTTTATCTCCGCAAAGGAGGTTATGTTTTTGCTGGTGTTTATCTGTCTGTCTGTCAGTGTTCAAGATAACTCAAAAAGTTATAAATGGATTTTGATGAAATTTTGTTGGAAATGTGAAAAGGAAGAACTGATTTCATTTTGGGTGTGATCCGGGAGAAATTCTGGATTGTGGATCACTTTCAAATTTTCGATAACATTGGGGTCAATGGGGCCAAAAATTTTGTTTCTAAATATCTCCATTAATTATTGCCCTGGACTGTTCGTAAAAGAAGAGGGGATGTTATGCAAGGGCAAACATCAGCCTGCATCACTGCCATCAAATTCAGAATTGCTGTATTCTTTAAATACAGGCCATTCTGATCTTATTACCTCCGCCAAGGAGGTAATGTTTTTGCCGGCGTTTATCTGTCTGTCTGTGTACAAGATAACTTAAAAAAATTATGGATGGATTTTGATGAAATTTTCAGGAGTTGTCAGAAATGTGAACAGGAAGAACTGATTTCATTTTGCCTGTGATCTGGAAGAAATCCTGGATTCTGGATCACTTTCAAATTTTCGATAACATTGTGGTCAATGGAGCCAAAAATTTTGCTTCTCAATATCTCCATTAATTATTGCACAAAATTCATGAAATTTGACTCAGGGATTGACAATAGGAACCTCTATCAAATTTCAAAGGCTGATCAGGATATGACCCAGATGACGGACTTTATCGGAATCTGTAAATTGCTATATGGGGGAATTGTTGCACTTGACGGAGGTCTGCGCTCTCCGAGTGCTTTTCTAGTTATATATATTTTTTGCTTTACAGCAACTGCAAATTGGGTGTCGACAAGTTTCACAAGTCTTTCACGATTCCATTTCCCAATTACATCTCCTATAAGCATTTTTTCTCCCCGACTGGAATGCAATTTACTTTGCATCCAGCACAAATCTGCTGCGTGCTCCTTGGTCGGTCTTGCGAGCATTAATAAAGCATGTATTACATACGCGTGTCTGCAAATGTGCAGGGATCCTGGTAGGGTGTGTGTCCGGGCCGGACTGTTTGAATTGAAACCCAATCAACAACCACATGCAGAACCGATAATCAGACATAACCTTGCCCATGTCAATGAATTCAACTGTTTGGAGCAGAATATCTAATAAGTGACCATAAATTGTTCATCTGTATTCAAATCACAGATATGAACTCCTTAATAAAAGAAAATGCAACCTTGACAGTGATTTTATAAGAAAAAAACCCCCCACAAAAATAAATAATCGCTGTTTAATCAAAATCGAGGTAAGCTGTTCAATTAACCGTGATGTTAACTTGAAGTCATGTTGCCCCGCCCTGATCTGCGTGATGCAAATGTCATCTCCGCAGTTGTGTATCAGGACTACATGCCTTCATGTCCATTGCTTGGTCTTGCACGTGCATCTGCCGTGTCACACGATGCAGAAAATGAAGCTTCAAGTATTCATTATGAGCTCCAGAGCTTCAGCTGGAGATTACAAGATGGTGTCTGGACCATTACTAGTAAAGAGCGTATTATCCGAGGGGGGGGGGGGATCCATGAAGAGCACAGACTTATCAAATAAATAAATTGTACAATACAAGCTGAGTGAAATGATCACTTGAGGCAACAAGTGAGAAAATACTTTTATAGCCTGACCCCAGGCATTAGAAACTCCCATCATCTGCTTTTTTATATTGTGTTTAATATCACACACCCTCTCGCTTCTAAACAGCAAAGCACAAAAGAGAGGTGTTTCATAACCGGTAGGCTCCGAGCCGAATACCAAGAGGTACATTCCAATCAACGGGGGCGCCCTTGAGAAAAGAAACCTTAACCTTGTTGTGAAGTCATTCTAGGTAAGAGCCTCTGCTAAGTGCCTCGTAGGGATATAGATCACTCCTAAAGGCTCTTTCTGACACATTGTTGTTTTTGCATGCATAAGGTGTTCTCACCATCACTTTCTCCCTTCCAGCTGCACACATTTGCTTAAATTATTTAGGAGTCTGCCCTTCCTTCCGATACCAAATAAAACGAAGCAGTGCAATCGCCAGGGGTGGAAAAGCACTGAGGTGAAAAAAAGCTGTTGGCAAACTCTTGTCTCCGTCTCCCAGAGGCTGCTCTCACGAGAAATTGGATTAAGCCCTGGTCTGTTTGTACACCGTCTACTTAGACGCGCTAAAACACTGGCTTTTTAGAGCTCCATGACCAAATGAGCATGTTTATGTATGAGTACGTTGGGACTGACCACGATGCCGACTTAGGAGATAATTACAGTTTTGCTCATTAACCCCGAAGGTTTACTTGCAGTGTTATCGCAGGCAAACCTTTAATTAGCGCACGGCGGAAACACTAAATATAGCTGACATCCAAAGCCTCAATCAAAAGAATCTCAGACAGAGCCTCTTATACATGAAAACGTGATTTAGAAGCAGAGGAGTTTATATAGGATGCAGCTTTATCCTTCCTGTTCTGTCTGTGTGATGCATTCAAGGTAAAACGGGCTGTTACTGTGTCTACAGGGGGGGGGGGGGGGGGGGGGGGGGGGGGGGGGGGGGGGGGTTAGGCCCGTCTGACAGAAGCTGTCAGCATGAGTTTGGCTCGAATGGAGCTACTGACACATTTTTATTTTAGCAAGACCGAGCTGGGCGAAGAGCCCAGAGAGTTACCTGCGACAAAACGTAACTGGCAGGAAAGTGAGCTGCAGGTGATTTGGAAATAAAACTGGAAAAATAATGCTCGACTGATGACAGTTCTTCCCCTCTCTGTTGACCATCTAATTAATAGACAATAAACTAAATAATATAAAATAGGGTATATGACTGGAATACAGAAAACAGATTTACTCTATAAATGCTCAGCAAAGTTTAAAATCTTTGATATAAAGGATAAAGTATCCTGTTGTCCGCTTGGCTCTTTACAGTTGAGGTCAACTGGGTTCCTCCCAACTTTAAGCAGTGTTGGCAAAACACCGCTTAAACCAACTAAAGTATTGGACAATTCACCAGAATTTCTTTTATCAGTTAAGTTACAGCCTCAGCAAAGCAAAACAGGGCTTTTAGTTCTGTAACTTGGACTGGAGTTGCACTTAAGGCGAATGACAAATATCCACAGTCAGAAGGAAATCATTACTTGAGTTGGGATGAAATCCTCTGATCTCAGTCGTCTTTCATGCATCCACAAACTCAAATATGCTTAGCATTATCGTGTTTTCGTCTTTTCTCATGCAAACTGGGCTGTTCCATCACCCAGTTTGTGTCAGCAACTAGTTAAATGTGTTGTCTTCTTTCTGAGCCTCAATATTCATTAAATAGCTGCAAGAGTCCCAGTCTTATATCTACGATTTCAAACTCTATCTATCTATCTATCTATCTATCTATCTATCTATCTATCTATCTATCTATCTATCTATCTATCTATATATCCATCTATGTGACTTTGACTCAATTTTTCAGGACTCAACTTGGACTCATGATTCAACACTCGTGAACATTCTTTACCATTCAGTTCTTCCACCATGACGTCTTGTCTGCGTGCAACATCACACGTTAACGCCAGTGACTGCAATCACCGGACAGGTGTTAAAACTTCCAAATGCCACCTCTGCGGTTGTGCAGTCAAGGACGCTGGTTTGACCTCGCCTGGATGGCACCACGCTCCAATAGTTCAGGTACTTCGTAGTTCAATATTCACACTGTGTACTGTTAGCAAACTTTTAAAATAGTAACCTTGGCAGCAAAGGGAGGTTCGTTTCATTAGTTGGGT
Organism: Hirundichthys speculiger; assembly: GCA_018398805.1. NCBI lineage: Eukaryota > Metazoa > Chordata > Actinopteri > Beloniformes > Exocoetidae > Hirundichthys > Hirundichthys speculiger. The sequence continues at coordinate 137,133 of JAGFBZ010000486.1, forward strand.
CTTCACTTAAAATTTTGAAAATATGATGTGAGAATCCAAACATCAGTGCTGTTATCAATGCCAGTGGGTACAGAGAAAATCAACATTGACACATAAAATGAGAGATTTATTTTCAGATGCAACAATGCAGTGACGGCCTCACAGCTGTGTAGCTGCACCGCAGTTCAGTTGAAGTAGAAATGAAGCCGCAACAGTTGGAGCTGCTACTGGCCTGTTGCTTGTGTTCGATTTGGAGTTTTGGCGGTAAAAAAGTTGTGTCAAGGCTAAAACCTTGTGTAGGTGTAACTTGTGTCCTCACTGAAACTCAATCTGGAATCGATAGAGGAATCAAAGAATTGCATCGATAATGAGTATCAGTAAGAGCATTGATGAGATCAATTCCCATCCTTTACCTTGATGCAATTAGTCACGATTCACATTGATCACATCGGGGGATCGTAGATTGGTCATTCCATGAAAATTTGTAAGTAAAGTCCAGTGAAACTGGGAAACAGGCAGACACTTTCAGCAAGCCCTCTGGGCCTTTAACTATGAGAACTGAGCTCATCGTGTCCATGCTGAATATAAACTAGGAAGGAGAAAGGGACAATGATGGCAATGAGCCAGATTCAGACTTTGAAGTGAGAGAGCTGTTGGATGACCACCAGACAATACCGTTTGAGAAAGTATTAATGGCTATTTCTACAACACTGTTGCAAATTGGTTATTAAAACCATTCAGACAAGAGGGCTGTGAGTGGAGGCTGTCAATAAACTGTTTGCCCTGATGGCTGGAGGTAACTATCAGCAGACTTTCTTTTTTCTTTGCAGGAACAGGCTTTGATGGAGTCTAATGATTATCAGTTCAAGGTGGGTAGTTTTGCAATTAACTGCACACAGGATTGGACGCCTCAGAGCAATGTCAAACTGTAAAATTCTAATGACTATCTATCGTCTGTGATTGCTGCTGCCCTGTTATGCAACAGCAGGAAACGCACTCCTGCTGAGAGAGGCAGCTGGCTTTGGGAAACAATTACCATAATAACCACAATTATTGCCATAATTACCACGATGGGGAGTTCAAAATTCACAGTGTACCACTGGACGGTAATGAAATGACCGGCGTTATTCACCGCACAACGTTTTAATTTTGACTGGATTCAGTCCAGTTATTTCAGCCCGGCCCGCCGTGCTAACTAACACTTCGCAAAAACTCCTGAAACGGGTCCAGTACCCCTTACATCCACAGTCATTTTCAGTGATACAGAACATCCCAAAGCAATCATAAAAGGGCGGGGTTTATAGGGTAATTCATGCAGCAGTGGTCAAGAGCTACTATTCAAAGCAACCGAGATGGCTGCAGAATCATCTATATCAGCCGTTCCCAAACTTCAGAATACCACGGCCCAATTTGAAATGTGAAACCCAAACCGTTAATCTCAACTGTGGTCAATATACAGGACACCAAGCTATGTTACGATATTAATGTAAGGGGTCACCAAATAAGTGACACTTGTTATATTAAGTCAAGATGACAGTAGAATAACACTTAACTGGTTTGTTTTATTACTTCTTAATGTTTTTTTAAAATCATTTTATGAATATTTTACAGTAATTAAAAACATATTTAAAAACGATCAAGGATTTAAAACATATTTGTTTAATTTTAATGAGCTCACACAGCCCACCTGCAGTACCATGACGGCCCACCAGGAGGCCTCGGCCCACACGTTGGGAATCACTGCTCTACAGAGCTAAACCAACGTTATTTTGGAATGTCTTTTGTTAACATTCATCTTGATGGTTGATGCTTACACATGCGTTGTTTCTCTGATTAGTTGCCTGCCTATCAGGGGGCAGATTCTTCCGCGTCCATTGGTCCTGCCACTAGAAATTCAAAGTTTAACCCAAAGAAACTAATTCTTTGTATCGAAGAAGAAAATAATTCAAATGGACGTCCGTGCTGCTTATTTCCCACAACAAAAAGAAAATTCAGTGACAAGGATGCTTCTTGCAGCCAAACCCAAACAGAAATACTCTGGATTTTCTGTCTCGTTTTAAGATAAAAGCATTTCAAGCAGCTTTGGCACATAATCACTCACCGAAGTCAACCCTCGAAAATTTAAAATGCACAAGCGGCTTCTGTAGAAGCGGTGAAACAAATCTGATGTGAATCCATACTACCCACCCTTGATTTTGTTTGAAGTGAGTATAAGTGGGACTAATTGCATTCCATGCTGTTGAGAATCATCTCTCGCTGCTTTTAGGAAAATACTTAATGCCTCTACAGCTCAGATCCAATCTGCTGGAGTATGAACGGCACGTTCGCTGGGTCAGAGAACAAAAGTTTTTTTTTTTCCCCCTGTTTACCAGGTATTTTTTTCTCTTCTTCATTGGTTTTACACCATTGATTTGTTTTCCAGCTCAATCTGCAGTCGGCCAGACACAGTGGCGCCTTCTTCAAGACTTACAGGGATTTCGTTCGTGTTAGTGTCTGGGCAGCGAAGAAAACAAAAAAAAATCTTTAACTTGCATCTGTGTGAATGAACACACGGTGGAATAGGATGGAAATTTAATTGCACTGACAATATCTTTAGATATCTTTGAGCTTTATTATTATTTTCTGTCTCTCACAGAAAAAAGACCACCTGCCTGCTTGAAGATACTGACAGAAGCGCAGCCGCGCTACGAATGAATATTTAAGTCGGCATCGTGATTAACCGAAAAAGTTTGGGAAGGGAAATAAATGAGGAGGTAAACTGCAGCGCACCGACAGTAGCCGCCGCTCATGTAATCAGTGAAGACAAACCGGCTCTGCTCTGTCAAGAAAACAAAGATCCGTGACTCCCCGAAGGAAGATGCCCATGTGTTTTATTGGTCTCATTTGCTGCCTCACATCTCTGCCTCCCCCAGACTGCTTTTGTTCATGCCTCCTGTTCTGCCCTCCTCCTTTAATGTCTCTTCCTCTCTGACACCTTCCCTTTCTCTGCACATGCACTCACACGAGACAACATCTAACCCCTTTTACCTTCCTTCACTCTTTCACATAATATATTTTTCTCCTGCTGGCCTGTTCCCGCTAAGAGAGCTCATTACGGGGATATTTCAGGACTGCGTGTCACCTGTGGGGCCCTTTTCTGTGCGACACCTGCGTCGCTAAGATACTTTTCCTCTTCTTTCATGAGCAAAGAAAGAAAACAGAAAGATGATGGGAGCTTAAGATTCGAACAAATGATGGCTAGAAACGGAGCCATATGGCAGCATAGTTCAGGGGAATTACTGCAAATCAGCAACCTCTGCGGTGAAAACTGAGACAGCCCAGGAAATTAGTTATGCGAGTAAGAAGGAAACAAAAAGAAGTCCTTATATTTCTGGAAGGAATTTCAATAAACCACCGCAACACATCCAACTGCAACATCGATGTCTGTCGCCCTGTGTTTCATCCTGAAAGAGTCTACGATCTGTCCTCGTCAGTCAAACAGACAGAAGGGGAAACAGTCTAATAGCCTGAGGCTTTAGAGGAGAGTCAACAGGCAGTGGCTAGCAGGAGTCAACACAAGGTCAGGAAGCCTGAGAGTCTGACGGTGTTTAAGTGACTCGACAAACATCGGCAGAGTATTCGAGACTGTCAAGTTCCTCGATGCCTTATTTTTCACACCTGCTCTGATCAGTCGTTATTTCGCACGACTCAGTCGCTCGGCATCCACTGAACTGCAGGAAAATATAGCAAGCAAGACCATCCAATCAGCCTTCCTTCAATTCAATTCAATTTTATTTGTATAGTGCCTGTTACAATGTCAATTGTCTCTAGGCGCTTTACAGAGACCCAGAGCATGACCCCCGAGCAAATATCATTAACTAAAATTATAATATTAAATCCTACACAAGGATAATGGCAGGTAAAAAAACTCCCACAGTGGGATAAAAAAAAACCTTTAAGCCGAACAGTGGCAAGGAAAAACTCCACTTTAAGAGGAAGAAACCTTAAGCAGAACCTGGATCATATGGGGGGACCTTCCTGCTGAAGACCGGGTAGAGAAAGAAAAGAGGGGAGACAGGACAGAGAGAGGATGGAGGACAGAGAGAGGAGAGCACACAAATGACTGAATGAAATGACTATATAAACAGATGCAGGTAGCAGCACTGAGGTGAGATGGTCAGAGGACTAGATCACCGGTCACCATGGCACCCTGAACACATCTACACACATAGGTGGAGGTAAACACTGGGATGGACAGAGGATGGAACTGCAAGTCAGCATGAAACCCAGGAAACTCTGGCCTGCAAACATATAGAAAGAAAAGAGGAAAAAGGGGGGAAAAACAGCACAACAAAATACAGGAAAGAAAATGGAGCACAGTTCAGTAGCTTTAGTCCTAATCAAGATGAAGTCATCATTAAACCTGTAATTCTTTTACATCCGAGCAGAAATTTCGATGCGAGCTCCTTTGACCCACTTAAGGCAACTCATGCCTTGCTAATGTGTTGTTGTGTTGTCTACCGTCTGAACGCTCTTTGTTCTCACGTCTCACTAGGAAAAGAGACTGGAATCTCGATGAGACTGCCTGATTAAATAATGATCAAGCCAAAAGGGGGAAAATGACCTCGTTCTGAATCACACCCACTGCAGAACGGAAACGCACCACAGGCAATAATTTGCATGTCAAAACTATCTTGTGTTTACACACTGCTTCCAGGAGTTACAGCAAACCCAGCAACTGACAGGCATTTGATTTGTTTTTTCTGCAAATAACATGCTTGGACGCCTGCTGCAGTGCAGCACAAAGGCTGTAATAGAGGAAACTGCTATTAAATCAGTTATTTTATCCGTGGGCCCTTACATGTAGAATAAACACACAGAGGTTCGTCTGTTTTCATAAAGACACAAAAACGTCTCACAAACACACTAATAGAATAGCTATTTTTGGAGACCTAATCCTTTTTTTTTTTTTTAAATCACAGGATATGATAGGTTTGTGAAGGAACCTGCATGCAGAGCTGAAAGCCTGCTGTTAGAAGCCTTTTAGGTTGCAACTAAAAATATTTATTCACTTTATAATTTGTACTTTATCCTACTTGCACATAAGTACAGCCTTGTGCAAAGGACAGAACCTCATCTTTTCATGTTTTTTTTTTTTTGTTTTCGGTAAAAAACTATTTTTTTTAAAATCACCTGATCACAGTGAGTCTCAGTATTCTGCAAATCCTACCTCAATCAACTTTTTCTCCACAGTTCCTTTATTTACTGATTAAATATGAATGAACGGATGTTGCCAGGAAAACAAGAACAGGGAAGTTGAGGATTGAGGTTCACAAAACTGCATCTGAACAAACTACGAAGACCTCTAGAACAATCTCCTATGGACAGAGAAAAAAACAAATCAAAGAGTAAAATAAAGCCCAGCATCCTGCTTTTGTGAAATCCAAACTTAGCGTTTTAGCAGAAACACCTCATGGCCACTGTTAAGCCCCGGCTAGTTTTGCAGCCACAGGACCTGGACACCTAGCGGTCATCCGAAACGTTCTCGGGGAGTTTTTTTTGAGGCCGAATTGTTGACGTGTCTCCACCACCAGGAAGGGCGCCGCAAATAAGTTCTTCAGGAACCACTACAGGACTAAAGAACATACCTGTGGTAGGACAGGTACTCAGAGTACTCTGTTTTCAATCAACGCCACCATGATGCGTTTTACACCAGTGGTCCCCAACCCCCCGGGCCATGGATGAATTGGTACCAGGCCACGTGATAAAAAAATTTGTTATTTAAGTTTTAGTTATTATATGAGTCTGAACGAGCTTTTATTTTGAAAAATGGCCGGATTTTATCGGTTACATCTCGGTCACTTGAGCGCCAAAATTTAACCCAGCTAGCAAAATGAGTAAGAAACAGACGTCTTTGGAAAGTGTCCTTGCGAAGGAGAAAATGTACAAATGTAAAGAGAAAGAAGAACAGCCTATGACTACCAAGAAAAAGAAAGCTTTTAACAGACAATACCAGGAGTCCTACTGAAATATGGATTTATCATGACAGGTGATTCCCACGTATTTATTCCTTTTTTTTGTTATTCATTTAATGGGTACAGAGGATGTTACCACAGACTTTGATGGTATACTCATGTTATCTTATTGCCGTAATGTAACAAATAATGAGAACTCAACGATCATCTTTAGCGGCTCCAGTGTTTATCTCATCATTTCAGTTTGCTTTCTTATTTTATTTCTTTGACTTTGCCGACATCTTCTCCTTTTCTTTATTGGTGGTTGACGAATGTTATTATACAGTCATGGAAAAAATTATTAGACCACCATTTTTTCTTCACTTTCTTGTTCATTTTAATACCTGGTACAACTAAACGTCATCATCTGACTAAAACAGTCAGAAAAGAAAACACTGAATGCATAAAAGCAGTGTTTTTGGCAGTACAACGCCATAGCTATTGATGTAAAAACTTAAGTGATTTAGGTTATAATCAAGAAAACCATGGAAAATGGTAAGATATCAGCTCTTAAATAAAACTCTTATGAGCAATCTTTGTGGTTATCGTTATGTTTGTCCAAACAAATGTACCTTTAGTTGTACCAGGCATTAAAATGAACAAGAAACTGAAGAAAACAAGGGTGGTCTAATAATTTTTTCCATGACTGTATATGTTTTTTATAGTACTTCATCCAGTAGGATGGTTCTGTAACTATGACTACATATCAATTAAAAAAAAAAAAAAAAACTCAAATATGCAAACACAACTTGATGGTGAAAGAGTGCAGGTGGGGAAGCTTGTTCACATCAAAATTTAACTGCGCAGCGAGAAAGTCTGACCAAATGATGACCTCAAACTGAAGAAGGTTTGGCTCTCTGGCGAACACGAGGTCAAACTAAATTTAATGCTTCATCTATTTGCTGTTCAAATCATTTGCCCTGAAACCACCAACATCGATGTGCCAGAATGAAAAAATGTTGAATACAGCCTGCAGTTTAAATGAATTCACTGTGGGTTGGTGATTTTTACAACTGCCAGTCTGTGTTTTAGTTTGTGCTGCGACAGGAAAAGCCTTTTGAATTATCTGTATTGATCTGCAGACCGCTTATTTTCCATAGCAACAGTGGCCAAAGCTCATGAGTACGGCAGATTTAGAGCTGTTGCTCAGGGGGAGCTACAGGAAAAGACATTATTAATTTTTCCTTTTTTCTTTGGAACCCAGCGGAGAAACTGCATGAAACTGATGGTTATGATATAAACCGCCCACATTTCCTATAAACCCTAAAGAGCACCGACACGTTTTCATTCTGCCGTTCTAGGAATAAAACATGGGAAATATAACATCCTGGTTATGAGAAACAAAAAAAATGCACTTCTTTTCCCGGTGACCTGAAGAGCTCCTGCGTCACCTGAGCTGCACATTAAACTGCAGATAAGCAGCACAGATGATTGACGCACTGCAATGAAGCCCTTTTGAGACGTATCAGCAAAGCCCTTCATGGAATGAGTAATGTGCTCCGTTATTTTCCAAAAATAGGAGGAAAAAAAATAAAAAAAATTCCCAAAGACGAGAGCGAGTGGCTCTATGTCACATTTGTCACTTTTTTGTTTTGCGTATTTTGCCTCGTTTTATCCTGCTTCTTCGGCGAACTGCCGACTGGCTGATGAGATAAACATGAAGCACTGTGACGAGGGGGGGATGAGGGATGAGGCTCTGCTACCTGCAGTATCTCCCCAATGTCTTCATTAATTGAACAAAGTAACTATTTAGGCAATTGTTTTACTCAGCGGAGAACACGAGCAGAGGCAAAGTGGACAATCAAGAAGCTGAACCAAGCAGGTGATGGACGTGCAGAGGAGACAGGAAGTGGTGTTGGAAATTCATCTCTGCACAACATTCAGCTCAGACGCCTTCGACACGAGCACCTTCGCTGAACTGGGTGATGGACTGGATGGCAGGAGATCTGAAATGAAAAACTCTCTGCATCTAATTTCCAACTCTGATCCATGAGGAGCTGCATGTGAGGCCTAAAAAAGAACAACTTTCTTTTTATCCTTTCTCCACTAAAAATATTTCCAACAAGGAATAGAAGACGGTACTTAAAGCAACATCTCAGAGGGAGTGAAAATCAGAACTATGAAATCATGGTGATCCTCAGTTTTCCTTGGATGTTCACAAAGCTCCTCCAGCTCCACTCTGATTCACATCATTCATTTTCCTTCATTAAGTGGCTCTCTGACATTTGCAATATTCTGATCGTTCTGTGCCTCAGGAGCCATCAGTCAAGGCCACGCGGTGAAAACAAAAATGCTATCAACTTTTTCTTTAATCAGCACTTGAAAAAAAAACCACTTGTTTACTGAGACCTCTCGACAACAGGAGAGCCGGGTGTTGCCTCACCACACGGAAAAGGAGAAGCGAGGTTAGGGACCATCTACATATCAAAGGTGTGGTTCTCAAAACCTTTGAAGAGCAAACATCAAACAGAGCTATTCAGGAGACTGTAGAAGTAAGTTCAAGGTGAGTTGATCTGGTCCGATCCATTTTTCTGAGCCAGTTCAAAGTTGCAGCTGACATAATGTATTCTTTCACATCATGTCAGGCTGTAACATGGGTCATTTTATTTTTTCCCTTTAATACACCGTTGGGGACTGTAACATTGGTGGTTGTGCTTTAGTTATACAGTCTGCAAGTAGGATGTAACAATTAAAATCACTATTTGACAAAAATGCAATTAGTAAAACACAAAGGCTGGAGTTATATTATACAGTATGCAGCATGTCTGATAAAGGTTTAAAACATAGCTGCTCATGATGCCACTCCTTTAGTTAAAATCACCGTCACTGTAGCTACTTAGCACCTTCAGTAACATTGACTTCTGAGTTGTGAATGAAAACCTAACAGTGCAATCATTCTTATTTGGAAAGATAATATGGCATGTTGTGCTTTCAACTGTACTAACAGTTTAGTGAAGCAGCCTGTCAGCTGCTTCTACTTTTTCTCCAGCTGAAGTCCGGTAGCCAGGGGGGCAACCAGAGGACAGCCTGGGGCTCAGTGACTGGGAACTTTGGCAGCAGCTGGCTACTCCTGTCAAGCCAACTTCCAGTTTGGCATGGACCCTTCCAGGCTCTCTAACCAGATCGCTGGTCAAGTTCTGCCGGGACCAAGTTCCAAGCTTGGCAAGAGAAGTCCAAGCTCCACCAGGGTTCTGCTGGATCTGAGTTGGAGCTTAGGGTCCTGGTGGCTGCCTGGGTGAAGACAGCTAGCTTGGTTGTAGCTCACAAGGCCTTAACCTCAGAAAGTGCTGAGCTCGGCACTGGCTGAGGGTCCTCGGCTTCGTGAGCACTGAGTTCAGCAAGCTTGATCTCAGTGGGACCCTTGGAGTTCCTAGGAAAACTTCAGTTGGAGCTCAAGAAGCTGTCATTTCAGCTTAAAGGTCTCCTTCCACAACAAACCATTTAATTCTTGTTTTTGTTTTTTAATTACCATAGGTAAGTTTAAGGTCGCTAACGAGCAAACAAAGAGGAGCTAACAATTCAAAAACAAGGCAGAGAAAGTTCGTGGTCATACTATTGGCAACAGTAACAAATCTACATTGCATGTCTTGCCTGAGAAAGAAGAACTACAGAAGAAATGGTTGGAGTTTATTTTCTAAACACCACCAGTGAAGTATAACGCAACTTTACTTTTGTGTTTTGATCATCAAAGTGACTATTCAAATTACGGTGCCAACAGTAGCGGATAAGTTGTGCTTAAAACCTGGATCTGTGCCATCACAACAATTCACCACCAGCTCACAGGCTGGAAGTAAAAAACAATTTTTTTTTCCAACCACGGTTGTTATTTCAAAAGCCTGCTATTCTACTCGTTAATAGGCTATAGTAGCATGACATTGGGACAAGCTATAGGTATGGTAACGTTGTCCAGAACCCCTCGATAACTTCTACCCAGAGAGTAACGTTAGCTTGCTAAATCTATAATCTTTCAACCTAAAATTTGATAACTTGGTGTTTACAGAGTTCTTTGGGCCAGGATCAAAAAAATATGGCTGTATGTAATATTAAAACTGCATTTTGGGGCCTTAATTGCTGTGTCATAAGTCCATGACTTCTGGTTTGGATTCCTGTTTGTCAAAGGCCATAATTTTGTTATTGTTCTGGCATATTCGTTGAAACCAACTGTCAGGGCATTATTTCAGACTAGAGACCACTGCAAAATTAATAAAAATACGATGAAATGAGACATTTAATATAAGATGTCATAGGCTGGCATGGAAAATAGCTGGCTTGTTGTGACAGAGGTTAGGTGGAGGTGATCCTCCCAGTTACCAAGCTCATTTGTTCCGCCCATTTTTGGTTAACCAGGGATGGGTGGAGTTGTTTCCTGCCAGGCTGCCGTTGGCTTGAATCTTAATAAAATGGGCTTCAAAGGTAGCTGAGAAATCTAGATGTACCGCAAACAAATTTAAATTTGCTTTGCATGTCCATTTAGCTAGCATCTATTGGAGCTCATTGACTATGACCAAAGGTCATATGAGGCCAATCACATCAGTCTATCCTTGCAGAGAGCCTCTAAACTGGCTTAACACAATGACAACAGAGCTGGAACGTTGTAGGCTGGATGGTAAAAAGCAACGCTGGCTGCAGCTGACGAACAGCGGTCATTTGAATCAGTTTTAGCATCAACAGTTTAGGGATGCACAACGATATGGGCACAGCATCAGTATCTGCTGATAAAAAAAAACTATAAACACTGGCATAAACTACAGATGGATCTGTGTTGATATTGATTTTTTTTTTTTTTTCTGCCGAGCTTGCCATGAGCTAGTGTGATGAGGTTAAAAAAGTGGGAGACATCATTACATTGATGAGTCTGCTGTGTGGAGGTTTTAAAAGTGTCAGAAAGTAATAACAAAGTTGCTGTTTACAATGAACATTACCTGCCGGTCTTGTGAGGAGGAGTGAAAACTCAATCCTTCAGCACCACTAATTCAACAACTCATCCTAGGAGCCATCATCCCGGGCAGTAGAGAAAGAGACTCCCACGAAAAAAAGCTATGAGCTACCCCCCCCTCCCGAGCAAAATGCATCACTCAGAAACTTCCTGACATTTGTAGGTAAGTCGTAAGAAGCTGCAGTAGTGTCTTTATTTTGCTATGATAATGTGTTTGCATCAGACCTATCACCATGATGATAACACCATCATAAATTAATGTTGAGTTATTTTTTTCAGTGTTAAGTACCGCATCAGAGGGATACATAGATGATATCAATACTGGCAACTGGCAAAAACTTTGTTTTCAAATATCAGCATATTGGATATTTGCCAATATCCAATATGCTGATATTTGAAAACAAAGTTTTTGCCAGTTGCTGTGCGCCAATTGAATACTCAATAAATATTGCCACAAAGTTGCTAAGTTGGCAACACTGCTCTCCCTCTTCCATCCACTTTGAATACGTCACCTTGTGACCTGGTCTGATTGGTTGCAGCGCTAACCAAGTGTGTGTAGAGAAAGTTTGACAAGCAAACAGTTGGCGCCGTTGGATGAGGAGTTCCCCAAGGATCATTTTCAGACCCTACATCTTTCTAGATGTGGGTCTGACCTATCAGGCCACTTCAAAGGCACTCTTGGAAAAAATACCCAAAAAACATGGCATATATATATATATATATATATATATATATATATATATATATATATATATATACATACATACATATATATATACACACACATATATTATATTATATAATTTATATTATTGTATAATATAAATTGTGTCTGGGAGTTGTGTCTGGTCTACCCACAGGGGTGTGGTCTTGGAGATCCCTCGGGCCTGCAGGACTAGGGGGCTACCCTGGTCTATCTGGGTTGAGGTGGTCTCTGTGGCGGCGCTCCCTGTGGCCGCGGGCTGTGGCGCCTCTCGGTGTGGATGGCCTCCATAGGTGACATTTCCTCATCTGGATCCTCAGTGCCCTGCCATGTTATTAATCTTTTTACTTTGTGCTGTGAGTGTGTGTGTGTGCTTTAAGTGTGTGCATGGAGTTATATGTGGGGGTGAGAGGGACGGGTTTTTATTATTTGTTGTGCTCCTGTTTTATGTTTTATTTTATTTTGAGAAGCACTTTGTGTTGCATTTTACATGTATGAAAAGTGCCATAGAAATAAAGTTTTGATTTCACACACACACACACACCCACACACACACACACACAAACCCTGTTGACACTGATCAACACTTGAAAGTTGTCTTACTAGAACAGAGTTAGTGCAACATTAGGATTCCAGTATATAAGTTATATAAAGCCGTCACATTCAGTTTTCAAGGTGACATAAGCTCCAACTCACTGGTGCATTTTTAAGCTGCAGATGTTCACTTTTCCTCTTTCGTGCACAAGACAGGTCTTTCCCTCGAGCCAGATTTTATTATAGACATTTTATATATATATATATATATTATATATATATATATATATATATATATATATATATATATATGTATATAATTTTTTTTTCAAACCCCATCAGAAACATACAGTATTTCAAAGACAATTGTTTATCAATGAAATAACAAAATAAAAGTATTACTCAAGTGAAGCACACACAGAGAATAATTAGTAAACAATTAATCATTTATTATTTGCAAAACTGTTCTCAGGGCTCTTTCAGCTAATTTATTAACTCATTAAGTGAATAAAAGCTTTAGAGCTACAAAGTAGTACTTCTGCTAATCCCAGTTTGTATTGCGATGGCCGCACCCAGTTGGGTATGACTGGAAAAACACGAGGTATTCCAATTGTGGCACGAACAACCTCAACTGGATCCTCTAGATACGGGGGGGGGGCAGCGATTCTACTCAGGGTCCCTCTCAGCTGGCTGAACTTCTCACCCCATTTCAAACCGCCCTGCGGAGGAAACTCATTTCATGCCAGCTGTGTCTGTGATCAGTCGCTATTCTGATGAGTCCTTCTGACACACCTTCGACCTTTTGGCTTGACAATGACAACCGGTGCCTCAAAATTACTCATAGACAACATGAACTCTTTCTTTATAAGATCCACTACAAATAAGAGCATCTGTTCCCTCTGCAAACTTTAGCCTGATTTTCACTTTTCTGCCTCGCCTCAGTTCACGACCCGGCGGCTGCATGGACCAGGAGTCCAGCGGGGGACAGCTCATAATCCCTGGACCTTTCAGGCGCCGGTACAACAGATAAAGGCCTGGCATTGGTTTAAGATTACACCCCTCTGTGTGACCTGCAAACTCTGTGAGCCGCCTCACATGGGGTGCACATCAAAAAGCTGAAAATTTGGGTCACTGAACTGACGTGCAGAGAATACTAAAGAGGTGGGGAGCGACGCCTGAAAACAAACATCCAGCGGTTAGCTGCATCGCGCCTTTCCTCAGAGAGCAATCACTGCAGCCAGCGGTAGGTGCTGCTGTTAACTTCCCTCCACTAAAAATAGACCACTTTTGGCTCCTACGTGTTAGATTTAGGGGAAAAATCTTTTTTAAATTTTTGTAGCATCAGTTTTTCAAATTCCCATTAGGCCATTTATATTTAATTTTAACAGAGAAATAAAGAGAATTTCTCACTCGACATGCTTATCTGGGCCAGCGTGCATTAAAAATGTGATGTAATTTTGCACGCTCTTCAGAACCAACGCAACTGATCCAGGTGAATGAGAGTGCATGTGAGAAACCCCCAGTGAAGAGACGAAGAAGTGAGATGACACAAATTTTCTCATTAATTCATCAGGCTGGTTCATCCAGGCTCTCTGAACTGTGCATGAAAACCCAATATCAGTGCACAGCCTCTACCCCGTCGCTCTCGAAACTGTTTCCGTGCAAAAAAAAAAAAAAAAAAGAACAAAGAGGAACATGCCATCCTTCAACATTTCCTTTCAAAGTTTGCTGCACACGGGGATGCAGATAACTGGGGTGTCGTTCACTTGAGGGTGTTGGGTCACACTGGCCACAGTTACATTATGTTTTTTAATTCGGAATTAATTATTCTTAATTAAATAATTCAGAATTAAACTATTTTCCTTCGAGTTTACATGGAAAACACATTTGATCGGCTTTATCGAATTAAGGTCTTAAGGTCTGGGGGTTGGGAAGGGTTCTGACTGGATGGGGGGTCGGATGTCTTTACGTATTTACGTCTACCGGAAGAAAACAAACTTACTCGATTAGCAACAACATGGAGGACTACATTATTAGCATCCTTTTTGGATTTGTTTTGATTTTATATTTTTGAAGCAGCAGTATGACAACATTTAACCTGGCCGCTACAACTTTGAAAAGCTCACAATTTTTATGTTTCCTGCCATCTGTTCTTTTAATTTCCAGTTCCTCCAAGCTATTTATCAAATAAATCGTCTCTGCTCCTGACCACCGTTTACTGTGTGCTGCCATCTTGAAACTTTATTTTGAAAACAAGCCCAGCGCGGAATATAAGCGTCATCGCGACAGACGGGCAAGAGAACGAGCATGCGCAGAAAGACCTGAATTATTTTAAAGCGGAATGAGTGTATACATGACCATGGAATTATTCTATTCGGATTTAAAATCAGAATAAACCAGCCAACTTACTTCGGAATTAAGTTTAATTCTGAATGGACATTTTCATTCGGAATTAGGTGTTTATATGGTAATTTTTAATCATTTTAAATCGGATTTAATTTTAATTCTGAATTAAAGAGGATTTAAACTTCCCATGTAGACGCACTAACTGACTGGTGCTTCGGGTGGCAGAAGTCCAAACAGCGCTCGCTCCGCTGAGCGTGAGTGACGGTGCCGGTGGGGGGGAGACGAGACCCCCCGGGGAGCGACGCCCCGTGACACCTTTTTGTCACATTATTTCATCATCGACAGAGCGGTCCCGTTGAGTCTTCCTCTGACAGATACAGAAATTCACATTTTCCGGGACAGACTCAAGTGCTACGGGGCTGTTTGCTCTCATCAAGCAAAAAAAAAAAAAAAAAAAAAAAATGAGTAGTGGCACAGCTGCTGCATCTTTGAGATGTTGTAACTGCAACTTAAGTGTCTGGAACGGATTAAATAGAGAGTGGCGAGCGCTAACAGCTCCACCAAGGATTGTGCTGCGCATGATTTGTATTCCTTCCCACGGCTGTGCAAAACCAAATTCTGGGGGGAAAAAAAAAAAAAGAAGAAGCAAAGCTGAAAGGAAGTCTAGTCTGGAAGGCAGACAAGACCCTCTCCCCAGCGGTTCATACGTGCACACGGCGGTTTGAGGACCTCTGACAGCCCTCAGCTATCAGTAGCTATAACGCATTAACATACCATGTGTCTGTGTGTGTGTGTGTGTGTGTGTGTGTGTGTGTGTGTTGCTGGGCACCCACGTCAGGGGTTTTGAGATGTGCCGTCCATGTATTTTGGATATAAAACTGCATTTCCACAGCGGGCCTACAGTCACCCCTGTTGCTAAGCAACATCAAACAGGGTCTCTCCTCTAATTTCTGACGGCATCACCGCTTCTCACGTTTAATATGGATCTTCAGATGTGGCGAATCGCTCTTCTGCGACCCCACAATAATTCCAATAAATGGAAAAACGTGAATTCAAGTGATGATTTAACTTTCACCCTTCTACATTCCTAAATCAGAAAACATGATTTTTTTTCACATTACACTGCTTATACAGCAGAAGATTTCATTCAATAACTCAGGGGATCTAAAGAAAGGTCTGTGTGAGCTGGATAGAAGGAACTGCATCACAAACGGTCATTAATTAATTATTTCTTTAACTACGTGGGAAACCTTTGAGCTACTCGGCTACCTTCAGAAATGCTTCTTCAGACTTTACTGCAGAAAAAAGAAGCCTCATGCTAGAAATCCAGCATCAGTGGAAGTCCATCCTGCGCTCAAACAACTCAGAACTCCTGATCTTTTTTCAGTAGAAACGGGCAGCATGTGCTCTAAAAAACAAAAAAAAAAAGAACAATGCAGAAGATTATCAGGAAAAGTTCCAAAAGAAAGAATCTGTGATTGTATCAGCGGCCCTAAAAGAAGTCATTCGTGCATTTCTCAACAACACAAAAACAAAAACCACATTTAAACACACGTTACAAAGGGACGCCTGGGATGCCTTCACTGTCCTGGAACGTGCTGCAGATAAGAAAAAAACAAAACAAAAGCAGAGACGTATAAAAGAGTTGAAGTGAAGGTGATTTTAGGTTCATACCGTCTGCAAAGAGTTAAAGAGAATCACTGTTTTATTTTCTCCTTATTTTCTTTATCATCCAGAGTTTCAGAGGATGTTTGTCCTCTAACCAGAAAGTCAGCCCTGCATCACGGTTAGAAGCCCCACATTATGTTCCTCGGTGTGTGACTGTATATACAGAGTGCATATACTGCTGCTTTATGAGTGCTGTTAACTGGTAGATAAAATATACATTTGAAAGCACGATGAGGACACAGGACAAGGTCAACGCTGGGCTGTATGAGCGCAGATCATTTACATTCACATTGTTTTCAGCTTTCTTTTGTTACGTCTGAACAGACTGCGGCCAAGTTGCTTGCAACATCTTTTTGCACCGTACGCAGCTTCACGGTTAATGTAGTCGTGAGTCTTTTCCTCAGCTATGGATCATAAGAGAACATGAACAATTCGCGGCCCCCGGTAAACCTAACGTACATGATTTTGGACCTTGAGAGGAAGCTGGAGCGCTCAGAGGAAGCCCATCCCAGAATAGAGGGGAAAACAAGCACGCTCCATACGCTGGGGTCTCTGAGATACAAAGCTGGAATCTTCTTACTGTGATCAACGGTGCTGGCTCACCTCACCGCCGTGTTCCTGGGATTTTATATTTAAAAAGATGGAAAACTATGAAAGCCATGAATTTGCCTGCCTTTCATTCATTTGCCATGATGTCATGTGATTCACAGCGCAGTCGACCATCCTGTCCAGTTGTGAGAGCTGCTGTTTAGATCAGTGGTCCACAACCTTTTTGCAACTGCAGACTGGGGGGGGGGGGGGGGGGGGGGGGGGGGGGGGGGGGGGCTTCCTCATTACTCGTTACATTACGGCAATAACGTAACATGAGTTTAACATCAAGGTCTCTGGTAACATCATCTGTACCCATTAAATAAATAACTAAAAAAGAAAAAAAACTCACAGAGAGTGGGCTAGGTACGTAGAATCACCTGTCGTAATAAATCCATATTTCAGTAGGACTCCTGGTATTGTCTGTTAAAGCTTTTTTTTTCTTGGAAGTCGTAGGCTGTTCTTCTTTCTCTTCACTGTGCATTTTCCCGCTTCACAAGGAAACTTTCCAAAGACGTCTGTTTC
This sequence comes from Hirundichthys speculiger, assembly GCA_018398805.1. Lineage (NCBI taxonomy): Eukaryota > Metazoa > Chordata > Actinopteri > Beloniformes > Exocoetidae > Hirundichthys > Hirundichthys speculiger. The sequence goes on from JAGFBZ010000486.1 coordinate 154,405, forward strand.
TTACATATTTTGCCAGCTGGGTCAAATTTTGGTGCACTCAAGTGACTGAGATGTAACTGAGAGAATCCAGTCATTTTTCAAAATAAAAGATTTTTCAAAATAAAAGCACGTTCAGACTCATCTAATAAATCAAACTTAAATCGCTATTTTTTTTTCTTGTACCAGTCTGTGGCCCGGGGGTTGGGGACCACTGGTTTAGATGCTCACTGCCGAGAGCTCAAGAGGGACATCTGATATCAACAACAGCAATTCCATTTGACATTTGACTTGAATTGGGATTAAATGACCAGATCCGTCTGACCAGATGTCCCTCTGCTTGTCCTGCTCTGTTCCCAGCAGACAATATATAGGGATGCACAGCAGACCCAGTATCCTATACTTCTGCCCCCCAACCCCCAGGGGGGGACCCCTGGTCTACAGCTTGGCATGGAAACTGGATTGTTCCTCCTGAAGGTGAGTTCCACCATCAGCTGGACCCTCTTCTCCAGTTCTCTAGACCTCACCACAGAGGCCGGGGGCTGTTATTGCCCTCTGTTTAAAAGACTTATTTCCGTCTATCTGCTTAAAGAAGGAAAGCCACCAGAAGCACCGCCCCTAACGTCCACATGATGTTGCAGAGGCTCTTCAACCTTTACAGCCCCACAAACATCCAGAGATCAGAGGAACGCCCTGCACGCCACGTCAAAATGCTGATGCCGTTAAACCAAATTGTGGCGTAATAAAAATGTAAATAATAAGCACTGACAGAATTCTGATGAGTCTGTCCAGAGTCGAACTCAATCACTAATTGACACACACGTGCACAGAGAACAGAGAGGAGTCACAACTGATCTCCAAAGCTTCCCGGGATCCAACTCCTAAAATACTCATGTGCTCCAACGGACACATTCAACAACACTCATCCCCTGTTTTCATCCCTTTATTGAATTCATGACAACGGGTGACAACATAACCACACACTCTTTGATAAAGTGAACCTTTTTTTTTTTTACAGAGTCAGGCTATCTCAGTTCTTTACAGTTCACGTAACATATCCTTGGAGCTAAATCTACAGTGTATGCTGCTAAAATAAAAACCAACTGGCTGGTAAGAGAAAGTACATTTCACTCTCTAGGAATGCATCTTCATTGATCAGTTACAGCAGTCCTTGAGCATTAAAAAGAAAATCTTTTCACCCAGGTGATCGGCTGCCAACCCACTGAGCTCGTAAACTTGGAATTTTAAAAGTTTCTTTTTTCTGCAAGAAGACACAAAGAAGTTGCAGGTATTGAGCTGGATGTTAGATGGGAGCTGATTGTTCTGTCATCTGTAAGGAGGAGAGAAGCATTTCCTCCTGTCGTCCACGGCTGCTGCCGGACCTCGACAGTCTCTCTTCCCTTATAGCTGCCGGATCAAGTTCAGAACATCCTCTTAAAAACAGGACCACACACTGATTCACTGGCCGTTTTAACCGCCTCCCTCACTCTTCTCCTCGGAAGCACCTGCTATCCTTCCTCTCCTTCTCTTCTCCGCTCAGCTTCAGAAAAACTGGGTTTCCTCCCACATTGGAGCTGCAAATCCAGCCAGATATGCAGCAGCAGGATCTATTTCTGTAAACTGTGCACGGCACAACAGATGTTTATATTTGCTCTGTCACAAAAGAGAAATCCATAGCTCTCTTTTCTCAACACAGCGGAGCAAACACGAATAAGCTTTTTTTATTCTGTTCAAACCTTTATCACACTCTGCAGATGCCTGGGACACAAGGAGGGGGGAACTTAAACCACTGGTTTGTGGCATATAGGTTACCAGTGTATTAAATATTAGAGCTCATTCTGGAATATATGGAGTACCTTCCCTCCATCCACTTATCAGCCTCAAATATTCACCATGTCTAATGAAAAAGATGAAAGTCTCACTGAAAAATGTCAAACCAAACAGTTTTCTTTTACATCCAAAAGGTTTCTGTTTTATATTCTATATATTATTTACACAGAAGTAGAGGCAATTTAAGAAGCAAGCCAGAGACCTCACTGTGAGCCTCAGCCTGGACATTTTCCTCTCTCACCGTCATTGATACGGTCATTAAGAAAAAAAAAAAATATTAAAGCGCATCCGCTCCTTGAACGAACATGGAAACGCACTTAGGGAAAGCATGTTGGTTGGAATCAAACATGTGATGTGAAAATGTGTTACCAGAGGTAAAAGAAGCAGGTGCAAGTGTGACTTAAATGAATATCGCTCTGTAGAGTAAAAAAAAAAGAAAGAAAGAAAGAAAGAAAGGGAGAAGGAGGGGGGGTATTAACGCGCAGCAGGTGACTCCTTTTTCTTTTAGTTTAACACAAATATTCTGTAGAAAAACACAAACCTCTCTAATAAACCACATTTGATCCCGCTGATGGAAACTTCAACCGGTCCGCACCTGCTTTAAAGCAACCCGACGGCGCAACCCGCGGCTCGTCCTAACTTGTCTTTTACGCGCGGCGCAGAGAGACGATGTGTCTGCTGGACCACACAGCCGTCAGAGACGCTGCTGTCTGGGACTTACAGCGGTGGTTGCGACGCTTCCTCTTGTACATGGTCATCACGTACGGGTCCAGCTTTGCGCTCTTCCAAACACCGGGGAGACGGGGGCGAGTCGCTGCGCGAGACTTTCCGAGCAGAAATCCTGTAAATGAGACTGTCGGACTGAGGATCGGAGGCGCTTCTCGAGCAACGGACCAAACCATGGAGCGGGAGGGGAGAGGGGAGAGGGGGAGGGGGGGCACACTTCAGGGGACTGGCTGGGGAGTCAAGTGAATGAGGGGGAGACGAACAAGGAAAGTAAGAATGTACTGCTTCTTATTTTTCCAAACGTTTTCATCAGTTTGAATAGTCACTGTGGATCAAAACCCAGAGGTGAGCTGAGGAGGAACCGCAGGGCCGCTCTCACCCAGTTTGGGGCCCCGATCAACATTTGGATATGAGTTCTCCCTATCCTTCCCGCCTCTCACCAAACCCATCCACCATCCCTTCACTTCCACTTTATTTTGCCCATACTAGACTGTTCCTGTGTATGTTCAACTGCAGCTGATGTAGATAGATAGATAGATAGATAGATAGATAGATAGATAGATAGATAGATAGATAGATGGGTCTGCTGAGCAAGATACTGAATCCCAAGTTGCTCCTGGTGAGCATGTGGCACCCTGCATGGTAGCCTCGGCTATCAGTGTGTGAATGTGTGCGTGAATGGGTGAATGTGAGGCCAATTGTAAACAGCTTTGAGGGCACCTTGGTGCTGATAAAGCGGTATATAAGTGCAGTCCATTTACCATTCAAATTCCAAATATTTAAGTCATTATTATATTAAACTCAGGGTTTGTGGTTGTAAGAGTATCTATTACTTTGGTTTCAGAAGGGGAAGCGATTCTTTGTTTTTCTTGCAGGCTAAATTTAGCATACTTAGCTCCGTGTTTGCTGTCAAAATGCTGACGTAGATTATACTCTTTCACGACTGACACCTGCCTTATAACACAAAAGACATACTGTTATTTCACCTTGAGATACAAACTTGTAATTGTTTTCCCATCGATCATGAAACTGTCTTCCTTGTGCATCATTGTTTCTTTTCTTGGACATGTTGGGGTTAGTTTGTAAAGGTTTTTCTTAAGTCCATCAGTTCTGAAAAATCGTCTGGCTCATAGCTATCGTTATCATTGTGGATAATGACGAATGCATGATGGGAGATGTAGTTTATTGTCAATATGCGCTTTAAAGCGGTGTAAGCTTATTTTAAGACTTAAAATGTTGGTTTAAAATTTAAGCCAATAATGTCCAAGGTCTCGAGGGCCACATGAAATGATGGGACGGGCCACATTTGGCCCGCGGGCCTTGTGTTTGACACATGTGCCTTAAGTCATTAATTCAGCTCTCTAAATCAAAGTTGGTATCAGATCCGTATCAGGGATCGACCCGGTACGGCCCCAGGCATCGGTATCTGTAAGGGGACTGAATAAGTGATACCGGTGCATCCTGAGTCAGTGCACAGGCTTTGACTTCAAGTACACAAAGAAACTTTCATACTTCTAACTCAGAGGACCTTTGCTGTAGGTGTGGAGGTCACCGTCCACTTCCTTCATTTCTTTCTCGAGTCTCATAGAGCCCGTTTCAACCTGGCATTAATGTGTGTCCTGAGCGTGTAAATTCACTCCTGGGACTAACAATTGTACCCAACTTTGTCTTGAACGACTGGACCTGACCTCCTGGCTCTGCGTACAAAACGAAAATTGCATATCATTTTTGCTTGTAATCCAAGCAAAAAGCCAGAAGGTGGAAATAACTAGAACTAACTAGAACCTGATTTACGCCTCTGTGTCAAACCAACAAACTACGCCAGACCCTGATGTGCATGTCTGTCCAAATTTAAACTGTATGTTGCATAGACACGGACTGTGCAAATGTGATCCTTCATAGATTTTGGGCCAATTCCAATTTCTCCCTTAACTTTCAATTTCAACCCTCGTCCTTAACCCCCAATCTTTGGCCCTTAATCTTGGCCCTTGAAAGTAAGTGTAAGGGCTATCTTGTGGCTTAGAAATGGGACACCCCTTGAGTGCAGTTCCATCTTCAGACTGCGGGGGGAGGCCTTACGCCAAAGCTACGTCCAGTCTGTCAAGAAAACACTGAAGAAGGAGAAGAAGACGTAGAAGAAGAATAAGATAATATAAAATATATAACGAAGACAATAAGAAGGTTTTGTAACATTTATATCTTTATTAACTACGAAAATACTTTCATTCGTAGCTAGCTTTTTTCGGCGCCATCCTTTTCAGAGATGTCTTGGCAAAAATACACAATACCTTATGGGTAGCCCTTACTCCCAAGTAAACTTGTCCCTCAACTTGACGTTCTAAGAATCAGAACAGCACTTGCACTTCACGGGAGCGTGTATTTTTGAGATTGAGGGTTGAGATTGAGGGTTAAGGCAGGAATTGAAATTCAGCCTTGTTCTTCTCCATATTCGTGTTTCCTGCTGCCACTACTTCTTCATCATTTTTTGAATGGTGTAGAAGGGTGTTTTGCTGCAGGGTCAGTTAAAATGACAGATGCTCAACATTTATCTGCTCCAACCAACGTAAGATCTATTTTATTTGCTGCGTTGCGACGCCTAAGCTGCGTTCAGAGAGTTAAAAAAAAATCTTATCTCTGCGAGGAAAAGAAACCGCAACAGCATGTAGTAGTGTAATTACAGAAACACAAACAACAACAGGCAAGCATAAAAAGAGGAAAAAAAACAATGTGTGTGTGTGTGTGTGGGGGGGGGGGGATACTGTGCTAAAACATGCTTTCCTTTAAAAACTAAATCTGAAATAGATAACAGATCTAAAATAAATAAATAAATAGGTTATCAGTCTGCAAACTGCTTTAACAAGATTTTATTTCCCGCAAAAAAAAAGTGGCAGTTCAGCCTGATATAAGAAACTCTAGCCTCGTGTCTTTTATTCTTTTATCAAAGGCTTCAGAACAGAACGTAACGCGACAGAGGTAATCCTTCGCCCTATTTCAAAGATCATCAGCTGCTTTTATCAGTAATGTCTGCTGCTGGAAAGAACTGAACCTCCGGCAGCCTGTTCACTGAAACTGGAGCTCTGTGAGGAGAACTGAACCTAAAGAAGTAAAATGTGCATTTAGACAACATACGTTACATACCTTTGAGTGATGCTCCAGTATCTTCTTGTTTTATTTTAACTTATTTTCTGTTTTTGGCCCTTTCTAGCACAGAGTTCAAAATGTCTCGTACTCCCTGCCTCTTCAGTTGCGAAGGTTCTTTGTTCTGAATACTGACTGGCCAGACGCTGATCGTCAATCACTGCAGCGATGCTGCTGCTTTGGTAGATGATGGGCAGACGCTTCTTTCCTCCCCTCTCACTCACACGGCTGACTTGACATGGCCTGAGGAGGTATCGAGAGTGACGGCTGGAGGGTCTCATTACAGCTCATTTCTGGCAACACTGGCGCATAAATGTACCGCATTTGGGCATAAAATGAGGCCTTCCTCACAGTACGTGTTCTGCTGAGGGGTGAATCAGAATAACGACGCAGCATCTGCAGTATCTGGAGAACTTGCGCCTCATGCAAAGTTTATGACATGGAATACGAGAGCGTGGCCAGCCGTACGCCTTCACTTCATAGTAATTCTCTCTTGGGGAACGGGTCTGGTACCCCTCCCATTGCCCGGTACAGAATGTAAGTAGGCAAGTAGGCTGCAGAGTAGCTATCAACACCCTTGGATCCACAAGCACCACTTCACAGTCATGACCAAAAGTTTTGAGAATGACACAAATATTACATTTTCACAAAGTCATTGCCATTCCTGAACAAGTTCTGCACTGGTGTTGGCCCGATCCCGCAGCTGAAACACTTTCAAGAGACAGTCCTGGCTCTTGCTGGACTTTCTTGGGCACCCTGGATTCTGTTTGGCAACAATTGAACCTCTCTCCTTGAAGTTCTTGATAATTCGATAGACGGTTGACTGAGGTGCAATCTTACTCGCTGCTATAAACTTCCCTTGTTAGGCCCTTTTTGTGCAATGATGGCTGCACGTGTTTCCTTGCAGGTAACCGACGGCTAAAAGATGAGGAACAATGGTGTCATGCACCATCTTCCTTTTAAAGTGTCCAGCCACTCAATCATGACAGATTGATCTCCAGCTTTGTCCTCATCATCACCCACACCTGTGTTAATGTGTGTGACACCTGTGTGTCATTGTATTCATGTTAGCTGGTCCTTTTGTGGCAGGGCTGAAATGCAGTGGAAATGTGTTTTTGATTAAAGTTTATTCTTTAAGGCAAAGACGGACTTTGCAATTAATTGCAGTTGAGCTGATCACTCCTCATAACATTCTGGAGTACAGTGGTACCTCTACTTACGAACGTCACTACATATGAAATTTTCAGGTTACGAAACGCCTCAATGGGAAAATATTGCCTTTAGTTATGAAAGAAATTTCAGGATACGAAAGACAAAAATACAGTAGCGCTGCTACTCGCAGCTCCCAGAATTTACAGAACGTAAACATAGCTGTCGGCTCTGTATCTTGGTTTGAAAGCGGTGCGTCCGAGCTGCTCTGACATTGGCTATCGCTTAGCATCTTCCTGGCATCCCATTGGCTAGTAGGGTTCCTTGTCTGTATGAGCGTAACCCAGCAACCCAAGTAAACGAACAATTTTTACCTCCGTCAAGGAGGTTATGTTTTTGCCGGTGTTAATCTGTCTGTCTGTCTGTGTTCAAGATAACTCAAAAAGTTATGGATAGATTTTGATGAAATTTTCAGGAGTTGTCAGAAATGTGAAAAGGAAGAACTGATTTCATTTTGGGTGTGATCCGGAAGAAATCCTGGATTCTGGATCACTTTCAAATTTTCGACAATTGTTGCGCTTGGTGGAGCTCTGCGCTCTCTGAGTGCTTTTCTAGTTCTAACATGTATTTCTTACAGGTTTTCATGTCATTTCATGTATTATTTATAATTTATAAAAAAAAATTATGTTCGAATTTTGGGGGGCTTGGAACGGATTAGGGAATTTACATGTAAAACGCGCCTCTACTTACGAAAGTTTCAGGTTACGAAACTACTTACCAGAACCAATTAATTTCGTAAAGTAGAGGTACCACTGTATATGCAAATTGCCATTATAGAAACTGAAAGAGCAGACTTTGTGAAAATGCAATATTTGTGTCATTCTCAAAACTTTTAGCCATAACTGTACTCCCACTTTGGATGTCTTTTGTTGAGAGCGGTTGTTGTTTTGCCTAGATCACGTGCTTCATTGGTCTAATTTGGTTGTATGCCGATTCACTGGCATTATAAAGCATTTCTGTGTCCATTGGTACTTTCCCCTGGAACCAAACTTATTCTTAGCCAACCGTGGAAACAATGGCAATGATCATAAAATATCTTAAAGACTGTCCTTCAACGTGAAGCGTGGCATGAGAAGGTAACTTATCTCAGTCAGTTCTGTTTAGAATTTGGAAACAAATTAAATGGGACGGCTGCAACAGAGAAGCAATAGAGGAAAAAAAAGGTGAAACAGGATTCAGTGTTTGTTACCAAGCTGTAAAAACTCAGCAGGGGATGGACTGTGAATGATTGCATGAAAGCGATTTTCACTGATGAATTGCAAATTTGGATCGTGCACGGAGCTTCAATGAAACATGCGGCGCAAAGATGGCCGACTGAGAAAAGCAAGCAAGCAAATGTCCGCAGTCATTGATGATGTGGGGGTGCGTGACAGGAAAAGGACCGGGGCACGTGGGGGTCATTGGCTCTTGAATTAATGCGCAAGAGGAAGCTGACATTGCGACACCTCGGGTCGTCACTCTGACTGATTAAAAATGGATGGCGTTGATTAAAATAAGGCTCCATCCAGCAAAGCTGTTTTGTCGACTGCCACAGAAGATCATTTGAACCTGATCAGTGAAGTCTGGGGCCTCTGAACAAATTAAAGCTTTCATAAAGGCCACATACTCATATATCTGATTTTATTTTAACCATTTATTCTGTCAAATTAAGCAGATAAATGAATGTCCTTGCTGTCTAGTGATTTTAATCAAGTCCAGACGAATACAGCAAAGTAAGAAACAATATAGATCAAAACTCCATTATATACATGGAGGCATGTTTATCAAGATTTAAGATTCAACTCTGGCCACCAACAGCAGTTTAGCTACATTGGCATGGTGGTGGTATGAACATGCACATTCTGGCTAATTAAAATAAAATGTTCCAACACAACCGTTGTTGTATTTCAAGCTGCTTTAATGGTACACTGGCTTAGACTCTCAGTCATCCAGGTAACTTTACCTGTTAAAGGCTTGAATCAAGACAGCTGGACTTCTTCTTCTTTGTTCTTGAAAAAGAAAAATAAGTCCAGCTGCCTTAAGTCAAGCCTTTGAGAGAGCGTTAATGGTATGAAGATTATCGAATCTCGGCCTCCAGTGTGGGTGAAACTGCCATAAGTATGGAGGTTGTCTAAAAGACAGCGAGCGGATTGGTTTCAGACTGTATGTGAGAAATGTGGATGTAATAATGGTGACATAATTTATTGATTTGTTTACCGACGTTTTGTTCAGAGTTCAGAGGTTGGAGACGGATGGATGATTGAGTCCAACGTAACTTGAGCCTTTTCATCAGAAAATTGGACTCTTCTTGAACAGGAGTCTGTTGAAGTGGGAAGATGTTCGTGATCGTGCTCTGAGGGATCACTGCATTTTAGAGCACTGAAAGGCTTGTCTGTCTCTTTAAGCAGCACAAAGAAGCTCGTTTTAAGTGACTTTTACGATGCCGTCCATGATTTCCTCTTGTTCTACCTCTTTCTCGATCTCTCTCTCTTGTTCTTTTCTGTCATTACTTTCTTGAATCCCTTCACCTGCCTCTGCCATGACGTCCACCATTGTTCTGTTAGCTAGTTGCATTGTTGATGTGTGACATAGTGCTGTGAAGCCATATGCAGTCGTTGACGACCAGGGAGTCCAGAGTTACTTTGGCTGATTTTTTTTTAACGATAGCACGGATGGAAAATGGCAAGAGAATCAAGACGATGCTTCCCAGAAGCAAGTTAATATTCCATCCATCCACCATCTGTACCCACTTATTTCTGTGCAGGGTCACGGGGATCAGCTGGAGCCTATCGAAATGGCCCTCGCAGTCCACCACAGGGCCACATGTAGACAAACAACCACGCACACTCATTCCTACTGGCAATTTAGGGTCAGCAGTAAACCTGACATGCATGTTTTTGGGCTGTGGGAGGAAGCTGGAGAGAACCAACGCAAGGATGGGAAAAACATGCAAACATACAAAGGCCCCTGCTGAAAACCAGACCAGGAACCTTCTCACTCTGGGGTGACAGTAACCACCAATGACAGAGTCGTTAGCAAAATCCATATGGCACATACCAGACATGGTTTGTGTGCCATCTCCTTTCTAAATGGTCTTCGTAAAGACAAAATCAAAAATGTAGCTCAGACTCAGGCATTTAAACATAAATAAACACTTTTTAAAAAATTTGATCTGTATTTGTCAAAGTGATATTCGTGGTTTTTACATTTGGGCCCCGATCATACACTTGCTGCTAGCCGCTAGCCGCAAATTGTGGGTTTAGAAACCTCTGCTAACCGCTAATGCAATCTTCCACTCGCTAAAGCTGCTACCCGTTATGCCGACTCCCTTACTCACTTTGTAGGTGTGGAAATGGGGGTGTCTTTTGCCCTTTCCGCAAACTCAGTATCTTGCGATCATCGGTTTAGGGTTGCGAGTAGCGGGTGGTCAGACCACCCGCTACTCGCAACCCGCATGTCGGCGCGTACAAGAGCGCTTCCAACTGGCATCCACCTGGTCACATGTGGACGTGCACAAACAGCTCTACCTCTTGAATTAACTCCTGTATAAAAAGCGTGATTTGGCCTCAGTTGAACCCCTGAGAAAACAGCAGAGATCGGCTTGCTCGTCAGTTAAACCATAGACGACCAGATTGTATTTACTGGGAGCGCACCAACTATCTGGGACTTTCACGTAGCTGATAGGAATTGTCTGTGTAAAAATATTTTTATGTATATATCAGTGCAGAGGAGGAAGGGAGAGGAGGAAGCTCTACAGCAGAGTCCCAGACAAGCTGCGCATGAGAGCTGCTCCGATCTGGATGAAAAGGCGCTACCCGCAAACCATAGCGGTTTGCGGGTAGCGCAACCTGCTCTTAAAGGCAATGGCTACTGACGCACTAATTGGGGTAGCGCAGGTGGGATAGCGGGTTTAGCAAGGGTGGAAGATTGCGTTCTTTGCAGGGGAACGCCCCTCCCACTACCCCTAAATAGCGGCTTTAGGAGATCTGGCGGAAGATGTTGTTGTTAATATATAGCTGAGACAGTTATGAAGATAATATGTCCTTAAACTACAAATCTTCCTGTCTGATGCAATAACAAGGATGAAGTCAACAGATTAAAAAGAAGATTCCTCCTCTGGGAGACTAAATGTGCTCGTACTAATGTTCATGGCCATTCATAATTCAGGCACTTCAATCTGGACCAAACCTTTTTTTTTTTTTTTTTTTAGCAGAGTGCACATCCACTTCGACTTTCTGTCGAATGGCATTTGGTTAGATGTTTCACTTCTGAAATGGGACCGCGCCCAGAAGACCTGTCCATCAATGTCCCATATTCCCGCTCCCTCCCAACAGTGATGGATTCTTCCTGATTTATCTCCAGAAGAGGTTTTCAACCAGCAGCTAACCGCTGTCAACTGTAACCCCCGGGTCTCATTATACTCTCACCTATGCGCATACAATGTCACGGGGATAAAAATAACAGTTCCCGCCCGCCTCTGGGCAAACTCAGGGAAAAAGGTTTATCTCATCTTACTTGCAAAGGGAATTGTGTTGCTAAGGAGACAAGGACAAGGAAGCAAATGGATGCTGATTATTTGCAATTTATTCTATGATGCTGCATTTCTCTGCGCGGGCTGGATTTTCTTTTTTTTTTTCCAACCAAAGATCAAATGCTTTAGTGAAACCAGGCGAAAGTCCAGGACATGCAAGCAGCAGGACTTAAATCCGTATCGTTCTCCCTTTGAACCCGCTGCTCTCACATGATCCACAATGACAAACGATCCTCTTTAACGCTTCGACTTTGGAACCTGGAAAGAATGAAATTCCTCGTGGTATATTCTGTCAAAATGGACAAATCAAATCAATCAATAGAGGGGATATGATTGCTCGTCCACGTGCTGAGTTTGAGGTAGATGCCATCTGTTGTAAGCACAACCCTTCTGGGCAATTAAAGTTTTTCTCTGATGAATTTTGACTGTATTATTTCTTTAATGACAAGGATGACGGTTCTGAAGAAGCTGGATTCAACTGGAACCACTGAGTCTAATATATTCATGAAAGCGTAGCAGAGACATCTACTGTTCGTGATGGATTAATGCAACAAATCGCTCCTGCAATATAATCAGGAGCACGTGTGCAGAAATGAGAAACAAATGTATTTAAACACATTGAACGCCTTTGTCTTCATCTGTTTGAATTCTCTGCTTATTTCTCTCCACATCAGACTTTTTTTTCCGTCCACACAGAGCTGAAACCAGGTTGATGAATCTGAACACCTTCAGAATGAGAAAGAAGTCTGTTTTATTTATAGCATATCGCTTGATAATTATAATGTTAAGCGTTGCACTTGAGCAAACATGTGAGTCGACATTTTCATTTAAAGCAATCGATTGCAAAACACGTTGATGAATACCGAACACGCTAAAAATACAGTGTCATGATCCAGATTAGTCACTGAAACACACAAACGCTTCAATCAAACATGTCAAAATAGCTCTAATCACATTTATGTTACTAATCTGAATGCTAACATGTGATGTGGTCACGGAGATAAACTCCTCCACGTCTGCAGTTTTCCTCCGTTCGACTGAAAGCTTAAAGACTCCTGTTTCAGATGACTGATGTAACTAGTGAGGCTTTCAGGGGTCTGAGGAAAATGACCCTTTCAACTTGTAACGGACAGTAAAGAAAGCATCAGAGGGAAGACAATTGGACTTAAATTCGTCCCATGGCCTTGAAATGTGGCATCAAATAATAGATGACGTTGCCTTCTGTCGACTCGTTCATCGATTTCTCCTGCGAAAGACCCTCTCTGAGATTATCACGCCGCCCTGAACACGCTATCATCATAAATCTGCTCTGAGAGCAGATTTATGATGATGGAAAAGTCGGGGCTGTGAGGAACAGGGGCAAAAACCTCAACCTGAAGCTGAATCTTTGGAGGAAGTAGATGTTTTGCTTGTGTCATAGTCACTGTATAAAGAGAACCTTCTGAAGGTTTCTATGTACCATTCATTCTGGCTAAATCTGTCCTTTTCAGACGTCGCTACGGGAAACATCTGATTCGAGGACTGCCGAGCCCTGCCAAAGCTACTCTGGCCTTCTTTTTTTTTTAGCTTTTGTCATCTATTTTTTTTTTAGCAGAAAGCTGTTATGATTGCAAAGCCATGCATAGATTTTGCTTATAAAGCAGGTTCAGGCCTCACTAACATCCCCGGTCCCTCACCAGTCAGCTGAAGCAAAACCAGAAATGCTGGAGAACGTAACTGCATTATTTCAGACAACACTAGGACACTATAAAGCCACTGAAAGCTCGATGAGTGATCCAACCAGCAACATGTTACAACCCGTCATTTCCCTTCAGAGTTTGACACTTCCTGTTGGCGTCTCATGCTCGACTGGCTCAACTCCTGTGGCTGGCTCAGTCCTACCCCAGCTCGGGGGCTCTGGCAGAGCAACTGGCAGCAGCAGAGGTCAGACTGCACACCGCGACCCGGACCCGTCCAGGTTGGCTTTAAACGCTGTGGAGGTGAAGGTGGCTCGCATGGAGCAGGCTCCCGAACCGGTGACCAGCTTGACCTGAGGCTGAGGCCAGCCAGTCGTTGAGACTGATGTGGCTGCCAGATCAGCCCCTGGAGCTTTTGCTCCCCCCCAACCCTCCGAGGTCAACTCAGGCAATAAAGATCTTATGCAAAAAAACAATACCCTTGATGCATAAAGGCGTGGCTTTATTCAAGCAATGGGGACAAAAACCCTTTTCCTCTGTGCAGTGTGAAGGTTCAGTTATCAAGGTAAGAGCACAGTTTTGCTCAAAATATTGCAATGCACACAACATCATGGGTGACATATCAGAGTTCAAGAGGACAAATTGTTGGTGCACGTCTTGCTGGCGCATCTGTGATCAAGACAGCAAGTCTTTGTGATGTATCAAGAGCCACATATCCAGGGTAATGTCAGCATACCACCAAGAAGGACCAACCACATCCAACAGGATTAACTGTGGACCCAAGAGGAAGCTGTCTGAAAGGGATGTTCAGGTGCTAACCTGGATTGTATCCAAAAAACATAAAACTACAGCTGCCCAAACCACAGCAGAATTAAATGTGCACCTCAACTCTCCTGTTTCCACCAGAACTGTCCGTCAGGAGCTCCACAGGGTCAATATACACGGCCGGGCTGCTACAGCCAAACCTTTGGTCACTCGTGCCAGTGCCAAACGTTGGTTTCAATGGTGCAAGGAGCCAAAATCTTGGGCTGTGGACAAGGTGAAACATGTATTGTTCTCTGATGAGTCCACCTTTACTGTTTTCCCCACATCTGGGAGAGTTAGAAGCCCCAAAGAAGCGGACCACCCAGACTGATGCATGCCCAGAGTGCAGCATGGGGGTGGATCAGTGATGGTTTGGGCTGCCATATCATGGCATTCCCTTGGTCCAATACTTGTGCTGGATGGGTGCGTCACTGCCAAGGACTACTGAACCATTCTGGAGGACCATGTGCATCCAGTGGTTCACCATCCTGAAGGTGGTGCCGTGTATCAGGATGACAATGCACCAGTACACCCAGCAAGACTGGTGAAAGATTGGTTTGATGAACATGAAAGTGAAGTTAAACATCTCCCTTGGCCTGCAGTCACCAGATCTGAATATTATTGAGCCACTTTGGAGTGTTTCAGAGCGAGTCAGGAAATGGTTTCCTCCACCAGCATTACGTAGTGACCTGACCACTGTCCTGCAGGAAGTATGTCATTCCCAAGACGAATTTATGCTGTATTGGCCGCAAAAGGAGTCGCTACACCATACTAATAAATTATTGTGGTCTAAAACCAGGTGTTTCAGTTTCATTGTCCAACCCCTGTATATGTATATATATATATATATGCATTTACTTCTGCTGTGAAGTTGGACATTTAACGTGGGGGCACGTCCTGGATCGGGTCAGTTTAGTGAGCCAGATGTAGCTCCTTGGCAGATATTGTTGCACCGTATTTACAACAGTGTAGACACAATCCAGGCTCTGTTCAATATTCAGGCGAGACTATAGCCATCAAAGAGGTCCTTCAAACAATTAGCAGTCCCCTCATCTTTCAGACGTCGACTGTCCTGTTTGCTGCCACTGCTTAATTAGATCGTGAACTAAGGAAATTGCTTCCAGAAAATGATTTGCTATCTTCTTATTGCCTTCTCCTGTTTTTGCAGACGTCAATAATTTTAATTATCAGAGTGCTAGGCAGCTGCTCGGAGGAGCCCATGACCGCAGATTGCTGGGAAAAGGTTTGACGAGTCGGAATATTAACAAAGCTTGGAAATTTGAGCCACCTGCTCCTTCACTGCTCCAACAATGGAGATGAATGAGCTTATGCATGCCGAGTAAAAGTAAACCTTTAAAACTAAAACCTCTCAACTATAAATGGCATCATTTGTCTATAAAATTGTTCTAAGTACACCTCTGCATAACACTGTATCCTTATTAACATTAAGGAAAGTCAAAAGAAAGAAATATACATCAACTACAACAAAGCATAACTTTATTAGAATTGTCTTTTGTCTGTAAAGATTTTAAGTGCATCAATCCCACCGTAGTCACAGTGAAGCCAAGCACTACATCAGCATCGTCTTATTTCCTCGTCTCAACTTTCTGCTGACTTTCATTTGTCTCATTATCTCCGTCTCTCTCCGTCTTTCTTTTCATCCTTGTTAAATATTTGTCCGTGGTGTCTCTTGAGGGTTTGTCCTCTTCATATCTGCAGCTCTGTGCTGTGCGCGCGCATGTCATGGCAAAAAAAATAAAAAACGACACAATATCATACCTGTCAAGTATCCCATTTTGGCTGGGAAAGTCCTGTGTGTTACTCTTCTCTCCCGTCGTCCTCCCGTATTAGTATTTTTCCCATAAATCTCCCGTATTTTAACCTGCGTTATTAAAAAATATTGATACATTGGGCGGAGTAAAAAAAAAAAAAAATGAAAATGAGATGAAAAACTGTAAAAGAAGAGCAATATGAAATGAAAACAAATGTAAATGTAAATACAAGCAATGTGAACAAAAAAATATGCCAGAAAATTTCCCTTTTTTTCAAATCCAAAACTTGACAGGTATGCACAATATGGCTAATACTTCCTGCATACACTGGGACAATGAGAGTGCCACTGCCCCCTACTGGAGTATATGTGCAATTACACTTTATTCCAGCAAAAAAAAAAAAAAAAGAAAAAAAAACTTTTCTCTGGGATCCCCCCACACAATCAAAATGGTGTTGTCCTTAAGAGATCTTAAAATGAACCATAAACCATTAACATGAACCTCAGATGACCAACACGTGTCAAATGACCAAATATTCTGTCTTTTATTGAGCAAAAACTAGAATTAAATACAGAAGCAGTTTGTGAAAAACTAAGAACATGCTTCAGGAGGAATTAAGAAAACAGGTGTTGTGAAACAAATGCACCTCTGTCAGCACTATTTAGTTGTCTGGTAACACAATGCCAAAGAGGAAAGACATCAGGAATCTAGGAAGGGTTATACGGCTACTTCAAGCAATTTGGGAATGTATCATTCTACAGGGAGAAAGACACATGTCAATCTTCACAGGAGTGGACATCTCTGAAAATTTCACCCCAAGGTCAGACGGTGCTCTTCTGAGAAATTAAACCCTCTGGCGTCAATCGATGCGCACGGAGCGTCCGATTTACACGACCTGATTTAAGATGACATAGATGACAACTTTAGTCGAGAGTGCGTACTTAAATTTACATGCCAGTGTGTCGTGCCATGCTTTTTCTGAATATCATCGTCACATTTGGTGCAAGGAGAAATGGTAAAAAAAAAACCAACCAAACAAACAAACAAAAAAAAGGGCTATTCTGAGGAAAGGGCTCTGCAGGGTGAACGACTTAGTTACCAACAAAAAGCACATGACAGCTTCTGTCCCTATTGGTGGAAAGATGCACCACATTAACCAATCAAAAAAACATATGGCAACACACATCATTTGGTTCCTATGAAAGAGGAGGAAGAGTAGACGCTGCCCCCAGCTGGACAACAGCTGAAGTGACCCTCCTGGATGTGTCAGGGTGGTGACATCTCCCTCTGTCTCTGTCTGGTGGAGAGGAACTGTTTTTGCAGTGGTGCAAATAATTTTATGCCAGTGTGACACTTGATTATTTTTTAAATAGTTGTATAAAAAAACAAAACAAACAAAAAAACACCATGCCTGCATTTTCATGTAAATAAGTAACTTTGTTTGCTCAATTTGTGCCTAAGTTTTTTACATTTAGATTTTTTTTGCATTTTAAGCTATAAAAATGGTTTGTTAAACCCAAAGCATGTTTTTGGTTTTCATAGTTAGAAACAACAACAACAACAACAAAACAAACTTGTGGTGAAATAGATGAATAGGTGAAATATAATAGGGAAAATCAAAAGTAGTCAAAAACAGCCAACGAGACCCTAAAAACCAAAAACTAGAGCTACAGCTCAGTTTCTCCAGTTAAATTATTAAATGTTAGAATTCATGACAGCAGAGTTACAAAAGTCCGTTAAAGTAGCTTTGCTTTAAAGCCAAAGGATCCATCCATAATCCAATAATTGAAATAGCCATCAACCAGTCTGTCTCTCACAGATAAAACTGAGCTGAAACTCAGTCAGACAGCAGGACAAAGATCTTAAACCCATCAGCAGATTTAGAGCAAAATGGCTGAAAAAGAAAAGAATCAACGTGTTTCCTTTTTCCACTCAAAGGCCAGGCCTGAATCTGATAGAAACTCTGTGGACAGGACCTCGAGGGAGCCGTGCAGAAACGATTACTCACAAATGTGCACGAGCTGAAGCACCTTTCTATAGAGAAGCCGCCATGATTCCTCCACAGCGACGTACGGCTGATAACATGACACAAACACATCAAGTTACTGCTCTGAGCTACTCTGAGCTTTGGGTGAATAAATGTGATGTCGTTGTATTTGCCTGATTTTAAGATCCATACAAGATATTATGTCATTTCATTAAACCCTGAAATGAAACAAAAAGTGGTTTATCCATCGTCCTAATCGAAAATGTACTGCATTCTCAGAAAATGTCAGCCAGCATTTGAAACACTCAGTCTGCTGGTAAATGAGCCTCATCTACGGCTGAGATGGGAGAAAGCAGAGGATGCCCACGGGGAAGATACTCAGCATGATGGATATAAATCCGCTCAAGCCATCACATCTCATTGGTCTATGACTCACAGCCTCTCTCCGCTCATTTGACAGGCGTTGCTTTTGGCGCTGTGTAATTAGACACATGTCATCCCCTGTAGCTGACAGCAGATTATCTTTCTTTGCTCACACCATCAACACAGAGTCTGAACAGCTCACTTCAGTCAGTCCAGTCTGGTAAATCTGTGTCTGGCTCAAGGTATCACTGAAGCAATGACAGGTCCCTCATGTGCCATAGCCTTCTTCACAATGTTTCACAATGCAGATCCACTTCCTGTGCTTAACGGCCATGTGCATCCTGGGAGAAATTTAACTTGGCAGATTTAAAAGAACAAAACAGATAACCTATCCTGCACACATGCTGCAAACAGTCCTTTAATACATGTCCAGAGTACAGGAAATGCCTTTACGAGCGACTGCAGCCAAAACCAGAGAAGGGAAAGTGCGCCCTCGAGTGGAGAGCAGTCGGCATGACCGCTGCCTCCAACCGGATATAAATGAACCTAAACTTTAAGTGAAAAAAAAAAAGCATTTACATAAAAAATGTTGCTCCTGCATTACATTTTTTGCAGTTTCCTCTGCTGAGCGTGAGTGATGTCGACTGTGGTAACATTCATCACCATGACAACACCCAAAGTTAATGAGCAGAGGTGATTTTACAGGCATGGATGCAATCTTCCATCCATCTATCTATTATCTATGTTTGCTTAATCCTCTGCAGGGTCACGGGGATCTGCTGGAGCTTATCCCAGCTATCTTTGGGTGAAAGGCAGGGGTACACCCTGGACAGGTCACCAGTTGAATGCAATCTTGTCTAAAAGAAAAAAAAAAGCCCCAGCATAATATAAAACTAACTCTCATTTTGTGTCTTTCACTGATCAGCGTTCGCCCAGTCAGGAAATTCATCACCGTGTTTTCCCACAATTTCCACCAAAAGGACATGTCCATTTGTTTTCAACACATCATTGAGTTGCCATTTTAAACAAAATGTCGTGTGACATCACTTGGATGGTCAAGAATGACTGTCTTTGATGAATTAAAAAAGAAATCATTGAGCAAACATTTCTAGTAACTATCCACCATCTCTGCCTGAACGGCGGGTCTTGTGTTTGCTTTGTTCTCTTTCCGTTGTGCTGATAACGAGGTCGTGGCCATCACACCACTGAATAAATTAAGATAAATTAACATCTAACATTGAGGCGCCTAAATGATTCCTGCATGCAGCAGATAATTGTTCATTCATGCTGCATTTTATGTCAGTTTCACTGAATCTGCCTGTCCATGGATATTTAATAGGTGTACAGAAGATTGAAGAGAGGATGATGGGAAAGTCCTGCAAAGAGTCCTATAGTCCTTATTCATCTGTTCCCCGTCTTCTGGGTTCCTTTTTTTTCTGAACAGAGACTGATCATGGTGCTTGCATAGTCAGTCTGCATGTATAAAAAGATTTTGGGCAGCAAATATTAGATTGTAGATTAATTTGTGTGGCTCAGGTTTGTTTTTGTTTTTTTGCAGCAGGGGTCATTTCGTGAGACTCAGTTCACAGACAGATTTGATATTTTCTCCCTCTCTTTGTTTTCTTTGAAATTTCATTTGTTTAAATTTCATTTAAAATAGAATGATATTGTGGGAGCGGTGTTGCTTTCGAATTAACGCATAAAACACATAAACCACTGGTCTTTGAGGGCAAAAGTACCATTTCATATTTGTTCCAAAAACAAAATGCAGTCTTCATCCACATCAGGACGACAGCTTCATGTTGGTAAAGATCTCCATCTGAGCCTCTGATGCAGATTATTCTAACATTTCCTCCTGCATGTGTTTGCACTTTCAGTTTTAATGAATACAGGACAGCTGATGCTGAAAACGAGCTGCTGTCAGGCTGTGCAGCTGTGCAGTTCCACCTCGTTCCTGTTTCAACTGAAAAAGTTGCTCAGTGTGCTCTGCTCGTACATAGAAGGATTTCTGCACTGTAGTTATTTTATTCAGTAGTTTATTTATTCACGGCTTGAGGCATGGGGACTTTAAAGCACACATCAAACACAGAGGCAACTGTAAAAATCACTTAACAGACCAGAAAACTGGGCACAAACACACTATGGTGTCCTCTGTTGCACCTTTTAGCTTTTATTCATGTGATACTCGTCCACAACAAGTCATTTTAAAGCACTTTCCACCTGAAGAAATCAGGTTTAATCAGTCCAGGGGCACATTAGTACAATTCTAATCCCTTTTCTCCCAGTTAAATCCAATACGTCCTGTTTAAAATGCTTTTGTTTTGAAAAGTCTGTTACTGGCTGCTGCGGAACCGGAAGACAATTGTCAGGTAAACAAGGAAAAGCTAAAACAGACATGAAGAACGGTAAAAATCTGTGTACTTTACAGTTCAGGTAGCAACTCAGGTAGCAATATTAACAATTCTGTCAAAAAACTGCAACAAAACTTTCGCTACATTCCTCCATGTTACATCAGATCTGCTCCATGTGTTCACTGTCCTGCTGTTCTCTAGCTGGTTACTTCAGTGCGGCTCCATCTAGTGGCACAGATGTGTAATGACAACAGAAAGTCCAGTCTTTGATTATAAAACAGATTCAGTTCTGTGGCCCATTTTTTAATTTCATACTTTTGATCCAAGTCTAAAATTGAAATATAAAAAGAAACAGGCATTTTTTCATTTTTTAGTGTTAGATTAAAAAACGAAAAACGTAAACAAATGTAACTTTTTAATTTTTGATTGACAATTGAAAATGGAAAGAATGAATGATACACAGACTGGTAAAGTTACAGAACTTTTACATGGACATTTTCATTTTAAAGTTCTCCCAGACGGAGGATTCAACAGAAACAAGGTTATTTGTAACAACTGACAAGTTGAACTCCCCGTTAAAAGTTTCTGCTGTTACCTCAGAAATTACCTTTTTAATGTTCTGATTGTGTTGAGCCACAATCATTTTGTTGGATTTTGTTTGTAGACTTTTTAAAAATTTTTTATAAAAAACAGGATGACATTAATGCCCTGGTTGTGGCAATGAGCTTTATTTTATTTTACATTTTTTAAGATGAGATTTACACTAAATATGTGTTACTGACAAGTGCTAATGTTAAAAGTGTTTAAACAACAAATGTTATGGCACTTTAGTTCATATGGCAGCAGAACATTTAAATAAAAGTGACCTTTTACACTACTTTTGAATTCATTATTTGATTTTACGTATACAATGCGATTAATATATTGTGATTAATTGCGATTAGAAATTTTAATCGTTGTCCACCCCTAGTTTAAATATATGTTTAGATATCACATATGTACGTACACATATCTAAAAAAAACACCATTTATAAAACACACATCAGTTTATCTGTACACAAGACTTAATGATTTACATTCATCAAGGCTGCATCCCCTCGAGAAAGAACTCATTTGGTTTTTATTCAGGCTTTAATCTGCTTCATTATCCCCTTCCTTCTGTAACCCCCCCCCCCCCCCCACTACCTCAACCTCCTCAGATTTGACTCTCTCTCTGCTTCCCATACTCGCTCTCTCCCTCTTTTTCTCCATCTGTCAGGGTCAGCCGAGTGCAAAGAATTGCATTAACAAGTATTCAAATGTTGAACTAGTCTCAGTCGGTATTCATACGCGCATTAACGGCTGCCAAATCTAATTCGGCTCTGACGCTATCAGTGCTGGAGTCACTCATTCAGTCTGCAGAGATAATACCAACCGCACAGGGTGACGGGGGGTTAGAAAAATCCAATACAGAGACAATATCGTCTCCTGGATGTAATGGAGCTACAACTGACTTCTACTGAATGATTTTCACTGAAGGGGTTGGGGTGGGGGGGGGGGGGGGATGCTGAGGCTGATGGAATATATTTCATTTTTTTTATTCGTCTACTCCATCTGAGATTAACCAGGCTGTAAATTCTTTGACACGAGCTGGAAAGTGGCACTCGTGTAGAAATGGCTGATTGATGGTCCAAAGATGATTAATGACAGATTGCCAAGTTTGCTTTCAGAAAAATAAAAATAAATAAATATTTCAGACAAAGTGCACTTCACAGTTTTGTCCTGACTGGTGAATTAAACTGGGTGGAAATCTGGAGGTTCTTCTCTTAGTTTGAAAACATCCAAATATGCAGAAACATCATATTAATCCAGAGGTTCAGCATCGTGATCAGACATGCTGAACACATCCTCCTGAACATGACCGGTCAGGACCTGGACAGATACCACCGGAGGGAGCTCAGTGCCAGGATGCAGATTTCCCAGCAGAGGACGACGTTGTGACTGTCAGGTATATCTACATACCCTGCCTAGCCAAAACAAAAAGTCAAACACTCTAATATTTCATTGGACCGCCTTTAGCTTTGATTACAGCACGCATTCGCTGTGGCATTGTTTCAATGAGCTTCTGCAACATCACCAGATTTATTTCCATCCAGTGTTGCATTAATTTTTCACCAAGATCTTGCATTGATGATGGTAGAGTCTGACCGCTGATCAAAGCCTTCTCCAGCACATCCCAAAGATTCACATGATCCAGATCCAGATCCAGATCCACATGACCTTCTTCCATTGATCCAGAGTCCAATCTTTATGCTCCCTAGCTAATTGAAGCCTTTTTTCCAGTTAGCCTCACTGATTAGTGGTTTTCTTAAGGCTACACAGCTGTTCAGTCCCAATCCCTTGAGTTCCCTTAGCATTGTGGGTGTGGAAATGCTCTTACTTTCACTATTAAACAGCTGAGTTCTACTGTTGTTTGTCTTCCATTTCATCTCGCCAAACGTTTAAGTGATCGCCGATCACGATCATTGAGGATTTTTTTCAGGCCACATTTCCTCCTCAAAGACGAGGGGTCCCCACTATCCTTCCAGTTTTTAATAATGCGTTGGACAGCTCTGCAATCTCCTTAGATGTTTTCTCTGCTTGATGCCAATGATTTGACTCTTCTCAAACAGACTAACATCTTTTCCACAACCACAGGATGTGTCTTTGACATGGTTGTTTAGGAAATGAGAAGCAACTCATTGCACCAGTTGGGATAAATAACTTGTTGCCAGCTGAAAGATAATCACCCATGCAGTAATTATCCAATAGGAGGCTCAGACCTATTTGCTTAGTTAAATCCAGGTGGTGACTTTTTTTTGGCCAGGCAGTGTATATGTAAAAAATACTCATCTTTGTGCAACTAAGAATGAAAAATAGTTGAGTTTTGAAGTCTGACTTGACACCTTCAGAATGGAAATATGTCCATAAACACAAATGGATACATCTGAGGAGATATTACTATTCCTCTGGCCTTTTTTTTTCTTTACATACTTGCAAAATAATGAAAAAGTTGTAACACTTCAAGCACTGCATGACTCCTGAATTGAATAGAGGGGTGTTTTCATCAATAAATATTAAAAACAAATGGTTTGGGGTTGTTGGACGATGATGACCTGTCCAGGGCGTGGCCCCTCCCCTTCCACCTGGTAACAGGTGGGATGGGCTCCAGCAGGGGCATGATGGTGCTCTGATCCACTCCAAAGGGAATTGTGTTGGATCCAACGCTCCTGTGATTTTGGCAGTGCTGCTGTTTCACTCTGATACGTATTAATTACCACTCTTTTATCAGAGAGGCTTGGAATTTTACACCAGAGTGGAACAATATTTTTACATTTTTTTGACATACAGAAAAGCTGCCATTTTTTCAAATATCGACATTTATGCAGCCAAGCTATGATAATTATTCATCATTTATATTAAAATAACACATTAACATACGAGCTGCTGTGGGTTTGCACCACTAATACACTGTAACAGTGCTGATGTGGATACAAATGTATATTTCTTATTTCTGCAGCTGGTTCATGAAACAATCTGCAGTGTTTATGCTCGAGATTGTTAATGTCCCGCAATATCTCTACATAATCATCATTAATAAAGCATTTAACCATTACTGTGCTTCACGAGGTTATGATTTATGGCATGAATGAGGACGAGCCATGCAAATGTTTGATTCTGCCACTGTTATTTTTTGTTGCTAAACTGTGGACTGGCAATATATAAAATACACACGTATTCATCCAGTTCACTTGCATTCTGTTTGAGTTCAATCTTTCCTGCAGGTTTTGTGAAGGTACGCTGGAGTGTATAATGTGATCCTGCAGCAGTCAAATATTGGTGGAATGGATGATGTATTTTAATGCAAATATGACTTTTCATTTTCAATAATCCAGCAAACAAAATAAAATTGTCCAAATTCTACTTTAACACAAAAAAAAAAAAAAAAAGACAGTACGCATAAATGTGAGTGACATAACCATCTCTTTATCCACACTGACGTTGGTTAGTCACAGGTTGTAACTGTAGTACCAGCAGGCGGCCACAGGGTGGCGCTCGGTGACTGCAAACTGCCTTCTCAGACACACACCATGGCCTCTGTGATCCTCATCTCCTCCACATATGAGAAGAGGAGACTGACGCTGTCTTGACCTGTCATTTCAAACCAAATTAATACTTGATGAAATCTCCTTTTGTTATCAGAAGCGCTCATCTCGGCCGAGGTTTGAATTTCATTTGACAGGACGTCTCCCACAAAGGCAGCCCATCTTCGCCCGTTTGATGAGGTGCATAAATACAGACACAGCTCATTAATAGTTCTGTCACACAGGTGGGCCACTGACAAAAAGTGTGCCACATCTTTGCAGCTCCAGTCCGGGAACTCATTAGTTACAAGAGCCCACTTAAGTGCGTTTGCGTTTTCTGAAAACTTAGACGCTCCGGTGCTTTTTATTCATCTGCCGGTTTTACATTTCTGTCACTTTAATTATCATTCTCAGCATCATCTCCCTGTATTTACCACTTACATCACGTACATGATATGTGTTATATAACGTCGCGCTCACCCACGAGGCTACAGGCTGATTAGGATGTGTGAACAAGCCACAAGGAGTCGTCAAGGTCAGGATTATGCTTCCAACCAAACTGCTATCTATTGAAAACAGCTCCATCCTATCCGTGCGCATAAAGCCGCAGTTTGTCAGTTTTTCCTCGGAGACAGGCAGCAAACATCTGTGAGTTCTGCTCCCTCTCCCAGCTCGGCACAGCCTGCACTTATTAATGAGCGTGTTTTTGGATTGAGCAGCTCCGGTCTTGTCTGAAGTGAGTTTTGGCAGAATGAGGTGGTGGTTCCCTTTTTTCCCCAGTAACAGGGGAATCGTACTCCTCAGCCTCCCTCGTGAAGTGTACACAGCGGTGCTGGAGAAGAGAGTCAGGTCGATGGTTGAACCTCCGTTTAAAGTGGAACGCCCTCGCTGGAGTCCTGGAGGGAGCACGTGGGCTTTGTGAGGCTGGAGAAACCGTTTAACCATGTCCCTCAGGATATCCTGTGGGGGGGCTGCTCTGGAAGTTAGGGCTATTCAGTCCTGATACAAATGGAGTGAGAACACGGTCCACATTGCTGATCTCAAAAATGCGTGCTCCCTTGAAGTGCCAGTGCTGTCCCGATTCTTAGAAAGTCAAGTTGAGGGACAAGTTGGAGGGCTGTATCGCCCTCAATATTAAGACTTGGCCCTTGGACTCCACCAAGGCTGCCCTTTGTCACAGATTCTGTTCACAACTTTTATGTGCTCTCCTCTCTCTGTCCTCCATCCTCTCTTTTCCATCTCCCTCTTCTTTTCTCTCTTTACCCAGCTGGCTTTCGGCAGGAAGGTCCCCCCATATGATCCAGGTCCTCCTCAAGGTTTATTCCTCTAAAGGGGAGTTTTTCCTTGCCACTGTTTGGCTTAAAGGTTTTTTCCCGCAAGGGAGATTTTTTTACTTGCCATTGTTTCTTTAATTAGGATTTAATAATATTCATTATCCATTATCATAAAAAATCATTATCCATACCCATTTACTTCTATACAGGGTCAGGATTTAATAACACTTACTTGAGTTAATATTTGCTTGGGGAGTCATGCTCTGGGTCTCTAAAAAAACACCAGAGATAATTTGTATTGTAATAGACACGATGCAAACTGAACTGAATGGCACTTTATTTGTAGGTGTTATCAAGAGGCACAGAGTTTCCAGTTCAGTAGTGTCAGAATTTCATCTCTGCTTTGTGTCATTGAGCTGAGATCTTTGACTCTCACTGGGGTGGTTCAAAGTCAAATGTGAGTTGGATGGAATGAGAATCAGCTCCTCCAAACCTGAGACGATGGTCCTCAGCTGGAAAAGACCTGAACACGCTCTCACTCTCAAGAAGAGCAATTCATGTACGTCAGGGTCTTGTTCATGGAGTGAGGGAAGAACGAAGAAGTGGATTGGCAGATGGATTGGTGGGGCATAGACTCCCTTAGAGATGAGGTGAAAAGTTAGGTCACCTGGGAAAGACTCAGGTGTCAGGTGCTGCTCCTTCACATCGACTAGATGCCTACTGGACACCTTCCTGAGGAGGTGTTTCAGGCATGTCTGACCAGAAGAGGTGGTGGAGGCAGAGCCAGGACACGCTGCAGAAATAATATTTCACACATGTCCTTTGGTGTCCTCCTAGACAAACTGGAGGAGGTGGCTGGGGAGAGGCAGATCTGGGCCTTCTTGCTTTGGTTGCTGCCCCCAGGACCCAGGGTGAATTCCAATTCCTCCCTTAACCCTCAATCTCCCCCCCAAGTTTACACGTCTGGACTTCCTGGCAGCAAAGGCATCTATGGTGTCATCAAATGACACCTGCCTAGACATCAGACGGTTTATACTCATCAGGGCAAGTCCATTTAAACGCTCCTGAGACATGGTGGATCTCAGGTATGTTTTGATGAGCTTCAATTTGGAGAAGCTCCTCTCTGCAGCAGCAACTTTCACAGGAATGGTGACAGCAATCCTCAGGGCGACCCACATATTGGGGTAAACTTCCTTCAATTTCTTCTCCTGTGGGAAACTGAGAAGTTCAAAGGTTGTCATTTTGGCTTTTTTTTAGACAGAAAACACTAAGTGAGGGTGCTAGTGGGCATAGAAAATTATTATTTAATTATTATTTTCCCTCAAGGCCAAGGGGGACTGGCGTGTGGCGGCGTCCCTCCAGCAGATGGCGCCCTAGGCGGCCGCCTATATCGCCTATGCCAAGAGCCGGCCCTGGTTTGAGGGCTGTATCACCATCAATATTGAGATTCTCTGGCACCCCCCTTGGGAGTAAGGGCTACCCAGAAGCCATTGCGTATTTTCGCCAAGACATCTTTGAAAAGGATGGCGCCTAAAAAAGCTAACTAAAATTGTAAGTATTTTCATAGTTAATTCTTCTACTTCTTCTCCTTCTCCTTGGGCGTAGCTTTGGCATAAGGCCGCCACCAACAGTCTGAAGATGTAACTGCACTCAAGGGGTGTCCCATTTCTAAGTCACAAGATAACCCTACACTTACTTTCGAGGGCCAAGATTGAGGGACAAAGATTGAGGGTTAAGGGCGAAGGTTGAGATTGAGGGTTAAAGGAGGAATTGGAATTGGCCCCCGAACCCAGACGAGAGGAAGATAATGGATGGATGGACTGACGTAAGTTACACTTTTGATTTCCTGCTTATCCATGAGGCTACAGGCTGATTAGGATGTGTGAACGAGCTGCAAAGAAACATCAAGGTCAAAATTGAGCTTCAAACAAGCTACTATCTATTGAAAACAGACCTATTCCACCCACGTGCATAAAGCTGCAGTTTGTCAGTTTTTTCCTCGCAGACGTGCGACAAACATCTGTGAAGAATGCTCCCTCTCCCATCCAGCACAGTGTGAACTTCGGGGTCTTTGGATTTGGAACAACCCAACTCTTATCTAAAGTGAGTTTCACCAAGAAAGCAGGCAGTTCAGCGTCTTAATCAGATTTATTATGACACTTTTTACAAAGAGGTCAGTTTAGGTGAAAGTTATCGTCTCCCACTGGTGTTCCTCATTAAATCTGTGCAGTCACAAAGGAGGAGATGCTCATAATTGAGAAGGAGCTGAGTTTCGTTTAAGCTTTGAAATAAATAAGATGTTAAAAAAAAAAAAGAAAAAATCTCAGGAAGACACACCAGATGTTTTGGTTAATCACGGTGTAGACAAATGTTTGTGTGTTAATCCTTTGTCAGGAACAAATTAGTGTCCTCACAGATGCAGAGAAACCCTTCTGGCTCCACCCCCATCCTCCCTCCTCCAAATTCTCAAAATAGCACGAGCTTGAGGTCTGAGAAGGCCAAGTGGCCTGCTTTGTCACGCACCGCTGCCTCCAAACAGCGAGTTCCTCTGAATGGGCCCGACTGTAAATTGTGACTGGATGGTGTCGGGGGAAGTTTTTCCCTGGCTGCGGCTGACGTAGAGCGCCGACTGCAATCAACTCCAGGTGGCTGACCACCATCGTGCTCCGTGCGACCTTTACCGAGGAGAGGGAGCCTCGGGCTGGGTCTGGTTCTCCCGCTGCGGGAGTTCGGCATCTCCAACTGTACGGCGTGAGTCGCGAGTCCTCAACTCTGCAGTGTAATTAGTGTGAAGGAATGAGGAAGGGTGGGAGCCGAGTACCAGGAGAGCGCCAGGAGATGGAGGGAGAATAAATGCAAAGTCAAAGGAGGAAGCGTGAGAAGTAAAAACGTGAAAGAGCAAGAAATTGCTCGGGGCAAGGCTGTAGGCTGTTTTCTCTTTTTTTTTTTTTTTTTCGTTTTGTGTGTGTGTGTACACTGTCTGTGCTCATATAGGGGGAGAAATCCCCAGCGATTCTGACACAGAGATTTTTAACTCACGCACTGAGCGAGAGGCAGAGTCAGAGGGGTTATACTGCAGACCCCTCTGTGCAAGGTCCAGAGCAACACTCCAGGGTCACAGTAATTATTGCTGCATGTGTAATCGCGAGTCACAAACCATTACTCACAGAGTACATCAACGGATTTCTCTTCAGTCGCTCGGCCCCGGCTCTATGCTAACAGCTGTGGCATAAAATAGGAGACACTGGATCAATTATTTTGAATTACTAAAGGGCAGATCTACCAATCGTAGGTCTGTGGCGGACCCGTTACGAGTTGATATTTATCTGATGGTCCGGGTAATGAAGTCACCATCGTAGCATGACTGTACCTGTCACGAACACACAGCTTCCATATTGAAGTGTTATCTCCCTACATGCACAAGCAGGGCATCTGCAGGAACACTAATCCGACATTAAAAAAAAAAAACTTATTACCTTACGCACTCGTTGCTGAGACTCATACAGATAGAGTCAAAGTGAGGACAAGCCTCTTCGGTTATTGTGTTTATTCTAATATGTGCTGTTCAGTTGTGTTTCTATTAAACGGAGATCCGGCTCAGTCGGTCAGTGATCTGTCCGTTCTAGTGTAAATTCTGCCTGCATCGGCGTGTCTGCGAGTGAAGCCAAGCTCTCAGCAAGCACACCAGCACTCCCAACTCTGAACTCCCACAACGGTCCAGAGCTTCTCCCTCCTTGCTGTCGTACTTCTTTGTCTCTCTGCAGACAACAATGTAATATTAATGAACCCATCCAGGATGCTTGTTAGGCCCAATGATAACTCTGTTTCTTAAAGTCCACACAACTCATCTTTGACCAGCCCCCCAAAGGTCTATTAAGTTAGGAAAAAAAAGGAGGAAAAAGTCTTCCGAGAGTCCTGGTCAGTTAAAGAAAAGAGGTTTCCCCAGAATTAGGGTGAATTCCAATTCTTCCCTTAACACTCAATCTCAAAAATGTGCGCTCCTGTGAAGGGCAAGTGCTGTCCTGATTCTCAGAACGTCAAGTTGAGGGACAAGTTTGAGGACTGTATCGCCCTCAATATTGAGATTCTCCAGCACCACCCTTGGAAGTAAGGGCTACCCAGAAGGCATTGCGTATTTTCACCAAGA
This sequence comes from Hirundichthys speculiger, assembly GCA_018398805.1. NCBI lineage: Eukaryota > Metazoa > Chordata > Actinopteri > Beloniformes > Exocoetidae > Hirundichthys > Hirundichthys speculiger. The sequence continues at coordinate 184,271 of JAGFBZ010000486.1, forward strand.
CGTCTTCGAAAAGGATGGCGCCGAAAAAAAGATAGCTACAAACTTAAGTATTTTCGTAGTTAATAAAGATATAAATGTTACAAAACTATCTCATTGCCTTCGTTATGTATATTAATATTATCTTATTCGTCTTCTATGCCTTCTTCATCGTCATCGTTTTTTTGACAGACTGGACGTAGCTTTGGCGTAAGGCTGCCCCCCACAGTCTGAAGACGTAACTGCACTTAAGGGGTGCCCCATTTCTAAGTCATGAGATACCACTTACACTTACTGTTGAGGGCCAAGATTGAGGGCCAAAGACTGAGGATTAAGGGAGGATTTGGATTTGACCCTTAGTGTTGGCTGGCTGGTCAGAAGATCTGAAGACGGGAATGAAAAGTGACGTCTCTTCTAGAGACTCAGAGTTCTACCTCTGATCCTGTCATGCCAGTGGTCATTTGTAAAGTCTCTCTGTATTTCAAACTGGAGTTTTGATTTCATTTTATTCACTCTTTTTCTGACCCCATCCATCCATCCATCCATCCATCCATCCATCCATCCAGTCCTCTGAAGGAGCATATCCTAGCTCTCTTTGGGGTCTCTTTGGGCGAAGGGCAGGGGTAAACCCTGAACAGGTCACCAGTCCATCACAGGGCCACATGCACCACTCACAATCACTCCTACGGGCAATTTATATAACATAACATCGTACATTAAATACTCGGACGACACGGCCATCCTCACAGTCCTATCTGATGATAATCGATCTACTCTGGACCATCACAACACTGTTTCCGTTTTCACCAAGTGGTGCACAGACAACCATCTTCAAATAAATGTCAATAAAACAAAGGAACTACTGGTCAGCCCCCCCTCCCCCCAGCCCCCCATCATCATACACACCCAAACAGTTGAAACAGTGGACACCTTCAAATACTTAGGAATAACCCTGGACAATAATCTCTCCTTCGACCAGCACACCACGGACATTCAGAAAAGAAGCCAACAACGCCTGTCAGCCATCCGTAAACTTAAAGGACTTTATGTTGCACCACACCTCCTACTGCTGCTATATCAAAGCATTGTCCAACCATCCTCCTCCTCTGTACTGCTCCACATGTTTCTTCAGCATGCTCTCTGTCACAAACCAGGCCAAACTCACACGCATCACAAACACAGCCGCTAAAATCATTGGTCTCCCCACACCCAACCTCACAGTACTGAACAACAAATCCATCACACGCATAGCCAACTCAATAGCTCAAGACATCACCCATCCACTCCACAAACACTTCACTCTCCTCCCCTCAGGGCGCAGGTACCGAACCCTCAAATTTAAAAGGGCCCGCTTCAAGAAAAGCCTGGTCCCTGCTGCTATTGAGGTCCTAAACAAAGGCCACGCTGAAAAAACCCTTACTGCTTGTCTGTCAACTGCTGTCTTGTCATGATGTGTGTTTTGTTTTCCATGTAATGTACAGTGAGTGAAAAAGAATTTCCCCATGGGGACCAATAAACTAATCTAATCTAATCTAATCTAATCTTAGAACAAACAATTAACCTATTTTTCCACCAATTAATCTAATGTACATGTCTTTGGAGGAGAAGCCGAAGTACCCAGAAAAAACCCGCACAAGCACAGGGAGAACATGCAAACTCCACACAGAAAGGCCCCTGTTGAGCTTTGAACCAGGAAGGAACCAACCAGGAACCTTCTTGCTGTGAGGCAACAGTGCTGCCCTCTTCTGGCCTCTATACAACGCTAAATACTCTTATGTCAACTGTTATCAAACATTGTTTCATTAAACACTTTTTTCCCCTTAAAAGGCACCGATTTCTGTGAAGAATGCACACATCAGTCAACTTTCAGTCCAAAAGAATATCAAAACTGTGAGGGGGAAATATCGGATGTTATATTTTGTTATATTTTCTTGACAACTGGTAGCTTATTTAACAAGCCTACAAGGCCAACTGTGGGCCTGCCAGTCCAAGGAGTCGAGGAGCCCTTGGTTTTATTGTAGAAATGTAACATGAATACCAAAGAGAGAAAAAAAAAGCAAAAAAACCCCCCAAAAAAATATGATTTAAAAGGCAGACACGTACGACCACTGAGAAACGAAGAAAAAAATGAAACACAACATGAAAGAGTAAAGGAGATATCCGATGGCTGCAAAGACATAAAATAATCATGGAGACAACAAGAGTCACAAAGATAAGGCACAAATGTGAGCTGAAATGCAAAATAACTACAACTGAGCCAAACAGCAGATACAAATGGAAAAATCCCAGAATGTGATGGATAATAACAGCCATGAAAATACCAGTAAACAACCAGTAAATGAAATGAAATGATGCCAAAACATCTGCAGGGTGCAGCTGGACACTAAAATCATCTCAGTTTTAGGTTGTTTTCTTCCACTCCTGCATGTGTTGGGAGCCCAATTTCTGCCTGTTATTGCATAATAAATCGTGCTGAGGAGGCCTTTTAGTTGGACAAAAATGCAGAGTGAAGTACACCAATCAAAATGATATTAGGAAACCTGTTGAGATAAAAAATGAACACTTTAAAGGAGGCATATCACGATCATGAAATGACTACCAACTCTAAAACTCTGGTAAAACACAACCCAGTCACTTTGACTGGAGCTGCATAAGTCTGAAATGACGTCACCCAACAAGCGACTCCGATTTTCAGGGAACTGTGACATCACAGAGTGGAATTATCCAGCCTCCCCATCTTTAGCTCAACCCAACTTTCCATCACGCTGCAGCTGCTACACCTCAGATGTGGAAAACACAAAGCTGTGAGACAGGTCTCTAAACAGGCACAACACATGGACTCACATCCCAGTAGTTGCTTGTGACAGTTGCAGATCATTTTATGCCTCTATGTAACACATAAACAGCGATGGCATGAGCTCACAGCTACAAAGACAATGTGATAAAGGCACCTTAAGGCTGATTTATGCTTTTCTGTCAAAGTGACGCTGTAACTATACCGCAGGTGGGAACCCTGCATCGTACCCTGATGTGCACCTATCTCCCAATGTAACAGCCTGTCATGTCAACGTGGGATGCAAGAAATGTGATTGGTCCGCTTGGTAGATCTGTTCTGTAAAACCGTTCTTTAGACGTAAAGCACAGACAGAGAGACTGACTAAGAGATTGGTCAAGAATAAATCTCAGACAATGTCGTAAGAGACTAAACGTCCAGGCAGTTCTGAGCTACAAACTGTATGAGATCCCTATTTGCTTTAAAGCAGTCAATCTTAAATAGTGGGGCGTGACCCCTTGGGGGTGTGTGGTGCAATGCCGGGGCGGGGGCACGTGACCTCGGGGAACATGCTTTTTTTGCTGTACTAGAGTAAAGTGTAATTGCAAATATACTACAGTAGGGGGCAGTGGCGCTCTCATTTTCACAGTGTAGGGAGTATTAGCTATACATATGTATATATATATATATCTATATATATATATATATATATATATATATATAGATATGTGTGTATTAGGGCTGGGCAAGTTAACGCGTTATTATCGCGTTAACTCATGAATTTATGAACGCCGACATTTATTTTATCGCGCGTTAATGCATGTTTCTCACATGCTTTTGTTTTGAAAAGTCTGTTACTGGCTGCTGCGGAACCGAAAGACAATTGCCAGGTAAACATAAGAAAAATTTAAAAAATACATAGAGAGCGGTAAAAATCTGTGTAGTTTACAGTTCAGGTAGCAACTCAGGTAGCAATATTAACAATTCTGTCTAAAAAGAAAAATTCTGGACTGCAACAAAACTTTAGCTCTATCTAGTGGCACAGATGTGTAATGACAACAGAAAGTCCAGTCCTCGATTATAAAACAAATTCAGTTCTGTGGCCCGTTTTTTAATTTTGTATTTTTGATCCAAGTCTAAAATTGAAATATATAAAAAAAAAACAGGCTTTTTTTTTTTTTTCGGTTTTTTTTTTTTTTTTTTTTGTGTTTGTGTGTGTGTGTGTGTGTGTGTGTGTGTTGTGTGTTAAAAAATTTAAAAAAATGAAAAATGTAATAAAATGTCACTTTTTTTTATTTTTGATTGACAATTGAAAATGGAAAGAATGAATGATACACTGATTGGTAAAGTTACCGAACTTTAACATGGACATTTTCATTTTAAAATTCTCCCAGACGGAGGATTCAACAAAAACAAGGTTATTTGTAACAACTGCCAAGTTAAACTCCCCGTTAAAAGTTTCTGCTGTTACCTCAGAAATTACCTGTTTTAATGTTCTGATTGTGCTGACCCACAATCATTTTGTTGGATTTCGTTTGTAGACTTTTTTTTTTTTTTTTTTTCATAAAAACAGGATAACATTAATGCCCTGGCAGTGGCAATAAGCTTTATTTTAGTTTACATTTTTTAAGATGAAATTTACACTAAATATGTGTTACTGACAAGTGCTGATGTTAAAAGTGTTTGAACAACAAATGTTATGACACTTTAGTTCATACGCAGCAGAACATTTCAATAAAAGTGCATTTTACACTACTTTTGAATTCATTATTTTAATTTGCGTTTACATTGCGATTAATCGTGATTAATCAGGGAAATGATGCGACTAATCACGATTAAAAATTTTAATCGTTGCCCAGCCCTAATACATATATACAGTCATGGAAAAAATTATTAGACCACCATTTTTTCTTCACTTTCTTGTTCATTTTAATACCTGGTACCACTAAACGTCATCATGTGACTAAAACAGACAGAAAAGAAAACACTGAATGCATAAAAGCAGTGTTTTTGGCAGTACAACGCCATAGCTATTGATGTAAAAACTTAAGTGATTTAGGTTATAATCAAGAAAACCATGGAAAATGGTAAGATATCAGCTCTTAAATAAAACTCTTATGAGCAATCTTTGTGGTTATTGTTATGTTTGTCCAAACAAATGTACCTTTTGTACCAGGCATTAAAATGAAAAAGAAACTGAAGAAAACAAGGGTGGTCAAATAATTTTTTCCATGACTGTATATATATATATATATATGTAGTCGCTGCGGAGTGTATGAGGCAGCTGAAAATAATTGAGAAGCACTGCTTTAAAGGGTGGGTAAGGCATCCTACTTGACTTCTTACATGATGTAAGGAAATCTCATTCAGTGAATGCCTCCTCACTGTCCACTAGCTGCCAATTTTGTAAGCATATTAAGGGGAAAAAAAACCCACCCAGTCTCCATATATAGTTGTAGCTCCGTAAACTGAAAAGAAGAAGAGTGGGGGCAGGCTGCCTCCCAAAACCGTGACAAACAGTCATCCAGTCATTAATCAACAGTGGGAGGCTTCTTGCTTGTGCTCGTGCACGTGAAGTGGTGGAGGGCGAGAGGCTTGGGAGAGTTCTTGATGGGGCGTGGTATCTTGGGGAGCGCTGGAGGGCGAGGGAGGGAGGGAGGAGCTGTCCCTCCATGTTTTAATTGCGTTTTGTGGATATATCAACATTCGTGACATCACTGAGAAATCCCTTACCCCGCCTTTTATTTGTCAACTTTAAAATATATAATTCTGCCACCGTGACAGCAGACACCCACAGTTAGGACGTGTAGCTGAAACACACACGCGCGCACGCACACACGTGCACTCTGTTTGCTCAGGCCCACGGAGGCCTGTGCTCTGACTCTGATTCACGACTCGCTGTTTCGCTGCCTTCTGAACCCAGGTTTCCAATCAGAGAATTAGCCGCAGTCTCCCCTGCCAAAATCCACACAGTAATCCATCTCACTTTGTCCACACTGTGGCTCAGGCCCAGGCCAGAGCATTTGTCAGTGTGCATGAAGCAGAGAAAGGGGCCGACACAGACACAGTCAGAAAGAGATCCTGGCAGCTGAGGGAAATGTGATTTCCGACTGTCCCGGGTGGCTTTATTAAAGCCTATTAAGGACACAATGAAAAACTTAACATTTCTCTCCATTGTCACCACAAAAGAAGCATGCTCTTATACCATGAAGACACTGCGGCTCAGATAAATCCTTCAGCGGACGTGACCGCGAGCCTCTGCGCTACTCAGTACCTGCCGTTATCTTTGGGTTCGTCGGGCGCCGGGTCGGGCTAACTGTGCAGTCAATGTCCGGCCCGGCCTCTCAGAGCGTGATTAATGAGGGGGGAGGCCGACAGCCACGGCGCATCCTAATCGCTCACAAGGACGTGGAGAGGTACGGAAGGAAAGACTGGAAGGGAAATAGTTTGCACATTGATATTACAATTTGCGTGAAGTGTTTCCGCCGAAACCTCTAATTGAAACGAGCGCAGGCCTTGATTCTCTCACGCTCTCCGTCTCCAAGCACACATTAAAAACAAAAACGCACACCGCTCAGATTCGCTGGACGCTCTCGCATTCAGAGGCAAAGGCAGGACGACATGAAAGATGCAGCGGGGTCTTATGGGGTTAGCTTTGGCAGGAATCGGTCCACCGATCAAAAGGAATCGGGCCCTTCCAGTTGCGTCTCACTCATGACTTTCCATGTTTCTAAACCCGGTTCTTAAATGAAGTCAGTAAACTGTGCAGTTATTGTAGACTCGGTTGGAAGTATCTGTGCCAGTATCAAAGTGAAAGACAGCCTCTGAATACTAATGGAGAATGATGGAAAGCATTACAGCAGCCAGATGGAGGAGATGCAGGAGGATTGGCTTGGACCGGCATTAAAGAAGAAATCCCCACAGGTTATTTGCATATGATGTGTATGAGTCACATTTTTTTTTTTTTTTTTTTGTAAGGACAGTTTTTGTTGCAGTTTGCTTTAAAGTCTCATATTTATCGATGTGAGATGCCTCTTTTTCCTGACTGCCTTTGAATCTCACCATAATTTTAGAACATTTGAAGTCACGGTCTTTGAAACTGGCTGAATGAAGCTTTACTCACAATATGAAGTTGTAACATAAAAACCCGGCCTACAATTCATCGCTGAAGTTCGTTTCCCTAAAAAAAAAGAAGAAGTTACAAATCAAGCTTTGGACATGCTGTCTTCAACACAATGACAACTGTGGCCTCGAGGAACAGCAATCAAAAAGATTTTCCAAGCAAATCTGGATTTGTGCTTCAAATGTGGGTCAGTGCAGCAGTCGCTATTCATTTCCTGATTTTTCTAGTTTTATTGGAAATTTTGACATTTTTCTGTCTTTCATCTGAGAGGCTGTAAACTGCCCATCGATCCTAGTGGAAAGATTTCACCCTTTCATTAACTTTTTAGGCTAAATTCTCAGTCTTCCATACGTAATTAACTGCACAAGCACAAGCTGTTGATGGCAGAACGCCACTTTCCAATAAAACGCTGTCGCGTGGAGGCCTGGCTCGCCACCCTACCTCTTTTCCTCTTGGATAGAAAAAAATTTAGTCTGGCTCCCGTGAATTCTATTTTGATTTCCGTGGGGCGAGACCAGTGAATCGCAGAAGAAAGTGTCTCTGCAAACCATTAGACAGGCGTGCAACTGATCAGAGGAATGACACGTGACGTAGGCAGAGCGACAGCCGGCCTGGTACCAACAACGTACAGTGATCCCTTATTTTTCACGGTTAATGGGGACCGCCCCCCCCCCCCCCCCCCCCCCCCCCCCCCATGAAAATCAAAATCCGCGAACTGGAGCCCCCTGAGCCTAAATGATGTGTTTAAAATATGTTTAAAAACCGCAAAAAAGTAGCGAGGCACTGCAGCGAAATAAGACAAAGGCTCAACTGTGGTCTTTCTGTTACCTTCACAGTCTCTGAACCGTAGAAAAGAAACCGTAGGTATTGTGCTATTTTTGGCTCATAATTAGCGGCTAACACGCTTACAACAACAAGAGAAAAAGTCCGGTTTTCTCTGCATGGAACAGGCACTTTATTCTGGCACTGCAGGAACTTGTAACATCACACAGGTTGTATTGTTGGACTCCTGTCGGTTAACAGAGAATGTAAATCTATACACGCTGGGCTGCTGTTGATGCTCACTACACTTTTCATCTAACCCTGTTTTCGTTCTGCCGTCACAAGACACACACACTCCATTACCCATAAGGCCACCTTCTTAAAGGGGCCAGGCTGGCTCACAACATTTCTTCGCTGTGAGAGAACACGCACAACATCCTGTGATGCTTGGGTGATGCGTCTTGGCCAATCAGAACACAGATTCTAGAGTTCTAGGTCGTCTGCATTTCTCGTGCTGCTTACAGGAGGCTGTGAGTCATTATTTGACATTTCACTGGCAGCTGCAGCCTCTCGTCTGCTGTGAGGTGGATTTTTTGCGGAATTTCCATGATTTTTTCTTGATTTTTTTCATTATGTTACATATCTCTGAAAAATCCACGAATAACTAAAACTGCTGAACTTAAAGCGCAAATTGGCGAGGGATCACTGTACACGAAAACGGTGTGCGGTGGAGCAGAAACGCCAGAAAATTTACCATCGAAGAAAACTCCTTTGTGCTCTTTTAAAATTATGTGCTGCATATTCTTAAACATGAGGACAAATTCAGTAATTTACAATGAAAGAAGACGGGTTGGTCTCTCTCTCTTCTTATTTGATGTTTCTTTAGAGGCTCGGAAAGTTAAAGGTTTTTAATGAGCAGTAGAAGTTTTCCAGAAAGCCTTTGTTTTTTAGATGTTTTTTTTTATTTTCAAGCAAACCCTTGGGATGAATGGGTAGACCAGAGGAGAAGACTACTCCTGGACATCTGGAAGTACAATGTTTCAGCTGGATCATTAAGATCTTTCTGCAAACAGTCCTGATGAAACTACCGGGGGGTCAGCTAAGATAAAACTGTGATTAGGTGATCCGGTAATCATTGATTTATTTTGGCCATGATTTGAGTAGATCTTCGTGCACGCTCTCCTCCCTACCTGTCCCTGCTCCCTCTTCCTAGTATAGGTTAGTCGGTGTCCTGTGCTGCTTACTATGCATCATGTTGGCCCAAAATGACGATTGATTGCAGTGCCACTGCCTTTGTAATCCGCTTAGGATGGATTTTGCATCTAAATCACTTTATTATTTATGTGCCTTACTCCAGCCAAAGCCATTTGGAGGCAGGATGATTGGTGATCCATCACACATTATCCTTCAGTGTGGTCATTAATATTGTAATGGGACGGACCTTCACCATAAAAGTTCCAGGTGAAGGGAATTCAGATCTCTTCAAGGAGGGAGAGGCTACTTAAAATAAGTCAACATGAGCTAGATTATCATGCTCTCCTGCAGCCACAAACTCTCCAGAGACGTTGTTAGTTTGCTCTGTCGATGTTCTTCTTCTATCCTTGTCTTCTCGTTTTCCCAGTAGCTTGTGTTTGTGGAAAAATACCGGATGTTTGTCTTCCGTTGTCCTTTTCCATCACGGCTTCAGTCGCCGCTTGCCAATGACTCGCATCTGCCTCTTTCAGGGAGGCAACCATGAGCATCCTGTGCATGTATCACGAACATACACCGTGAATACAACAAAATACACTACTGACTTTTTATAAGACGTCTGATTTTGATTCAAAGGGACTAAAACAAGTGGCAATGAACAGGAAAACGTTTGTATTCATTGTACCGAAGTGATTCGGTAAACTCAGCATCAACGTGACTCCGCAGCTCTGGGAACGCTGGCACAGCTCAGGGCATAAAATCTGCGACTGTTTGTCTCCATGGCAGCCCACGGAGTCCGCTCGAGAGCGAGGCCGTAGATATCCAGCAGATAAATCTCACTGAGTGAAGAATGAAGCGGCTCAGATGCGTTTGAGGTCCATGCATGCCAACAATCATCACCGTGTCACAAAGAATCCCCCCAGTCATCTCGGAGCCCGAGCGAATGCCACACACATCAACAAGCCTCGCGCTATAATAAAGCGGCTGACCTTGGTTGCTTTTCATAATCTGAGCAGGAATTTACTGTGTTGTGCATTCGCTTTGGAACATCTAATATGAAAAAAGGACTTTTTTTATTCCTCTGATTTTTCCAGTGCAGCACCTTTTAGGTCACAATCTATCAACTAAAAAAAGGTTCATTAATTTACTATTTTTGTTTAGTGTCTGCACTTTAATTACCTTTCTTCAGCAGCAGTAGTCATTTATTATTCATGTAAATGTCACCATCTGGGAAGAAGAAACTTTTTCTTTTTCCAGAAACAGAAGAAAAGACACAGTGCAGCAGTTTTGGTGCTAGCAGGCCAGATGTTGTGCTTCAGGAGTCTAAAAGCAGAGCTGACGGGAGAGAAATGTTGGACAGTTCAATGAAGGGAAGACTTTTTTTTAATGTTTCAGCGCCATCAAGAGAACAAAAAAGCATAATAATGGACATGGAAGCAATTTTCACTTGTGAACCAGGAGAATTCAACAATAGAGGACACACACAAAGGAGAGGTTTGTGTGTTTCTACATTAAAAAAAAAAATCTCAGGTTTAGATAAAAGCAGGACTGCCCTGCTGATCCTCTACTTTATCCCCTCAGGCTTTTCCTTCTATTCTTTGTCCCCACCTGTGTCTTGTCAGTTTGCGTTCACTTGCTAGTCCGTTTGTTGTTGTTTTTTTTCCCAGGGTTGCTCATCACTTCTCCTCACCTGTTCCCAGGCTTCTAAGTTCCTTTGTTCAAAGATCGTGACATGACAAGATTTTACTGTTTCCACTGAGGAACTCCATCTGAAACTCATTGTGCTAAGATGATGTCACTCATATACACACGTGGACAAAATTGTTGGTACCCCTCAGTTAAAGAAGGAAAAACCCACAATTCTCACTGAAATCACTTGAAACTTACAAAAGTAACAATAAATAAAAAATTATTGAAAATCAAATAATCAAAATCAGCCATCACTTTTGAATTGTTGATTAACATAATTATTTAAAAAAACAAACTAATGAAATAGGGCTGGACAAAAATGATGGTACCCATAACTTAATATTTTGTTGCACAACCTTTTGAGGCAATCACTGCAATTAAACGATTTCTGTATTTGTCAATGGACGTTCTGCAGCTGTCAACAGGTATTTTGGCCCACTCCTCATGAGCAAACTGCTCCAGTTGTCTCAGGTTTGATGGGTGTCTTCTCCAAATGGCATGTTTCAGCTCCTTCCACAGATGTTCAATGGGATTCAGATCTGGGCTCATGGAAGGCCACTTTAGAATAGTCCAACGCTTTTCTCTCAGCCATTCTTGGGTGTTTTTGGCTGTGTGTTTTGGATCGTTGTCCTGTTGGAAGACCCATGACCTGCGACTGAGACCAAGCTTTCTGACACTAGGCAGCACATTTCTCTCCAGAATGCCTTGATAGTCTTCAGATTTCATTTTACCTTGCACACATTCAAGACACCCTGTGCCAGATGCAGCAAAGCAGCCCCAAAACATTACTGAGCCTCCTCCATGTTTCACCGTAGGGACACTGTTCTTTTCTTCGTATGCTTGGTTTTTGAGTCAATGAACAGAGTTGATGTGCCTTACCAAAAAGCTCCAGTTTGGTCTCATCTATCCAAAGGACATTCTCTCAGAAGCTTTGTGGCTTGTCAACATGCATTTTTGCAAATTCCTGTCTCACTTTTTTATGATTTTTTTCAGCAGTGGTGTCGTCTCCCATTAAGTCCACTTTGGCTCAAACAATGACGAATGGTGCGATCTGACACTGATGTACCTTGGCCTTGGAGTTCACCTTTAATTTCTTTGGAGGTTGTTCTGGGCTCTTTGGATACAATTCGAACGATCCGTCTCTTCAATTTGTCATCAATTTTCCTCTTGCGGCCACGTCCAGGGAGGTTGGCTACTGTCCCGTGGGTCTTGAACTTCTGAATAATATGAGCCACTGTTGTCACAGGAACTTCAAGCTGTTTAGAGATGGTCTTATAGCCTTTACCTTTAAGATGTTTGTCTATAATTTTTTTTCGGATGTCCTGGGACAATTCTCTCCTTCGCTTTCTGTTGTCCATGTTCAGTGTGGTACACACCTTTTCACCAAACAGCAAAGTGACTACTTGTCTCCCTTTAAATAGGCAGACTGACTGATTATGAGTTTGGAAACACCTGTGATGTCAATTAAAGTTCACACCTGAGTTAATCATGTCACTCTGGTCAAATAGTTTTCAATCTTTTATAGAGGTACCATCATTTTTGTCCAGCCCTATTTCATTAGTTTGTTTTTTTAAATAATTATGTTAATCAACAATTCAAAAGTGATGGCTGATTTTGATGATTTGATTTTCAATAAATTTTTATTTATTGTTCCTTTTGTAAGTTCAAGTGATTTCAGTGAGAATTGTGGGTTTTCCTTCTTTAACTGAGGGGTACCAACAATTTTGTCCACGTGTGTACATACTTCCTTGCAGTATCTTCAAGCCCTGAATACCATCTATATTGGAGCACTGAGGTTCTCTGTTGTATACTGTCTGACTGGTCTGGATTATCTGCTTTGTTCTCCCACAGCAGTGGAAGAATTTTCATTTACAAAGCTTCATTGGTCTGTTCTTGCCTTACTGACAGACCAACATCCTGAAGTCCTCTTTGACTGTAGCTGGAGCCTGCACTGAACTGTGGGAAGACTGAAACTGAAAACTGGCAGATGCGTAAAACTCTCAAACCGTGTCAACACACCTTTTGAGACAATTACAAGGATCTAGGAAGGCTTATTTCTTTCTGTAAATCTCATTCATTGTGAACTGCGCACATGTTCAAGTCCTCGGTCTCCACTCCCGTTTTCAGGGATGAAGGAGTGCTGACGTTCCACGGCTGTGTTTGCATGTAAAGGCGTTGTTTTTTAAAGCCACAAATGAAGAAAAATGAGAATGAAAAGCAAATGTAAAGCCGAGGATGTGAAGCTGAGACATGCATCAGTGAAGCAGAAAAGAGGAAATCAGTTTTATTTGGTGTTTTCCGTCCTAGAACAAAAAAAAAGTGAATCACAGAATATAAAGAAAAAGAAAGAAAGAAACCCCTGCCAATTCTAAGCAAAGGACTCTGCAAAGGTGAAGAAAAAAAAAATGATGATACCAAAGGAGAGGCCCAAATGCACATTAGCTAGCGTGACTCCTGCTTTACACGATGAACACCTGAAGCGCCACATGTTCGGTTTACACATGAGTCAATGATCGATCCTGTTCAGGAAAATCTGTTGCTTCTTGACTTACTTATCCTTACTTTATCTTTTTAAAGTCACATTAACAGTCTCCCAGCAGCCATCTTTGCACCTGACTGCCACACACCAGGCTGCAGTTATCTTATAGCACCTGCAGTTAGCATTATAAAAGTCAATGAAACGAAACAGAATCTGCACTGTTCTAGTCAAAGTGCTGTTTTGTTTTAGTATAAAACCTCACTTATGTTTCTTTTTCCATTCCCACTTCTTCATGCGACATCCGTCTTAAACTGCTTTAACCACATGTGTACAGAAGAAGGCGTGCTCACATTCTCACAGCACATCGTTCCATCAAAAGTGCAGGGAAAAGTACTGCACTGTGCGCGTGCATGTGGCTTGAAGTTGGAGAACATCATTCTTTGCTTCATGTGACATACATGTATTTGTGTATATTTTGGCAGGCATGTGTCATTTTATCTTTGGGTGGTCAAGGAGAGAGATGGAAATGTGCTTGGGAGATGACAGGAGTGTGAATTCTAAGTTCTAACGGCAAAATGGAAAGAATACTTCAGAGAGAAAATCAGAAAGAAATGGGTGGGAAGTGCAGAACCTGTAGAGCAAAGAACTGCTGATTTTCTACAATAGGAATGATGTCCGGAGCTGTAACTGCTGCAGAGGTGTAGAGCTGATAAATCACATAATGAAGCTCGAGGAAGGAACAGCGGAGGCTAGATTGAGGGCAGTGGTTACGATTTGTGAGCAGCGTTATGGTTTCATGCCAAGAAATAGCACTACAGAGGGAATATCTGCTTCAAGAAATTCAGATTTACAGGGAAGCCGCAACACATCTTTGTAGATTTACAGAAAGTGTTCGACAGAGTGCCGAGGGACAATGTGTGACATTGGATGAAGACGTCCAGAGCGGCAGAAAAGTACGCCAGCGGTGAGGTGTGCAGTAGGAGTAACAGATGAACTTCAGGTGGAAGTGGGACTCCATCAAGGATCGGCCCTGAGCCCCTTTTTATCTGACATGATGATGGAAAAGTTGGCAGGTTCTGTCAGGTTTGTGAGGAGGACCCAAGCACAGGAGTACGAAAAAGGATTTAAAAAAAATTTATAAAAAAAAAAAAAAAAAAAAAAAACAAAGTCCAAGCTAAACCAAAATCCACAAACATAACCCAAAGGGGAAAAAAAAAAAACAACAGTCCAAAACAAACCAAAAAACAGGAAACCAGGGCAGAAAAAAAAGAAAGACTCACGGGGGAGGGGGAGAAGAGGAGAAGGAGAAGGAGAAGGAGAAGGAGAAGGAGAAGGAGAAGGATGCTTAACGAGGCATGAAAAGACAGACCAGCACAGACAGGGAAAATGACTTAAATAGACAGAGGGACAAATGAGAGGCAGGTGCAAGACAATCAGGATAACAAGAGGAAGGAAGCAAAGCAGAAAATAATGAAGACAAGACAGACCTTTCAAAGTAAAACAGGAAACACTAGAGACAGGGGTTGACGCCAACTTTACACAAAACAAGGGGGAAAAAAATCCAAAATGGCTGCCATGGCTGCCCCAAACCATGACATAAGTTGGCAGATGAGGTCAGACAGAAGTCTCCATGGAGTATCATGTTTGTAGATGACATTGTGGAATGGTGGAGACACTGGTAGAAGGATGCTGGAGATGAAAGAGGAAGGCCAAAGATGAGGTTTCTGAATGTGGTGAAAGAGGACATGCAGTGGTGTGATTTGAGAAAGACGCAGAAGATGAGTTAACATGAAAATGAATTATAAGTTGTGGCGAACCCAAAAGGGAGTTTAGGAGCCAACCTTTCTGGTTGGGAAATTTCTTAAAAGGAGGTTTTACATCTCAAGAGCGTTGTCTCCTATTTAAATAACGGTTTTGGATGAATAAATGAAACCGCGGAGAAACACAACAGAGAAACAATCTTCATGTCTGTTCCTTCTCATTATTTAACATCTTTGCTCATGTGGAGGGCTTTTAGAGGAAGTTGCTCACACCGGCACCTCGGCGCTACACGGAGATACGACTCCATTCAAAACAGCAACACACACACACTGTTATTTAGTAATGACTTCTGTTCCCAGGATCCGATATATGATGTCATTACTCCTATTCATATTTGATAGGGTAATGGGGCATTCACTTCTTACTGAGCAGTAAGAGGAAGAGGAGCGCTGCCAGATGTGCTATTATGGACTTTTTTGTCATTGGTTCAGCTATTTTTCACACATGCCCACAAAGACATCGGCCTCATATACCGTCTCATGTTCAGCGGCGGAAGCACACTATGACTTTTTTCCTCTTTCGTGTCAGTGAGTGCACGGATTAGTTATCCCCAGCGTGTCTGGGCTCCTGATGTGAATCAAAGTGTGAAGTCAAAGGATGATTTGTTCATGCACTGACCTCTTTTCCAGTGACCACTGCCTCCTGAACAAAAAAAACAGGCTTTCCATATTTTCAAGCATCGCGTTGAACTTTTCGTACTGAACGTGGTCGATAGCGTTAAACGTCTTCAGTGCAGACTAAAAATGTCAAATATATTAGTGCCATTCCTTCACGAGCGCTGCGATATTAGCTTACCTTTGAAAGTGACATGCAATCAGCTTGCCACGTAATAACACTTTAATGAGATGTTTTTGAACAGGAAGCCAGATCCTCTGTGAGGTCGTTTTTCCCAGCCCCTCAATCATTATATAGCTGATTCATTTCTCTGCCACTTTAATATTAAAACCATCAGTTTGAGAGGATGCTATTTTTTTCAATTAAGGATTTCTCTCCCAGTCGGACCTCGACTTTCAGATTGAGTTGAGAGCATGAGCAGGATTTATCTGGTGCTGATGTTGGCATGAAATGTCTGTTTGTTTGCAGGATTACGCAAATAGGATATATGTAAAAAAAAAAAAAAAAAAAAAAGGTCTGTCCAACAACAATCCCAATTCTGCAAAAAAGAAAAAACAAAGAAACCACAAACTGTAATGGTAAAATGCAAACAAAGGACCAAATGCAATGATTTGCGGATCTCATTTACCCATATTTAATTCACAACAGAATATAGAAAGCATCTCAAATGTTGAGAGCGAGACACTTTACCTGTTCGTGAATAATATTGCCTCATTTTAAATTATATGGCAGCAACGTGAATCAAAAATAGCTGGAACGTGGGCAACAAAGGGCTGAAAAGAGAAGCGGTGCTAAAAAGAAACACCTGGAGGAACATCTTGCAACTAATTACAATTATTGTCAACAAGTCAGTGACATGATTTGTACAAAAAAAGACCCCGAGAGAGGCAGAGTCTCCTTGAAGGTAAAGACAGGCAGAGGTTTAACAGTCCTCATCAAAAACAACTGTCTCTACAAACTGTGAAACATTTTTTAAATATTTCTCAACATAAATTTTCAAAGCCTTTGCATATTCGATCAGTCCATTAAACCTTAAAAAAAAATTCAGAGAATCTGGAGAAATCTCTGTGTGTAAGGGACAATGAAAGTCAATATTGGATGCCTGTGTTCTTCTGATTCTCTAAGAGCAGAACATCACTGCATGGCGCAGAAAAACTTCAAGGAATCACTTTCTAAGGGCGAGTTTCGCCATTCCGTCCATAAAAAGCAAGCAGGTAAAGGCGCACCTTATCACTGAACTGAATCTATGCCGTCGTCTCTGTCCGCTGATGGGATGCCCGTTGTTCACCGATATACAGTTCTCCCCGAGCTTAAGAGAGACTTTATCATCCTCTCCGTCCTCGCCAGGTTCAGAGATGAAGCTGGAGATAACAGCTCCGTACACATTCGGTATATTTATTTACTCTCTGGCTCCCATGTCCGTCGCTCAGAAGAACAAATGCTGCATTTCCACATATAGAAGGTGAGTCACTGTTCTCTTAGGGAAAGTTATTATTATCACTCCCTAATCCCAACAGAGTGGCTCCAACGCATTCATGTACAGAGTGACAAGATCAGCACAGAAACGCCAGATGATATCAGCTCAGATCAGTTCCAGTTTGTTTGGTTCTTTTCCAGTTCTTCATATTACAAAACTCACTGCAAAAACATTTGAAATATGAGGTCAGCGTCAAAAAAGGGAAAAAAAAAAGTCTTCATGCTGGAAGGTTCTCATAGCAGGCTCTACGGTACGTTTGCAATTTATCCTTCGGATTCATAAAGATGTTATCTGAGGCCAGAGAAACGTGTCTTGACAGACAATAATTAATTCCTAATTCACACTTTAGTGATAGCTCTGTTTACCTCTGAGGGTAACATCAGAGCTTCACACTTGAATTACCTGGGTTTTTTTTTTAACTCATGTCTCAATTTGTCACGAGAGTCAGCCTTGTGTAGAGAGAGAGAGATAAGTCTCATAATTGTCAGAAATAAGCATTACACGATTTACCAGTGCATACGGCAACTGAATTATATATTTGAACGTGTTTAAAATACATCAAAAATGCACACATTGACTCAACGGGGCATACACTGATCAGCCATAACATTAATATGAGTAGGTACCCCTCTTCCTCCCGAAAGAGCTCTGACCAGTTGAGGTCTGAACAAAAAAAAAGTGTCAAGTACCTAGAGTTGGGAATAGAGAACCGGTTCCTGTGGAGACCTGGTTCCGTGTGTTTCAATTCCACGGAATTGTTTGGCAGTTTATCCAGCGATTCTCTTATCGATTCCAACCAGCACGAATCTCACATAATTTACGCAAGTTACGCACAGTCAATTCCAGAAAGCACTTACGTGATTAAGTTACGTCGGTTTAGCACGCGCATTGGAGTTGTAAACAACAATGGCGCCCACCAGGATTAAGTTTGGCTTCACTTCGCAAAGAAAGATGGCAACAAGGCAACTTGCAGTCATTGTAAAGTGGAGATAACAGCGTCGGGTGGGAACACGACTAACATGCAGAAACATTTGCGCACACAACATGCGATAACGAGTGTCGTGTTTTTGACGCACTTCGGACTGATGGATCTCAACCCAGCAGCAGCAGCAGTAGCCAAGCTAAGATCACCTCTGCGGTAATTACAGAACAGGCAACTCTGGTAAGTAGCTATCCCGCTGCCTATGTGCTTCTTTGTAAAACACGCTATAACATTAACGCTATGCTATTAAACGAATGCCTTCTGCATTACATTTAGAAGATGACCGTGACCAGAGAGAGAGTCTGGAAGACTTGCTTATTTTTCTGCAAAATAATTCTTCATAGTATTTGCAGATTTGTGCTATGCTCTGTTCTGTTGTATTTGATAGTATTTATCTTTCTTTATTATTATTTTTGAGTGCTTAGTGAGCTCATATATCCTTTTAAAAAGGAGATTTTTTTATTTCTATTGGGAAAACTCTGTTAGTAAAATGTAACACATTCTTGTGTATTTGCACATTTACATATTTTAACAATTAACATGTTATCTAGGCTTTGCGCCTCTTTTGAGCTCGCTGTTGAGTTTGTAAGCTTGTGACTTCTAAGTTTAAAAAAATTGATGCTAATAAAACTGTTAGTTCTCCTTTTTGCCCAAATTAGAACCGATAGAATCAATAAAGAATCGAATCGGTAAACAGTATCGATAATGGAATCGGAATCGGAAAAATCTTATCAATTCCCATCCCTACAAGTACCAGGATGTTAGCGATTTATGGGTTGTGGGGTCAGATCTCTGTGGACTGGAATTGCGTCCCACAGATGCCCATCAGGTCCAACGCATCAGACTGATATCTGAGGGTGTTTGTGGGAATAGAGCCCAGAGGATTGGTCAAGAGGCCCGGAAGACTTCAGAGAAGAAGGCAGGACGAAAACAAATGCATATATTTAAAGCATCAATGACTTCTCAAGATCGATCACAAAAATACAGAGTTATTTTTTCGCAGGCAAAAAAAAAAAAATCAAAACAAATAAGGACACTTTTGCCTTAAACGTGCCGGGCAGCAAGCATCCATCTTCTTTTTGCTGCGGGTGATGTCACGGGAATAGCTCCGTACCACAGCGCTAGTTTAATTTAAATTTCCGCCAGTTGCCATAAAACTAGTTTGTACGCAGTCAAAGAATCAATTTGGGTAAAACTGTGAACGTCTACATATGCAGGAAGAAAGATGCTATGTGATCTAAGTCTTTTTCCAGTGGAATTTTTCAACTGTTCGTACACATGCACGTACCGGGCACGGAGGGATACGCGATGACACGTCTAACACGATGGGCATCTCTTCCATCGTAGATCTGTTTTATTTTTGAAAAATTGTGTTTTTGCAACGGACAAGAGCAGACGAAGCCGTAGTTGATATTACTGGCTTTGCAGAGTCCCCGTCCTCCTCTGAGCTGACAGCTGTCTGACGGGCAGCCTGCTGTCTTGAATAGTTAATCTAGAAAGCCAGAAGCCACTTCTTTCGTCAACTCGCAAAATGTCAACAGAAAGATATAATTGAAGAGATGAACAAAATGTACAAAATCAGTAATAAAAGAAAATGCTTGTCACGTCTTTGTATCTCTGCAGTCGAGGTGATGCTTTCGGCAGCTGCCCGTGTTGCCCGTACCCAGCGCTGCCCCAGAGGTCTAATGAATAGAGGCTCCACGAGTACCCCGATATGGTGCTGTTTTTATCTGCTAGGTTCTGCAGGAGGCTTGCTCCGAGGAAGAACATGATAATAAACTGGTTTACCCTGGTCCTTTCATTGGTAGTACTCATTTGAGCATCCGGCTGTAACATGAAATGACATCCTCCATCTACACAAGAGTTAGAGATAACTAGCAACATCCACTGAAACCAGCAGAGCGATCCACAGACAACCATGTCAGTGATGTCACATCTTCAGAGACGGCTGCAAACTTGGGGTGCAGCTGCGTCTGGGTGGTCGTTGGTCGGACTTGAAGACTGGTCGGGATCTAGGCTGGGGCGAGACCTGGAGAAGAGCTGGGCGAGGAAGAGTACTGTCTGGGCTGGAGCTGGAGCAGATGGGTGAGAGTCAGTCTTGATAGAAACCAGCGGCTGGCACTGAGTTTTTTAGATTACGGGGCTCAGGATGTCCCGCAGTTTCGACTTGTTCCCAACAGCACCGCTGCCATTACCCATATTGACTGGCTGCTTTCCCAACACAACAAGCCCCTCATCTAGTGGTAGCTACAGCCCACATTTATGTCGTTATTAATATTTTTAGAATCTGGAAGGGTACAAAACAAGGCCTATGTTGTCTTAGCGAGGGGTGATGAGCTTTTACGATCATTTACTTTTTGCCTCAGAATAATCATAAAAGGGGAAATGACTCATAAATCCAACGAAAGTCCAGATGGCAGAGCTTTTCACCAGAAATTAAAATGTAAAATGCATTTTTGGATCTCTGAGGATCTGAAAGCGTAAAAAGAGTCTCAAAATTCTGATCCATTATAACCTGGACATCAGGCCACGTGGCTTCGGGAAACACAAATCGTCGAACACATTCATAAATCACGAAACACCCACTTGTGATAATTATGAGACGATTCTTTTCTCTACAATGTAGTGATTCACAGCACCCATTCTCTGTTTTTTTTCTTTTTTTAGCCTTCCATCCATGAGCAAAACAAATGCAAAAAGAAGCAATTTCACAGCCAGTCAACATCCACTAAAACAACCCACTTCAAATTGCACAGACAGGAGAAAGTAAATGCTTGCCCAGCAAAATGGAGCATCATCTCATGCCACTTAACACACAATATTTTGCTCTAAACGGTTTGCCACAAGAACTTTGACACGCTTTTAGAAAGTTGCTGCTCTTCGTAAATGTCAAAACCAACCTCTTCTTCTGTCCGCGAGTGGATCATTTAGCAAATTCAGTGGGGATTTTCTCCAAAACAGCGTGACAACAAACCCAGACACTTCAGCGGCTAGGAGCCAAGAGGGGTTCAAAAACTAAAAGTCAGAAAGATGCCCGAAGCATTTTGTGTTCCCGAGAGAAACTATTCATTCCTTCAGCAAAGATCAGGCTTAAATGAAATCTATTTTTCAAGGGAAAAGTTTTCTTAAAGTGCAATGGGCTTTATATCGGCTTTACGTGCGTTCCCGGTGACATTTGAAGTGTAAGCAACACAGCAAAACATCACACAAGGTGAGAAAGCAATTTTTAAAATTTAAAAAAAGACTCACCAAGAGGCTGTCCAGCGATGATGCGAGCATTTTCTCCAGCCACAGCTGCACGGGCGTTCCTTTCATTAATGTACTGTACGAAGGCGTAACCTTTGTGCACAGAGCAGCCCACTATCTTGCCATATTTAGCGAAGATGACCTCTATGTCGGTCTTCTTGACAATGGCTGTGTTGAGGTTGCCAATGAAGACTCTGGAATTGATGGAACGGGGGTCGTTCTTGTTGGTCACGTTGCTGGTTTGGGTTTTACCAGTCATCCTCCTCCTGTTACCCTCCTAGGACACAGATAAAGGGGGGAGGAGAGGGAGGAGAGGAACTTTAGAGGTTGGGCAAGGCAAGTCCAACCGAGTCGGCTCCTGTAAAAAAAAAAAAAATATGTCCAACATGTTTAATATTAAACCAGTAAATACACTGATTATGATCTGAATATACTGAACCAAGACAGTTTTAAATCATTTCAGGAAGTATACTTTGCTTTTATTGTGCTACTTTTATACGGATTCTTGTACTGATTACAGAGGAAAGTATTTTTTTTCAACAGATATTAAATGGTTTTGCTCATTTCCTTCTTTTCAAATTAAGATTTTACTCATTGTTACACAGGAAGAGCTTTAGATATTGCGTAATTCGAAGTGATTATCTGTGCCACATTTATCTGTTTTACAT
Source organism: Hirundichthys speculiger (assembly GCA_018398805.1). Lineage (NCBI taxonomy): Eukaryota > Metazoa > Chordata > Actinopteri > Beloniformes > Exocoetidae > Hirundichthys > Hirundichthys speculiger. The sequence goes on from JAGFBZ010000486.1 coordinate 206,073, forward strand.
ATATGTTGGGTCCATGAAAGATCCATCTACCATGAACGCATATACAACTTTTTGTGAATAAAGGTGTTTTTGAAGGTTTTGTTTACATTCTGCAAAAAAAAAAAAAAAATGAAACCTAAGGTCAATGGTCAGTCAGTTGTTAACCCACGTCACAGTTTGCATGGTTGAAACTAAAGTGACACCTTCTCGTTAGGTGCTGAAGTGTGCAGTGTCTCAAATGACCACTAGGGGGCAGCACCAGGAGCAAGTCATCTTCTTTGACCTCTTTACACAGTCGACTGTTGAAATGCTACTGACTAGCTGAGCAGAGATCAAATGCAGACTATCGGCGGAAGAGCTTTGTCGATCTTAATGCCCACATTAGTTATGATTCCTAATGCTTTATGTGCCATTTCACTGTACAGAATGTGCAGGTTGCAATTCAGACTTTTTATGCCTGCAAACGTATCAGTGCACATTCGTCTCAGCTTTTGAAGGCATCCGATGCAAGTTTTATGGCTTATATGTTAGTTTCAATGATAATTAGGGGTAATTTCCATGATCCTGCAGCCACTTGACTATCTGAGGAAGGGATGTGCAGGCATAGCTTTAGGCTATATTTGACAATAATTACCATTTGAAAAAAAATTAGGTGGAGCCAAGGTCAGCATGCCAAGGCCTTAACTTTTCACTGGTACCAAAAATGCATTGCACCCAATGTATCTATGTTAGCTGCACAGATAGGTTGGCAGACGTATTACCACTTCTGCTAATCTATCTGTGCAGCTAACCTATCCAACACTATCTGCAGGAACTGTGGAGCATATTCGAGCTGGGCCCAGCTGGACCCAAAAGGTAAAGGCTGACTACTGGGCACTGTTCCTCTCAGAAGAGCTGGAGGAGGTGGTTGGGGACGAGGAGGTCTGGGCCTCTCTTCTTAGGCTGGCGGCCCTGTAACCCGATTTTAGAAAAGTGGAAGATGAATGAATGGAAGGACGGACTGACGAACGGATAAACAGGTGGATCAATAGATACAACATATTTTGCATGCTCTTCTATTGCAGGATAATTATTGAAGCTGTGGAAATTCAGATTTTTATTGAAATGTACATTCTCAAATGGCTTACACTTAGCCTATTAATTACTGCCATTCATTGTGAAGAAAACATTGTGTATTCAGTATTTGTCCGCTCCGGCTCTCTGTTCCTGACACACAGTGATAACAACTGTTCAGCTTTGAGACGGAGAAACCTAAATAATGGGTCCAATCCTTAGTAAATAGGATTAGTTACCAAGGTAACACAGATGTTGTTGGAATATCATATGTGCACACACACACACACAAGGCACACACTTTTTCTCTCTTGCAGTCCTTTTCTCTTTATCCAACATAAATTGCCATCATAAAAGGCTGCCGATCTGAACAGCTCAGCCAAATTAACTGGACTCAGTCCCTTAACAATTATATGATGTATTAATATTGTGAAGTGCTATACTATTATGAGTTTATTCAAGGAATTATGTGGCGTAAATACTGCAGAGGAACCAGTGAAAAGACTGCATTCTGTAGCGAGAAGTCTTCCTGCGCCAGTGAAGAGGGAGGCTGACCAGTCGTGTTAGTGGAGCCGTGTGATTTACGGAGTATATCCCCTGTCAGGTATTCATTACGCCAGACGCTGAGACGCTGCACCACTCGCCTCTTCACATCCACAAAAAGGATTACGCCGTTGATTTGAGTATTAATGATCTCACGCAAAACAAGACATATTCACAAGATTGAAACATCTATATTCATGAATATAGGCCAAAACCCTGCACGTTTTTCATTACCCGGTGCATTAGAAAGTAATGTGTTTAAGTGAGACAGATTGTTATGTCCTCTATGTTTTCTGGTTTGTGCAGAGGGGCATGATTCTTCATGAAAAAAATATAGATTCTACTTCATGTGGAATGTTATGAGAGTCATGTATTATGAATAAGTTACTGTATCGTCTCAACACAAAGCAAAGGCGTTTGGATGAAGCATTCCAGCTGCATCGTGGCTTTGTTCCTGCATGTTTGGAAAAAAAATAACAGCAAGACTTAAGCCTGTCTATACAAATGTTAATGTCTGACCTTACTCAGTCATTTTACTTTAACATTAACCAAAAAAAAAAAAAAAGTTGCTAATTAAAGCAGAGCAAGAGAACTTTTGCTATTTTTATCTCAGTGAGTCCCCCTACAGTTGTAGAGTTTAAGCACTGTCTTAGATTTACTTCGGTCAAGTCTCTTGCTCTGTCACTCTCTCATGATCGCTTTTGTTTTTACCATCATTACTTTTTCTCTTAGGCTATCCTCACACTGCCAGCCCCTCCATCCATCCATTCATCATTATCTTCCGCTTAATCCATAGTCGGGTCGCAGGGGCAGCAGTCTAGTCTCCCAAAGAGACCCAGATTTCCCTCCACCAGCTCCTCCAAGAGAACACAGAGCCGTTCCCAGACCAGATGTAGCGCCCGATCTTCTACCAGATCTCCTAAAGCCGCTATTAAGGGATAGCGGGTAGCGGGAGGGGCGTTCCCCCGCAAAGAATACAATCTTCCACCTTGCTAAACCCACTATCCCACCTGCACTACCTGCTACATTATGCACAGGAGTGGTTAGGGCGTTCCACCTGTTAAACCAATCAGTGCGTCAGTAGCCATTGCCTTTAAGAGCAGGCTGCGCTACCCACAAACCGCTATGGAGCATCTTTTCATCCAGATCAGAGCAGCTCTCATGCACAGCTTGTCTGGGACTCTGCTGTAGAGCTTCCTCCTCTTCCTTCCTCCTCCTCCTCTTTACTGATATATACATAAAAATATTTTTACACAGACAATTCCTATCGGCAACCTGAAAGTCCCAGTACAGAAGTTATCTTAACCAGATGCCCGAACCACCTCAACTGGCTCCTCTCCATGTGAAGGAGCAGCGGCTCTACTCTGAATCTCTCCCGAATGACTTCTCACCCCATCTGTAAGGGAGAGTCCAGCCACCCTGTGGAGAAAACCCATTTCAGCAACTTGAATCCGCAATCTCAATCTTTCAGTTCATGACCACAGATGAGGGTTGGAGGAGATCGACCAGTAAACAGAGACTGGTACAGAGTCTGCCCAAATCTAATTTACAGTATAACTAATCAGAATCTAGTCTTTCTAACTGACCCTCTATATATTACACTGTTAGTGATTAGATCTATATGTTCTTGTTGACATCCACATGGTTTCTATGGTAACCTACATGTATAGAATGGAAATAAATAAACCAAAGAAGATGTTTGTGAACTAGAAAATTAACTGCAAACTACAAGAAAGCGCCTGAGGGTGATGCATACTACTTTGTTCTGAGCAGCTGTCTACACTGTCACATTGCTTTTGGCTGTTCAGACCGTCAGAAAGTCTCTCTCGATACAATCCAGATATGCCACAAATTGGATTTGGGCTGGCAGTGTGAACACATCTCTGCTACGATTTTCACTGTAGCTCTGACAATGACAAAAGTAGAGCTCACAATGTGAAACACGGTTCAATAAAGCAATATGCAGCTGATTCAAGAGGCGCATACTAACTTTTGGTGAAACTATGGTTGAGAGACCATAGTCTCATAGATCCTCATTTTGAAATTGGGTGTGTGTGTGTGTGTGTGTGTGTGTGGGGGGGGGGGGGGGGGTGTTATGTACATCATCAAGTAAAATTACATAAAGCCACAAAGTTGTGCATAATCAGGGGTGTGGTAGTTTTGATTGACAGTCTAAGTCAATTTAGCCAATTAGCACTCTCAGAGAACTTAGTGAATAAAAACCCAGCACAATATTCACTCTAATTTTAAATGTAACATGGCTTGTTGTTCACTTCACTGTACTAAGAGATAGTTGCAGACGGTTCTGGGTTGGTCTGGAGGGGTTTGGGGGCGTAACTCCGACTATTTCTGGTCCCTTCCTAGTTGACGAACCGGACCACTAGCTAACAAGTTGACGACACTCCCCTGAGCTCGGCCACCCATTGCTTCAGTAGCCCGGGCTACTACTGCTGCTGCGTCACCTGACCGGGGACCAGGGGAACCATGGGTCCCAGCAGAGCTCCACTGGTCCTTGTTTTAGCTCTGACAGCACTCAATTCAGATGTTGTTTTAGTAGAGACTTCTGAAATGAGGATGGAATGGAGAGATTTGATCAGAAGGAACATGAGGTAACCATTAGTTAGCATTATAGGTTAGCATGAGCTAAGCCAGCAAAGCTAAATTAGCTAAGCTGTGGTAACTGAGCTAAGGTGGACATGTTCCAGCCTGCTTGTTCTACCCACTTGCTCATTTATGGATTAACTGGGATGGGTGGTGTCAGTTCCTACCAACATGATGTCATGCAAAGAAACGAAAGAGACTTCAGATGCATTTATCAGAAAACCTGTGCGTGATGTCATAGGGGGATTTGTCCAATTCTTTTTATACTGTCTATAGTAGTGTCGTAACTCTTGACCTCTAAAGTCAGACCTCATAACCTTTTAATCTGAAAATTACATCTCTTGATACTGTATTCCTCTATTCAGTTACCTTCATGTCCATATGCATTAAAAAAACATGAAAAAGAGAAATTTGTGATCCGGAACGCAATTCTGTCACATTAAGGTCTGTAACAGCTGCACCTGTGTTGCTGCAGAACAATATACCTAAGTGACAACTCATATTTACAGGTCTGCATCAGTGTGTTGTCCCTGTGCGTGGGAGTGCGTTTTAATCAACTGCCGTTAGCAATGTATCAAGTGGCCTTGATATTCATCAGCAGCTGATGCTGAAAATTAATGTGGTGCCAGCACGCAGACATACCTGCACTCCCACCACCTAAAAGTAGTTTAAAGCACCGGCCGGACACAAATCCCATACTGATGCCCGCGGACAGGTCACAAGAACATGACAAATCAGCGGAGAAGCATTAGATTGCTTCTCTTGTCAGATAAATCAGGATGTGGTTCTGGTCAGGGAGCCATTTTACAGCTTTCCTACTGGTGTATTTCATGCTGGCTTCTCTGTTGTTTTCTTTACACTAATTTATTCCATCACTGGTTTTCCAGCTGACCCTGCTTTTAAGTAAATTTACAACCTCCATCAAGGTTCTCACCCACCGAGGTGAAAGCGTCATTTAGAGGAGCAGAAGCAAAGAGCACGGGATGTTGTAGGCACTGGGAATGCACCCTGCAAAGGCATTGTTTTAGAGGACATGACTTTTTTTTTTTTTTTTATCTGAAAGGCACAAATAGGAGTCTCATCTCAGAAATGCAGCCCGCAAACTGCTTTTAGAGGGAAAATGATGACCTCAGAGCACACCTCTTGAGAATGATTACAGCTTGTAGTGCACTGCATTTTGTCAGTAAAGAGCAGAAGACAGATAAGTCTTCATTTTCACTTTCATGCCCTGCGCGGCCGTATCAGAAAAAGGTGTCACATTTTTCAAAAGGTAGATGTCTCTTTTTTCTTGCAGTTCTGCCACTACAAAAAAAAAATAAATAAATAAAAGAGCCTGGCATGTTTTCTGTTTAAGAATACAAACACAAGTTTCAATCTCGTGCCAGTGATAAAGCAATGCCGATGAGGTCAGTGGGGGGGGGGACGAGCAAGGTTATATGTTTGACAGGACTACTGTGTTGAGAGGGTGGCTGGATGAAAGCAGAAAGGTTTTTTTTGTGAACAAGCAGACACATTACTGGCTTCTCTCTTGCACAGCAGCGCATTGTGCCTTAACGGACAGGCCTTTAAAAGCCTGTTGTTGTTTGGCTCTGGCCACCTGCCTGATTTATAGACATTTTTTCATGGAAGGAGGGAACTCATTGAATGGATTCCTTTTTTGTAATTTCCGAGCACTCCAGCACTGTACATTTCTCTCTGCCATGCCTCAGCCCCTCCGCTCTGATTGTTGCCAAGGCAGCTTGACGGGCTGAGGAAATACCGGAGAAGCTGCTCACTGAAACAGAACACTGAAAGGTAACTTGATACACCTTTTCCATTGGTGTTGCTGCCATGTACTGCAGAGCTGGAATAATTGCTTCATGGGTTCTGTCCATTAATATCTTGTCTGTCTGCATGTGTCTTTCTGCAGTGAAAGCAATGGCAACAACTGTGAAAAAACATCCCCTCTATGTGCAAATCAATGCCTCTATTTTTATTGTAGGCTGCAGAGCATCTCGGTGGTGCAGCGTGCCATAAATTTGTGCACTTCTGTGGATTGTGGCTGAAATGACTCTTCCCCCGTGAAGATAAACTGCAGAAGCAACGTTTTGTCAGATTTGACAGTGAAAGAATAGCTGCAGGAATTAGAGTTAACACGAACAGAATAGAGGTCATAAATGAAAAACTGTCAATACGGCATTTTCTCCACACTTTCAGTCATTTTGGCCTTTGAGCCAAGGATCCCAGTGACGGTCGGGAATTCAATTCGATATTCAAAAGCGTCTTAGAAGTTGCTTCCACTCGCTTCTGTGCGCTTATGTGACAAGCATGTTTGTCCCTCCACAATCTCTGATATTGCAGCAAAACTCCTCCTTCCTGTTTTTTTTTTTTTTTTTTTTCTGATTGTTGTTGCATTATTTGCCTCTGGCAGACTGAAAAATTTCAAACCCTGTGTTGGAGTTCAGGGAGAGCACTTGATGCAGCGTTAGCATCCAGTGGGAGCACAACATTTATGTTTTGAATTATTTTGACTATCTCGTGCATTGGTGGCCAACCCTGGTCCTGGACCCTGGACCCTGGTCCTCCTCAGATGAATGGATCATCATCATCCTGTCATCCAGGTCTGCACAAGTCCGTTAACGACCCATTCATGTGAATCAGGTGCGCACTGAAGCAGGGAAAAAGGTTGGCCACCCCTGATCTAATGAAACTGTGGGTGTTAGTTATTAACTAGAAGAAAAAAAAAGAAAGTTTCTCTTACATGGCAGGAACGAGTGGGCGTTAACAATGTTAGTAATGTTAGCACTAACATAGAGTCAAGCCCTCGAGGAACTGCTCTGTCAACATTGAACTCCAGGCAGCAAATTCTCTCCAGAATGAAGGAGGACAAATGGAAATGAGGCATAAATCAGGGTGTTGGGAGACCATCTAATGGTTCGTGCGTTGGCCTGCTGGAATTATATTGATCTTAACTTCACATTGACAAATATGTTTTCATATAACAAAAAATAAAGAACAATCTGATTCATTCTGAGGTTCAAGTCCATGGCACTATAATAATCATTAAAACAAACATCATCTGGTACTTCAGTTTTAAAATGAGTAAAAATAATCTCACATTTACAACACTCCAGAGTATGACAGGGTGTCATAATTAAGATAACCAAAAACTAATTAATTGTAATCTAATTAAGGTTATCAAATGCACTCGATTAAGTGATCAGCAGGTGAAAGCGCCTCTAGAAAAGCGGGAGCTTTTGCGGAGGTGCTTTTGTGACATGACATCAGCGATGGTCTTGGAGAAGCAAGTACTGGTGCCCATCAATCTAGGATTTGTTATAAAACCACTTCCAAACAAACAATCGAGAGTACATTATTCTGCAATGACATAAATTATTCACTAGGGCAAAACATATTCAAGACAGCTGCCAGTTTTACTTCAAGTAAACAGTCCATCTCAGACTTTACAGGCCTTATTTAGAACATAAATGTCAACGATTATGGCAGTGCAATTAGAATTATGGTGTAAGCAATAGTTATGGTTTATTTGGAAGAGCTGCTGGGATTGAAAACAACATGACAGCGTGAGCTTATGTTTGAAAAATGGCATCTGAGCAAACCACAAGGGTTTTGGAGCATAACCCCAAAAGTGAAGACGTTTCGCCATAATGCAAAGCGACACGTACCGAAACACCTCATACCAACTGTCGAGCACAGTGGTGGAAGACTCATGATTTGTGTGTACTTTTGTAGCCAAATAATCTGGACACTTGGCAGTCACGTCATATCATAACCTTCACAAAGCCAAATGTTTGACCACCAAAATTTACTTAAAACTGGATCATGGAGCATGACGATAACCCTAAAGATCTACAACATAATTCCTGAAAAAACAAAAGAATAAAGATGTCGCAACTGGCCACTCAGAGTCCTACAAACTAATCCATGCAAACCTCAATAAACTCCAGCAGTGTTGGAAAAAAAAGAGTCGACCAAAACTCTTCTACAACAATGTCCGAGACTGATGTCATCGAGTATACAATTAATTGATGTTATTGTTGCTAAAGGTGAGCCAGATTATTTTGTTACATCCTGATGCATCAGATGCTTAAAATGAAGAGACTTCACATCTAAAGATACTACCAAATTGCATTTACAATCAAAGATAGTTTCTAAATTGGAACTAAACCATGTTTTTTTCTTCTTATCTAAAAGTTGTTGGCCTTTTGACCACATTCTTATGTATAATGTAAAATAAGTTTGCTTTGTGTGCAAACCAATTGCCATCCATCCATCCATCCATCCATCCAGCCATCCATCCATCGATTATCTGTACCCGTTTCATCCTCTGAAGGGTCACGGGGATCTACTGGAGCCTATCCCAGCTCTCTTCGGGTGAAAGGCAGGGGTCCACCCTGGACAGGTTGGCAGTCCCTTGCATGACCCAATTGCAATAATAATAATAATATTATTGCATTTTATACACACACACAACTGAACTAATCCAAGGTGCTAACCCTAAGTGAACGATCTTCCTGGATTGCCTGGACTCACACATGAATACTGGGGCTGCTTGAAACTGCCTTCATCCAGAACTCAGTGAGGTCAACTCAAAGCCAGTGGCACAGATGGGCATCATGCTATGTACCAAGGAGATGCCCGTTCTGCACCTCCTCAGGAAGTTCATCAACAAGAGTGGCTACAGGGACAAATTCCAAAATGCATCGGACCACCACCACCTCCTCCACATGACATCAAACTGTCCACCAAGGAGCGTGACATTGACTCCCCGATTCACCTCACCAGGACTCTACAGCAATGACATCAGGGTGTCATTTGGACTAAAAAAGGGTGGATGATGATCAGAACTGAAGGGGTGTAACTAACCAAAGGCAACATAGTAGTTACAAATACCTCACAGGCAAAAGGCAATCATGCCCCCTGGCAGCTCGGAAGTCAGCCAACAGCCAAATACCTACAGAGTGTGAGGAAGGTCCTGAAGAGTCAGCTGAATGAGAAAAACGAGATCCAGGCAATTAACGCCTCTGCCCTACCAGTGATCAGACCTGCTGGCATAATATCCTGGCCACTGGAAGAGATGCAAGCTGCCAATGTCACGACAAGCAAAACTCCTAATAACGCATCATGGAGGGTTTCACCCCAAGTCCAGCATCCTGAGGCTGTACACGAAGCTAGTGAGCTTCAGAGCAACTACCCAGGAGGAAACAGCAGGCCTCCAGGAATACATCAACAAGCCGGCCCCCACTGATGACCTGCTAAGTGCATGCCTGGGGAAACTGAAACCCAAGCATGGAGGAGGAGGAGCCCGAGGGGTTATCATGGACTTACAAGCCCCTGCACGGCATGTACCACTGCCAAATTGAAGAGGTGGCTGAGATCGGACAAACATACCAATGCCTGGTTAGATCTGCACTGAACTCGGCAACTTGAAACTCTTCCTTCTTGATGTTGATGGGTTTAGTCATAGATTTTGATCTCCTCAAAATCAACAAACACCTCCTTGGTGTTGGTGACTTTAGGTAATAGATGATTCCTCCAGAGCCACTCCATAAAGCTGCCCCCCCAGTTCCCTGAGGTGTAACTCTTGCTCATGCCTGATACACCCCTCTACTGCAGAGTCTTCAAAGAACTGCTGCAGGTGGCATGATTCAGAGTTATAAAGAAAATCTGAGGTGTAGACGGTGAACAGGAAATAAGACAGGACAACCTCATGCAATTCTCCTGTTACTGAACACCGCATCAGACAGGGAGCTTCCAGCTGCACGGAGAGATAATAATTCGCATAATAAATAACAGTGCATCAGTCATGTAGCTTGTCATCTTTAAAGATGCCGTGTTATGGGAAAAGTACTCTTTAGGTTTATTTTGTCTAATAGTGCAAGGTGGTGTTGAGTGCAAGAACTGACAATGATACAGCTAATATGTCTTGGGTTATACAGTTTGTGACATGCTACATTAGAAAAGTTGTTCTTGATAAATGCTTAGTGTTTTATATATGCTTAATATTTCCCTTTTCACAAAGGTGGTTACGTCTTGGTAGGGAGACTATACTGTGTGCACCTCATATATCTTTTCCAGCTTCAATACCACAGCCTCTCACAGAGGGAACTTTTTTCTTTTACCTGCGGCAAACCTCATTTCACAACAAATAAGGGCTACATGCTTTGCAACTTCAACCATTTTTATTCCCCCCCAGCTCTGTTCTCTGAAAATTCATTGACTATTAGGAAGCCTGGAGCAATGATACAATTAGTGAACATGCAAATGGAGTCATTTCTCTGCTGGCTCTTATTTACCTGCAATAGGGAGCTGCACAATACGTGATGGGAGAAATTAATTTGTGCTGTGGCATCTCAGACTTTGGATCCTAACTGGAAATTCCTATTCTTCAAAGGATGTCTGATGTTTGACACAGACGGGGACGATTTCAAGTGCAATGGCAAAACCTTTTATTTCTACATTCATGCACAGCTGCAGAGTTGACAAACACATTCATCTGTGAACACCAGAATAAATCTGTCTGTCTGATATTAATCTATTTTGATTCATTGGAATGGCATTAGACTGATGCAACAACAAACTCTTTGTGATCGTTTGAAAAACGTCCTATTCATAATGGAATATGAGAAATATAAATCCAACAGGATGTTTAAGTTATGAAGAACTTGGGTGGTCTATAAACATTAGATTTAAAGGGAAAAAACAGCCCAGAGAGTAAATTAATACAAAACAGCAATTGGGCAAACGAAAGACTAAATAAAATCTGTTACTTACAAACAGTAATTAATAATGCATCCAACCCTTTACTACCACTTATTTGAGCTTCGGTTGAATGGGCAGCAGCAGCCTCAGCAAGGAGGCCAAGACCTCCCTCTTTTCCTTATCCTCCAGCCACCTCCTTCAGTCCCACCAGGGTAATACCCTTGAGCATTCCCAAGCAAGCCAAGACGTATCCTGCATCTGCCCCAGGGCCTCCTCCTGGTTGGACATGCTAAAAGCACCTCCCCAACCAGGCATTCAAACCAGATGCCCAGACTATTACCAATTAGAAATCATTAGATTGAAACTGGCCAATATGAACTGGGGGGGGGGTAACTGGCACCTACAAGCACAATACAGAACTGTATCATAGGCATAAATATTGTCATTGCAATTCATCATTGCAAAGCTATAATGTTTTCAAGATAAATACTAAACAGAACAGGGCCCAGTATTGAACCTTGTGGCACCCCTTTTGTTAATGGTAAAAAAAAAATCAGTGTATTTTCTATGCAGGATGGTTGTGTTTATAGAAAGATACCAGTGCAAAATATAACACAGCCCTAACTAATACCTACTAATCCCTGTGTCCTCAAAGGTGTTGTCATGAGATGCAACAGATTTTCTGACACTTTGGAGGGATAACACAAATGTTCTTGGTCGCTGGGCAGCAGTGACAGAAAGTCATAGCCAGCAGTTCAATCATCTCGGGTGCAGAGGCCTACCTTCACAGCGACACGTCCAGACACACCATGTTAGTGGTGTTAGTTGGCCATTTGAAAGCTCAGACAGCAGCTCCTCATGTCGACAACTTTTCTGCTTCCACGGCTAAATCATATTCACCGTTATTTTTTATTCAAGTGTTTGATTAAAAAAAAAGCAAAAAGCATTCAAACATATTTTTCGCCAGTTTAAACAGTTTAAACAGTAAATTCCTCAGCAAAAAAATATCTAAAAGATGCAAAGAAAGACACAGTATGACTCAACTATTTTTGATTCAGCTTCTTTTTGCCAACTTTGCCTCTGCTCTGGATAATGATGAGTACTGAGAAGTTTCAGAGCTTCTCAACAGCTGTCTGCTGCAGCTAAAACTGTGAGAGGGTCGAAGGAAAACCAAAACAGTGAAGCTGCAGGTCATAAAACCTGCAACTGGAAGATGATATTAAGTTAAGCGGAGCCGAGAGAAACCTGCAGATTCGGGTGATAATTCATTGTGGTCTCATCACTTCAAGAGACCACCAGATGATCCACTGCTCATATAAAAACCTAAAACGAGTGATGGACTGAAAGTGTTGCAAACGCAACAGAGAAACCTTTTCCTGAAACTGTCAGCACTAAACTAGTGACTCTAAAATCCATGAATGGGATTATCCTGTTGTTTTTTTTCATAATTATACAAAAGCTTTTTTTTTCAACTGCACATAAACATTTTGTACAGTGCACTTAAAGTTTATGAAAACATAAAATGGAACAAATGACATCAAAGTGTTAGGCTCAAGCAAATATTGTAAACGGCACACTTTGATTTGATGCTTTGCAACATATTTTGCTTGACCGTTCATGGCTGCCCTCCCCATTAAGACTGGATCTGCAATCATCAGTGTTCCAAGCTGCAGCTGCTGCTGGGACAAATTTTTAATGGGCCCTAATTAGCATTTGTTAACATCTCCTCTGCTGTCGAGGTAAAAGCAAAGTCCCAGCTCGTCATTAGCAGCATTAATCAGCCCTTTAAAAAGTATTTGACTGCAGTGAAAACACTAACTGCATCAGCATCAGCAACATTCATGCAGTGAAACAGCGGCATGTTTTGTCAGTGATGGGAGCGCTTCACTTCATCTTCGACTCCCTGCAATTAACGGTTTGCAGAGAAGACATTTCTTATTTATGGTCACCCCTGCAAGCTGTTCTCTGCTCGAAAGCCTGCATTGCAAAAGAATGACGGGCATTTTTTGATTTTTAAGCTTCAAAGGCTTGGCAACAGCTCAGAGGAATTTTAAATGACCTTAAAATTCATGGGTTTGTTTATAGAATTACCATGCAGAAAGGAGGAATATTATCTGCATTATGTCATCAAAATAAGCAATTTCTTTGCATTTTGTGCAATTTGTTCGCATTAGGAGCTGTGCATATAAATACACTGTAGTTCCCCCCTGCTCTTGGCCCAGGCTCAAAAAGAAAAAAAAAAAAAGTGAAGATATACTTGGCATTGGCTCTGTGGTGGTGCAGGACATCAGTAGCAGTCAGCCATCTGTAGTGGTGCTGTGACCTGGGTGTCGAGAGAGGCCATGTCCGGCAGCAGCTGCCCTTGCCTGTCACTCCATTTGGCAGTGACACTGGTTCATCACAATAAGATTCTCCGCCACCTTCCCTTTAATGGCAGTGAAGCAGAGTGTGATGGCTTGGACGCAAAGTTCTACTTTCCATCTGCTGCGAAGCGCAGTTGGCACGAGCATCCGTCGATGCTGCAAGCAACGTGATCAATCAGCTCTCTGGACATTCATTAAATTCATATTTGACATAAACAGCCGGGCAGAGGCTGCCTAAATGCGGAGAGGTGGCCAAATAAATTTGGCCCTCATGTTTCCTTTTATGGCCATCAGGCTTCAATGGGCAGAGTGTCCTTCAGTGTTTCCAAAGTCAGTTTTATTTTCATTCATAATCACTTTGCCATGCCAAGGAGCAAAATATTAGAAAAATGTACTCCAAATACTTGTCTGACACCACAGGAAGCATACATTTACTTATATTATATATAATACACACACACACACACACACACACATAGCTATTAACCAGTCAGTTAGATAACTCAAAAAGTTATAGATGGATTTTGATGAAATTTTCAGGAGTTGTCAGAAATGTGAAAAGAAAGAACTGATTTCATTTTGGGTCTGATCCGGAAGAAATCCTGGATTCTGGATCACTTTGAAATTTTCAATAACATTGCAGTCAATGGGGGTTTCTCAATATCTCCGTTAATTATTGCCCAAAACTCATGACATTTGACTCAGGGATTGACAGTGGGAACCTCTATCAAATTTAGGTAACAGATGATTAGATTTCAAAAGCTGATCCGGATCTGATCCAGAAGGCGGATTTTATCGCAATCTGTAAATCGCTATACCAGTTGCGCTTGACGGAGGTCTGCGCTCTCCGAGTGCTTTTCTAGTATTATTGGTTATGTGTTAAAAAAATGTTGTTGGATGCTGAGGTGGACTCGTGTTTATTGACATACATTCTTTAAACCTTGCATTTTTTTCAATGGATTTTCTTTTCTGTTTAAATGTATTTTTCTGAAACATTTCATCTCTGATGATTTGCAATTTCAACCTCAAGGCACCATAACAAACTCAAGATCCAGACGAAGCGGCTTTCTGAAGTTAATGTCATCCACCACTTGCGTTGCCAACAGTAAGATTTAGAAGGTTTGAAACAAGAATATGAGTCAGTACAATCTGGGAAGTTTGTCACGGCTTTCATGTGATTCTCTCAGAGAAGAAATTACTAAAGTAAATACAGACAGCTGAGTGTGAAGGGACCTGTGGGGACACGTTCACTGACGACTGCAGCTTAAATACCCCTGAGACACACTTTGATGATATAAATCTTCATCATATTATGTTTATGATTCTGATTGCTCCTTCTACTTATTGCTCCAGTGTTCAAAGCTAACAGAAACTTTTTGTAAAACTTTGGCAAAGTAGAAAAAAAAAGAAAAAAGGAAAAAAAACCTAAACCCTTGCATCAGGAACTTCAAAGAATCCCCAACACTTCAAAGCATCTTCATGGTTCAGTGACAAACCTTCAAAGTCATGCCAAGGATTGAACTGATAGTGCTGCTGTGTATAACAGGTACAAACATCCTTGTTGTTGCCTCTGAGGTGTGAGGCGCTCAGAAAAGGAGAGGAGATAAAGTCGAAAGCTAATTGAGACAAAGTCTGTGCCTTGCCGGTGTGAAATCCAAAGCCTGGGTGAAGGTGTTCGGTAATTACAGCGACCAGGAAACCAATCAGTCAAATGAATTTGCCATTAGAGGCTGCAGCCACATGTGACGGTAAACTGGACAAGCATTGGTGATACAGGTTCATTTCAGTCACTGTGGAGATTTCAGCAGATCTGTCTGGACTTATTGGTGCTTTGAGCAGCCCAGAGATCTCTCTTTAGATAGAATCCTTAAAGGCTGGCTCTACAGAGAAATCCTTATTTCTTCTTCTGCTCCTTTTAACCAGATATTACCTTACTAATTCACAATGCATTTATCCCTCAACGCGCATCCTTCAACTTCCACCCCAGATATATCCTTCAGCCTTGAATCTATCAAACGCCTTTGCTTTGATTATGACTTTCAAAGATTCTGCCTTCCACCTTTGAAGTTGCAGAATAGGGCAGATATTTTTTTTTTCTGTAAAGACATAAGTTACTTAAAAGTGGCAATATGTAAGATTTCATGTTAATATTGGCAATAAGTATGAAAACATCACCATGCTTTCTTCTGAACTCTAAACATTTCCTTATTGTATAGAGTTATAAAGAGCTGCCACTTAGCTTCATCAGTTGAGATACACTATACTGCCAAAAGTATTCGCTCACCTGCCTTCACTCATGTGAGCTTTAGTTCATCCCATTCCTAATCAATATGACGTGGGTCCACCGTTTGCAACTAGAACAGCTTCAACTCTTCTGGGAAGGCTGTCCACAAGGTTTAGGAGTGTGTTTATGGGGATTTTTGTCCATTCTTCCTGAAGAACATTTGTGAGGTCAAACACTGATGTTGGACCAGAAGGTCTGGTTCTCAGTCTCTGCTCTAATTCATCCCAAAGGTCTTCTATCAGGTTGAGGTCAGGACTCTGTGCAGGTCAGTCAAGTTCATCCACACCAGACTCTTTTATCCATGTCTTTATGGACCTTGCTTTGTGCACTAGTGCACAGTCATGTTGAAGAGGAAGGGACCAGCTCCAAACTGTTCCCACAAAGTTGGGATCATGGAATTGTCCAAAATGTCTTGGTCTGCTGAAGCATTCAGAGTTCCTTTCACTGGAACTAAGGGGCCAAGCCCAGCTCCTGAAAAACAACCCCACACCATAACCCCCCCCCCCCCCCCCCCCACCAAACTTTACACTTGGATCAATGCAGTCAGACAAGTACCGTTCTCCTGGCAACCACCAAACCCAGACTGTTCCATCAGATTACCAGGTTGACAAGCATGATTCTTCACTCCAGAGAACATTCCTCCACTGCTCTAGAGTCCAGTGGTGGCTGCTTTACACCACTGCATCCGATGCTTTCCATTGCACTTAGTGATGTCTGGCTTGGATGCAGCTGCTCCACCATGGAAACCCATTCATGAAGCTCTCTGCTCTGTTGTTGAGCTAATCTGAAGGTTACATGAAGTTTGGAGGTCTGTAGTGATTGACTCTGCAGAAAGTTGGTGACCTCTTCGCACTATGTGATTCAGCATCCGCTAGACCCCGCCCCCTCAGTTTACCTGTCCTACCACTTCATGGCTGAGTTGCTGTCGTTCCCAAACACTTCCATTTCCTTATAATACATCTGACAGTTGACTGTGGAATATTTAGGAGCAAGGAAATTTCACTACTGGATTTGTTGCACAGGTGTCATCCTTTCACAGTTCGACTATTTCTTTGAATCAAAGAGGAAAATAATTAGGATGCCTGGACAGGCGACCTGAAATAAGTATATCCTCAGCTTCAACATTTCACACCATATGTCCATCTTTGTACAGTCCATTGTCTATAAGATACCGTGTTCAAATGACTTGAAAATAATTACATTCTGCTTTATCTGTGCAAAGCACTTCAAAGAAAATAATAATCCATGCACTTGCGTTATCCCTCTCATGGCCTTATAAGTTGGAGCAGTATAGGGGTGTGAAAATCAAACATTTCTTTGTGAGTTTGAATGAAATGTAGACAAAAGCTGAGCTCACTGGGAGTTCAATTCAATTGATTTTCCACCTTTTAAAATGTGCATATCAGAGTAGCCTCGTGTGGTGAAGGGCATAGTTCCCCCAAAATCAAAGGAGCCTTAGCGGGCCCTGCATTTAAGAGCTGAATTTCAATAACATAGGAGTCCCAAAAGGAGCCACATCACTGTAGCTGAAGAAAGTATGACACATTTCTTATTCTCACCAATGAATGCCTTGAACAAAGCACAGCAGATTTCTGCAGAAAGAAAAAATAAGAAACAAACTAACAAAAAAAAAAAAAAAAACAGATGCCAGTCGTAAGGGAAATTGAATCTGCAACATCTATATTTAATTGGCTGACTGCATGCAGCTCCCACCCTCTCCATCTGTAAACAAAAACCTCCTCACGCCCCCTCCATTCAATCAGCTATTAGTTACACAGACTGTGCAGTGAAACAGCAAAGTGCAGTTAAAAAAAAAAGAGTTTCAATCTTTGGATGCTTTGCTGACAGTCGTGTAAGAAGGCAGTATTCAGCTCTTCCTGGGCTATGGCTTCCTCCAGTTATTCCATGCAAAGCAGACGGGATCACCTCTCATCTTGATCTTTTCTTTGCCGAAATGATTGGAACATAACCTGGAATTTCTTGTGAGTTTCAGCGTGGTTAACATTCTCCCTTGTTTTGTTCCTCACCGTCATGCTAAATCAAGTTTCTTCCAAATTAGTGGGAGTTTTGTATTGTTTTTTTTTTTTGGAAGTTTTTGTATCTTTCAAAAATTCCAAATGCAGCAGTGATGAACAGTTCTGACTGGTGCTGCCACCTAGTGGATACAATTTTCAGGGTACTTGGGCAGCACCTATTCCTAAAACCATTCAGACACAGCAAAATGAGGCGACTTTTTGGGAGCTAATTCAAGCAGCATCTAGAGCAGTATTTCCCTGCTTTTACCCTTCAGCATAGTTCATAGCATTTACTTCATCTGGTTCATAGGTGCATTTAAGGAGGAAGTCTGTCACATGCCTTCTGATGTTCCTTGTCCGCCGAGCTTGATGGCACTCTTAAAACCCCACCTCCTCCCCAGCTTCCACCTGTTGGCTCTGATCCTATGGATTAAGTTATGTTCTTCACCTCCCTTAATGCCAAATAAGCCCAACAAATGGAGATTGATTAGATCGTAGCCTAGATCACAAAACTCAAGGATTCATTGGAAGAGTTGATTACAATGCTGTGGAAATCAAACAAAGTAATTTTAGTCAAAACGTTTCAAAAACGTTGGGACAGGACAATGTTTACCACTGTGCAGTATCGAACTAGGACCTGAGGAGACCAGTTTTGGGAGAGGAATGTTGTCCTTTTCTTGTCTGACATAGGATGCAAGCCACAAAATAATCTGAGGTCTTTTTTGTTGTACTCTTGTTTTAAGACTCTTCCTGTATCCCTTATTAGTGAAAGGTCTAAACTGAAGTCAGATCGGTCAATGTAGCATCCTGCAGTGTTCTACTACTAAAGCTGTGCTTTTGTCATGGATGCAGTACAATGTTTGGCATTGCCTTGCTAACACATAGCATTCTGTTTTATCTATTCCAGATTCAGTCAAAGAAAAGAGGCCATGCACTTGTGTTGGCCTCTTTAAAAACAACTGTGAGAGATGCAAGCCATTCTATAAAAAGCTAATTATCTGGACGGGATGTTTTCTGGATGTGGGTTTTATGAACAACTGTGGACTAAAAACAAGCCAGATGTTTTTAATCCCCTCTGTTCAGAAGATGATATGTTCTTAGTTTACAAAAAGAAAGTCATAAGTTAGTTTATCTGATGAGGGGCCTCATGTACTGACCTCATGTATGTCATTTTCCACACTCATGTATCAGATCTACAAAAAGTGAAATGAATGTGAGTGTGGTGATGGCGTATACACTTTTCTTGTCTGTTGGTGACACTTGGGGGAAATGCAGTTGCCTCCAAAGTAAGGAATCATCTCCTTAAGTATTTCTATCCCACCAAGTCTGGTGTCAAATCAGTGCCATGTATATTGGGAAAAATCAAAATCCAAAATCTGAGAACTAAAGCCCTGAATCTGAGAAAGGAAAACTCGAAATATGGAACCAAGAAATCAAATGGTGTAAACAAGAGTGCAATCACTATTGACACTCCTTTTAGAAATTAAAGCGAGAACGTAAAAAGCACAACTGAGAAAGATGGAAAATGGAGATGGTTTTAGAACTGATAGCGAGAAAAGAAAAGCATAACTGAGACTGCAGGATTCTGAGTTTTCCTTTTCTAATTCAGGACTTTGTTTCTCAGATGTTGGGTTGTGTTTCACAATATACATGACACAGAGATGACACCACATGAAACACATCGCTTATTTTTCAATCTAGAAATAAAATATTTAATGTAAATACATGAGCCTGATAGTAAGAATTTCTTAATAAACCAATTATTCAGATTGTATAAACTCTTGCATAAAATGATGCAACCCAGAGCCTATGACAATGGCAGTGTTGGCAGAATCAGAAGGAAATGGGTTTTTAGGGACCACGGGGATTTTTTTTTGACGACGGCCGTCAGCCATCTCCAAGATCATTAACTATTTCTTTACAAGTGCTGATAACACTGGGTTTCCTGAATGATCAGCTGCACACACATTGCTATAAAGATGCTATCTGAACACAAATTTGCTGATAAATAAAATAAATAGAAGACTTTCCAATCCATAAATGTGGAAATAATATATGGTGCCTGACTAATGTTGGTTCAAGGTGTCCTGGATCAACTCATATATCCTTCAAACAGCATAATGGGATGGAGGCTTCAAGCTGGGAGGGTTGCAGGATGGGTGGCCTCTGGAGAGTAATGCGTTTAAAATTAAAATCATCGTAAAATCCACCTATGGAAGTTTATTGGATATAAAACTATTCAATTTCTAATCAGGTGACAGCAGTTATCTGAAGACGTGGCTGTTAAGACCCTCACCAACCGACAGACTGCCCAAGAGTGCAGATACGTTGTCTATTGGCGTACTTGATGGGGTAGTTGAAAAATTAGTGGCAGTGCCTTGACAGGACTGAGGGGATGCTCCTGTATCGCCCTGATAAGATGGTCTGAGATCACTGACCCCAGATCCACTTCCTCTCCTGGCCACGGTTTGGCTCTCTGCTTCACCCCCACCTTCATGTCTGACTTTTTATTTTTATGATTAACAGTGAGCCTCCACCATCAGGCTAACACTCCATTTTTTTTTCTTTTACTATTTATGCAAGAAGACAAAATGTTTTTTCCAGACCTCAACTTCAGAAAAGAGTGTTTTGAGTTGACAAGTGGATTAAATATCTCTTTTTGTCCGCTTGCTTTGTTATTTTGTTTGGATGAGGCGGGTTTCCCATGCCTGTTGATACTCATTATCATTTCAAATTGGTCTGTTTGAGGGAGGAGACAGGGCGGAGTGTTGTGCTCATGCACGTGTGCTCAATTTCAAGTTGATTGCAATGTACTAAGAAAATGTGTGTGGATTCGCACAAACGCAAGGTTTCGTACACCTGAATCGTTTTGTGCGTACGAACATTTCCGCGCAAGTCTCAGTACACGAGGCCCCAGGACAGTTTTCCACTTTTCATCCTTTCATTTTAAATGAAGCTTTGGTCCAGAAGATGGCTGCATTACTGAGTCATGTTCACATATAGCTTCTTCACGTAAAAAAGAGCTTTAACTTGCATTTGCTGATGGCACAGTGAATTGTGTTCTTAGACAGTGATTTCTGTAAGTGTTCCTGAGCCCATGCAGGGATTTCTATTTCAGAATCAGGCCTATTTTTTATTTTTATTTTTTTTATAGAGTGCTGCTGATCATATTTTTTTAAATCATACTTTTGATCATATTTTGTACTGTAGATGAAATAATCAAAATCCCCCGGACTATGCTGAGAGACATTTTTTGCAGATTGGTGAACCTCTGCCCCTCTTCATTTCTGAGACACTCTGAAAATCTAAGATGCTCTTTTTACACTCAACAGTGTCACTGACATTAATGTCTATTAACCTAATTAGTTTGAAAATGTTCACTTTGGTTTTTCTTTTCAGTACCACATACGTTTCCAACTCTTTGTTGCCCCTGTCCCAAATTTTTGAGATTTTTCCATCAAATCTTTAATAATATCTTTCACTCAATCACTTTTAACAAATGATGTGTTTGCTATGTTCTGTGTGGGTTTATGGGATTTTCAAATCATTATATTCTTCTTTCATCAACATTCTTTACAGTCCCTCCACATTTTTATTACCTCCGCCAAGGAGGTTTGTTTTTGCCAGCGTTTATCTGTCTGTCTGTCTGTGTTTAAGATGTGTCAAAAAGTTATAAATGGATTTTGATGAAATTTTCAGGAGTTGTGAGAAATGTGAAAAGAAAGAACTGATTTCATTTTGGGTGTGATCCGGAAAAAATCCTGGATTCTGGATCACTTTCAAATTTTCGATATCATTGCGGTCAATGGGACCGAAAATTTTGTTTCTCAATATCTCAGTTAATTATTGCCCAAAACTCATGAAATTTGACTCAGGGATTGACAATGGGAACCTCTATCAAATTTCAAAGGCTGATCCGGATCTGATACAGAACGCAGATTTTAATCGCAATCTGTAAATCGCTATATGGGGGAATTGTTGCGCTTGGCGGAGGTCCTGCGCTCTCTAGTTGGAAGCTAGCTCTCTAGTGCTTTTCTATTTGGAATTGGGTTTATAGTCATGAAGGAATGCAGATACAATAATTTAATTTCATTGAAGGGGCTTTAATTATAGTGTTGAAATTATGATTGAAACTAAAACTGAAACTTGAAAAAAAGGCTTAAACTTGAGGAAAATGGTAAAGAGGTAAAGGTTGGTCCAAAAGAAGGAAACTTATTACAGGAACTCACAAACATGCAAATGGATGTGTTCAAAAAAGACACAAACATGAGAAGTCCTGCAGTCAGTCAGTCATCCAGAACAGCTTAAAGTCAGTCATACACAAACACTGCAGACATGAAAGCCATGAAGAACTCTCACACGGCAGGCCGATCACAAGTCTTCAAGTGTAAGTTTTGACAGTTTGACAGCACATGCTGTTTTTGTGCAGCTGAAGAGGCTGATGGAGTTTTTCTGCTGCCCTCGACACTCCTTCTCTTCTCCAAGCAACAAAATTAAATTCATGCACCATATGGCTTTATGAATAATCACCAACAAACTCGAAGAAACTTTACTTGCAGGAGGCAGGAACAATATAAATAGATTCTGCAAAAAATAAATAAATGAATAAATACTGGGGTTCAGAAAAGGGCATCACAATAAGCATTTGAAGTGGTTCTTTCAAGCTAAGACATCAGTCATCCAGGATAAAAAGCCACCTACTCTTTCAGAGTGACTGCTGTCATGAGAGATATGATGTCAGAAAATAAGGTTTTAAAAATCAGAGTATTTATTTTTACTTCGGCAAAAGGAACCTTTCTATTCTGGAAATAATAATCAAATATAAAATGTGATTTGAAGGACTTGAAATGAATGAAAGCCTTCGGATCTTCTAAGTGCAACGCCGGATGACACGTAAGCCTTAAAGCGCTGTGGCAAATCCACACCACATAATGAAATTTAAACAGTGGTTGAATGCTCACGTCCTCTCGAGAGCAACGCATGAACTCAAGACACTCAAATGGCAGGAGTTCGTATGAGGAGAGCATCGCCTCCGGGACGACGGCCTACCTCAAAAAGGAAAGACCGCAGGGGCTGTTTTTGAACTGCATCAAGTCAAATGTCAGCTGTTGATACGTCAAATATTGTCCTTCCAAAAATATACAGTCATGCGCAGAAGTCAGTTAAACAACAACATGTAGCTTTTTTTTTTTTTACCCCCACAATCCAACAATTTATGGAACAAATATAAAGCAAAAGGGTGAGGAAAAAACCAAAGGTGGTCACTATGAATTAACCTGCTTACTGCTTCAATAGGATTTAATAAGGCAGCCAGCTGCTGCTAATCATCAGCACTGGATGAATTAAAAACAAGTGTGCAGACTACAATAAAATAAAAAATAAAGTATTCAGGGAAAGACATCAGCCATGGTCTTAGAGAAGCAGTTGTTGCTGCACATCAATATGGAATGATTCATAAAACCATTTCTAAACAACCTGGACTTGAATGCATTTCTCTTGTGAATAAGTTACCTCATTGTCAGGCCATAAAATGCTCAGAAAAGACAAAGACAAAAACAAAAAATACATCTCAAGCACTACAGGACAGGGTTGTTAAAGATCATCATTACAAAGGCTGAAAAATAAAAGAATCAATCTTTTTGAATGGTCCTTTCAGACATTTAAGGTAAGCCATTACATCTGATGACATATGAAACAAAACAGAGTGCTACCCCCCCTCCTGAGACAACATGCCCCATCATAAACAGTCTAAGAAACAGGCTGCCCTAACTCTGTTTCCAGTTTACAGAGCCATCTCATATGAAGAGATTTCTTTTATTTATGTTTTTTTTCTAAACTTCATTATGACAGTGGTATCACAAGATGAGGATCCAGTGATTGGTGAGGAGATGTAACAATATGGAAAATCTGATATCTCGATTATAGTGACCAAATTATCACGGTTTACGATATTATCGCCGTATTCTTAATTGCTGTACAAAATGTCCAAAAGACACATATATTTGAATAATTTCACAAAATCTTGTGATTTTCTTGTCATACTAAAACATTAGAAGTCAAAATCTTATCAAAATTAAACTTTAAGATTAAAAGGGGAAATAACTGGCCACAGAAAGAGATTTTATTTTAAATGAACAAATGAATTACAGTAAAGCTCGCAATACTTGAATGAGGCTGATATTACATATCCCGGTAATCGACCGTGATAATGAGATGAAGTCAAACATTAAACGATAATCATTATCAGATAAAATTTCACCACGCATTACTGTAATACCGGTAACCGTTCCATCCCTACCCACACACATACCCAACCACACCACGCTAAAGGTGGATCCACAAGCTGCTGAATGATGGGGGTACTTAGTATTGCCACATTAACCTACTTTCTTTATGTCTTTTTCCTTTTCTTGGACTTAATTTTTTAAAATACAATAATGGCACAGAAAAACTTGCACGACTGTGCATGCTGGAGCAAGGACATATTAAAAAGGACTCAGAAATATCAGTTAGCTTCAGTGCTGAAAAATGGTGACACGGGTAATCTTAGCCGAGAGGATTAGAGACTCTACAGTATATCTGTCAAATACTAAAAACAACTTGAGGTGAAGTGAACTGCTAAACCTTTGATCCTCCTCTCTCTATCTCCTTCAGTGCCTTATCACATCATCCGTTTCCCCAGTTGTTTGTTACTCTTAGTGACACCTCGTACCCAGCCTTATACAATATATGTCGGGTTGCATTATTGATGCTGATGGAGTGCAGGATGAATTGCCATGTGACTAAACTGGCGTGATAGAGGAGGGCACAGGAGGTCAGAAAAATGATCAAAGAACTGTGGGTAAAAGGGTGGCAGGTGTCTCTGCCTGGTAACACCAACCGAAGGGAGTTTAACATGCATAGATAAAGAGCTTCTTCATGGAAGGGTGAATCCTGTTACTTTGTGGTGCCGGTTGAGTAATAACACATACTGTATTCCACAAAACAGGTCTCCCACTTCTGTTTGTTTTTCCTCCTTCATCACCTGGCTGCATGTCTAAAATATGATAACAAGCACAAGATAAATCACCTTAAGAATCAAATTCCTGCTTATTGCCTGATATCATTTGCCTAGTTACCAAGCTACAGATTTACTTTAAAACTATAAACACTGTCATGTAATAATCACTGTGTGCTGATTCCCTGCTTTGCCCTGCAGAGTTGAAGAGGATTAAGCTTGGGTTCCCTCAGCTTACCCGATATTATGTATGACAGAGCCGCGGGCGGCTCAGTGTTTACCGCCTCGCATCTCTTTGAGGAGCTCAAAATATAGCAGAGACAAGCCTGACGTGTCTCTGTCTATCACTTCTGCTCCTACTCAGGAAAAAAAAAAAAGAAATAAAAAATCACTGATACCTGCAGCTCTCCGCCACACCTTTGTTGTAGCCATACCAACAGCTCCACGTGACTGCAGTAGTTTCTGTTTCCGTCAGAGACAGTAGAGTGAAACATGCAGCTGCCACTGACAGTATTACTTGCAAGAATATCACTCCCCCTCTTTTTTGGGGTAAATGTGAAAGTAAGGTCTGTTTTTTTGATGTTTAAGAGTTTACAGACGCAATAAAGCGAACAATCTTGCAGGAAACTCCTGCTGAATATCAATCTAGAGATGCAGTCATTGAGAAGCAGCCCAGAGTACTGAAGCCTTTTAATCCTGCTGTTAGATTATCACATCACGTTGCATTTTTTAATAGTTATATACATATTTTTGCAGAGATCTTGCAGTGGCATTGTTTAAAAAAACACACACACAATCATGAAATACCACTTCTAAATCATTTTAAAAGAGAATGTCAAAACATGAGGATAATCCATAAAAGGTAATAAACCCGACACCCTGAGGTAAATTCTGAAAATAAATAAATATTCACAGAAGAGATATACAATGAGCTAATATTTTATGTAATATCCACTTTTGTACATGTTTTTACTCATTTATTAGAATTTATAATCAGTGTTAAGGCTCCTTATATCTTGAAACTGAGGACTGACTGCGCTGAATTATGGAGTTAAACTGTTAAACACCATGATGCTTCTGCTCAGAATTTGTAGCAACTGGTCTAAAATCAGGTTTCATGATGTCGAGGGGAAAGACCCTCTGCCCACACGTCTATGTTGGAAATGTCAATGGTGTTGCTGTCCATTAACCTTAAATTGCATGATATCAAGCGTTGCCAAACTGAATTGCGGGTCCACTGGAAGTGTTGCTGCCATCAAACCATGAACCTGTCACACTGCTAGTGCTCGCCAGTGAAATCATACGTGTGGACCAGGCTGTTTCACAACACCCAGCTTCACTGGCCTGATGAAAGGGACATCGGGAACACTCCTGTGCCACCCAAGCGTGGATCTGGTAACTAGCTAGCTGTAACTTGCCAACTCTTGTGCTCTCTTCAAAGAAATGCATCTCCCCTCGATGCCTTCATTGGCAGAATCAGGGAAACCAGAGTACAGTGATCCCTTGCCAATTCGCGGTTTTAGTTAATCGTGGATTTTTCAGAAATATATAATAAAAAAAAAAAAATCAAGAAAAACTTCCGGAAGCATCACAGGATGTTGTGCGCGTTCTCTAACAGCCCCTTTAAGAAGGTAGCCTTATGGGTAATAGTGTGGACTTAAGGGTAATGGTGTGTGTATGTCGTGCGACGGCAGAACGAAAACAGGGTTAGATGAAAACAATACAACCTGTGTGATGTTACAAGTTCCTGCAGTGCCAGAATAAAGGACCTGTTCCATGCAGAGAAAAACTGACTTTTTGTTTTGTTGTTGTTAGCGTGTTAGCTGCTAATTATGAGCCAAAAATGGCACAATACCAGCGGTTTGTTTACTACGGTTCAGAGACCAGAGGCTGTGAAGGTAACAGAAAGACCACAGTTGAGCCTTTGTCTTGTTTCGCTACAGTGCCTCACTACTTTTATGCAGTTTTTAAACATATTTTAAACACATTATTTAGGCTTGGAGGGCTCTGGCTCCCGTTTGTGGATTTTGATTTTCGTGGGGGGGTACCAGTCCCCATTAACTACAAAAAATAAGGGATCACTGTACTGCAAAAATGGTATCCACTAGGTGGCAGCACCTGCTGAAACTGGTCATTACCACTGCATTTAGGGCTTTTGAATGTCATGTAAACCTTTGGTTTTCGGGGTGACTAACGCAAACTCCCTCTGACTCGGAAAGTGCTTATTTAGCGCGAAGGTACGGACAAAACAGTGAAGAATATCGACATGAACCTCACAAGAAATTCCACGCTATGTTTCCATCAGTTTGTCAAAGGAACAGATCAACACTGACTGAAAGACAAGTGGTGATCCTGCCTACTTCTACTGGAATAACTGGAGGAAACCAAGAGACACGTGTCTGCAAAGCCCCAGATAAGTAAGAGTCCTTTTCCCTTCCACATGATATCCCCCTGGTAGTTGGGTTGCCCTTATTTAGGGTAATGAGAGAATGAGAATAAAAAGAGGACATTGATTAATTTTGTAAAAGGTAAGGTTGAATCTCTGCGTTGCAAACGTTCGTGGACCACAAAACACCTCTGAGATTAAAACGTATGCTTGATGGATTGAAGAACCAAGTTAGCGACGTTGTATCAAAGTTGTTAGAATATTCTCTTTATGGTTTCTTGTAGCACATGCACAGTGTATACGTTACAAACCACAGATTAATTCTTTGAGGAGCCAGTGTAGCATCACAGAGGTTTGCACCTTGTTGAGAAAACCTAAGCTTAATGGTCTTTTAATAGCAGTTTTTCCAGAAGGTTACCAGCAATCACTGCCTCATTTTTTAACTGGTAGTTCTAAAGAACCCCAGAGACAGCTGGGATTAACAGCTGCACCACTGAAACTGGTTTTCCTACCCAAATTGGCAACCCTTCTGCAATGATGACATCCTGACGAACACTGGCAGGAGCTGCACACACCATGAGGACGTAGCTCATTTTAACAATGCTGACAGCTCTTCAGCTAAGAGGTGAAGAAAACTATTCAATATATTTGTAGCGTGCGTTTGTGATTTCACATCAAAGCAGTGTTGAAGGTTTGACCTGTTAATGTGGCTCCTTCAAGCCATTCAGAGAATTTGCCAGTGTCTTCTGCAGAGACACCCTGCAGTGTTTTGATAGCTAATTCTATACTTGACCATCGTCTTTATATTTGGCTGAGGTATTTGATCAATTGTAAATAAACTCAGAATATCTTTTTTTTTTTTTTTCTGCGTCATTTGTCATTCAATGTAAAAAAGGTAAATTCGGCTACGAGGCGGTCCTTGAAGATTTGTAGTACTCCTCTGATCGATATCAGCAGAAAAATGATGGAATTTGCCAACAAATGAGACAAAGACAACTGCAAATTGGGAAACCTGAATACAAACAATGCAGGATTCAAATGTACAATTAAAATGTTTGGAAAATATGCTTTGGATACGAAAGAAATCCATTCAGATTTGTCTGAAGTGAAAACAAATCTACAGATTTATTTTCTTTTTCAGCGTGCTTCCACTATTAACGTCAGGTAAATCTCTGTGTGAATACATCCATTGGCACTACAGACAGTATAACATCCCGTCCCGTGTTTCAGACTTCTTTCTACTTCGGCACATGACACTTCATAGCAAGTAGCTGCTTGTTATGCATCCAGTCGACATGATTACTCATTAATATTCACCAGGAGTCATGTTTTGAGTCACCTGATGAATGTGAATTCAATCTTTACTCTCCTTCCTGCCTTGCTTTGGACTCCACTAACGTCTGAGGGAGATATCAGTCTTTATTTTAGCGACTGAATTTTCGCCTACTTTGTTCCCGGGCAGATGGCATGGAGAGACCTTTTTATTTTCTCCTTTCTTTAAAAAACAGCAGCTGGCAACAGCTCAAAATGAGATCAACACAAATCAAGGACGTGAAATAAAAACAGCTTGTTCATGCTGAAGGGAACTCGCTAAATTATGGATTTGTGAAGCAAAGTTAATTTTCATCATATCTAACAAGTGTGATAAATTTGGCACTGGCTTAAGACAACCAAACACAATACGCGCTGTCTGTAAGTCATCAAAGGTCCTCGACTTCACGACACACGGTTCAGTTCAGTCACATGCAAAAGAAGAAAGCTCACACGAGCACAGCTGCTGGCATTCTTCCCTTCAACAAAAAGATGTTTTTTTGAAAACAGACAAAAAATAACTAGATTTGAGAAATATCAGAAGCAATTTGTAAAATTCTGATATTTACTTTTTTTTATGGAATTCCTGTTTTTAATGGAATTCCTGTCTTGGTAAAAGAACGAGTTCATGCGTGTAAATGTGATGTCTGTGTGCCTGTGCACCTTTTTCATGCCACCGTCGGCTCAGATTACATCCCAAAAGGCTTGAACTGTCACTCGGAACAAAACCTGGTTATCGGCAATAATGTTGTGTTTTGTTTATGAAACAAGGACTGAAATTACTGTATTGGCCCGAATATAGGGCGATATTTTATTCTAGAAATCAAATTCTCAAAATTGGGGATCGTCTTATAATCGAGGGCTGGACTTTTCTATTGTAATTACAGATCTGCGCCACTAGATGGAGCTGCACCGAAGTAATCAGTAAGCGAATGGAGCATCACAGTGAATGCATGCATTATTAACATAATAAACATCAGTTTATTAAATTGTACTATACTTTGATCTTCAATAACATGGAAACCTGACATGTACCTGTACCTTATGTATGGTACCAAACTGCCTAAAAAAGATGAAATTATCAAAATGTTTAACAATACACCAGAATTGTATCTCTGTGTGATTTTTTTCTATAGTAATTGTACAATAAAAAGTTGTTTTAAGAATAACCTTATTGTCTTTAACATATTTTTATTTTCCCAAAATGATATTTTGGGTCGTCTTATAATCAGATTCATCCTATATTCGGGCCAATATGGTATTTTCATGTCAGATCTCGGATATGAGAATCTCCTCCTACTGTTGACTCACCCAGCAGTATATTAAAGAAAGTCTATTTGGGAGTGGGAAGGCTGTAAAAGAGAATATGACAAAGAAAGAAAAAAAAACTTACATGACCAGCATTAAAAGGCAGTATTATAATTAATTCAGTTTAGCATACCCACTTTGGATTAGACAGATCTAGATTTTTTTTTTTTTTTTTTTTTTTTTTAAGAAGACTTCATAATTGTAGTAAATCAGAATATCCAATGTGCTAATGCATGGCTACTGGTAAAAACAGGAGGCAGGAGAAGTGTCCAGCAGGGTCACTCCTTCTGCATTTGCTCTGTTGCTGGTAGAGGATGCATCTATAATGACCAGCTCTGTAGTTAGTGATAGAGCACAGCAGAGAGGGACGTAGTGTGTTTTTACATGTGGTCTTCATTAAATGAACTGAACTCAGTCCTCTTAAAACAGGCCTAGTTCTAGTTCAGACCTTCTGGTCTAAAGACCAGATTACAGCAGATAAAATGCGGAGTGAACCCGGAGCACTTCATATTTGCAAGAATTAATTTAAACAAAAAACGAAGTGGAGTAAAAGCAAAGCAAACTGTGACTGCCAGCATGCATCATTTCCATCTTTGACACAAATAATTAGTCAATTTTTTTGGATTTGACTTATATTTCCACGGGACGGTACTGGATGGACGCCCCTGGAAGAGACTGAGAAGCCATCCAACCCATTAGAGAAAGTAAGCATTTGATGAAGGCAAGAGAAAGTATTAAGATAATAAAGAATGCTGGTGAATGTCTGCTGTGAGTTTCCCAGTAAAAAAAATCTGTTGATCCAAGGTGCTGTTTAGCAGTTCAGAAGCCATCTTTGTTGTTAAGAGTAGCGGCTCTTGGACTCTCCTGTATAAGTCATCTCTGAAAGTCCGCTCCCACCATGTTGTGATCGGTTTGGTATGTTCTCTACCAGTGGAAATGACTCTGAATGAATTTTCTCAAAGTGAGTGGGTCTGGCTGGTCAGGATGATCTGGAGGTAAACTTCATAGGTAAACCTGCAACTTGCTTTTCTTTCTTTTGCTGTAAAAGCTGTCAAAAATATCAAATATCTGCAACCACGTGAACACCTGTGGGTCTGTCACCACTGAAATGACTCTAAACCGTTTTTGTTTTGGCAAATTAAGGTAATAAGTTCTTCTAAAACAGGTGATGAATATAAAATGCTAAGATTTTTAGAGACTGGAGAGGAAAAAGGCAATAAATTCACAATCTCAGGTGACTGTTATCAGCTGCTCATGTGGCAAATCACCTGTTGCTCAGCTCTGCAGGTTCATGGGAAGAGTCAGGTGGAATTAAGTCGACATAATAAGATATAAAAGAACAGGCCTCCTCATGAAAGCCTTCGCTGCTTCTGTCGTCAGGTGGGAAACTCCGGCTCGAGTGAAGGACACGCTCACATTCGGCTGAAAATGTCCCATTTCCAGGTCACGGTCCGGTCCCTCGGACTACGCTGGCAGGTGTTTTGGAAAACTGCCAAGGTATTGATTTTGTGACAGTTATGAGACTTGTAACGGAGTTGTAAGCAGCAGGCTACAGCCGGAGCACCAATTTACCCTTCGGCCTGACAAACGGTATACCGAACGGCCTCTTCAGGACTAGGCTCTTCTTTTTTTTCCTTCTGAAATGTTCTGTTGAAAGTGTTTATTTCCTTATACTTTAAACAGGTCTGCAGTGCCTTGATCTGATAGACTCGAGCTCCCCGTGGAATGTGATTGATAGGACATTGTTACAGAGGAAAAGTTACGTAACTCTTCTTATCCTGAGTGAGCTGCTGGGTCTGAAACAGACGGCACTTCATCTCTTCTTACTTTAATTTCTTTTCATCCCTGCGCCAACCTTTCTTTGTTGGGCATTATTAGGACCAACATAGAAGTCAAACCTCGTGTTATGTACATGGTTATTAACAGGAAGGGTCAGATTTAGTACTTTAATGTTCTTATAAGCACTGATTATTTTACTGACAGCCCTTTTGTGAGCTCAGAAATATGTGTTACATAATAAAGTCATTGAAATGTAAAGTACAGAACCGCTAGATGCATTGAGGTTCAACAATAAGAAAATTCCAACGACGTCTCATAGCGCACGATGGCATGTTTACTCTATCTTGAACAAATATCAGTACAAATGACACAGAGAACAACAACAACAACAACAACAAAAAAGAACTTCAATTATAAAAACAGCGTGAGCAGCAATTGCATGAGTATTAGCAGTAAACACATTACGCTTGCGGCAGCTGCTCTGAGCTCAGGCGACGTACCGCGTTATCTTTAGCATAAAACAATGCACCAAAGTGGGTAATTTTCAGCATTACTGAGCAAGTGAAGCTGCGTTTTCAGTGGTTTTCATTTAAAATGTACAACACTGAAAATCCTTTGTCTCAGTAGAGATTAAACAAAAGAAAAAAAAACAAAACAAGAAACAGCTAATACCATGCTGTACGGCGCATGAGAAAAGTTTCTGCTGAACTCACACGCTGTTTTCCAAAGGGGGATAAGTTCATCAGCGCCCAGCTGTGTCTGCAGATGCCATATTCTTTATCCTTACTCTCGTAATCAATATGTGTTGGAGTGTGCCGGTTGCTCCTGCTGGGTCATGTTTACTATGCAGAATATATAGCAGAGATAAATCTCTAGTTACTGGCGTAAAGAGCAAGATAAAGCAGGTCGGGGGCTGCTGTCGTTGCTAGGTTTACAGTTCAGTGTTCCTGTGTGTGCTGCAGTGCTCCTCCGCTCGCATGGTAACGGTGCAGCCATGGTGACACATGACCCTGCTGCAACGCCGCCACAACCAGAGACCTCGACATCGTTCTCACTCACGTCACAGGGCTGCAGTTTACATTTGCATTGAGTTTGAGCGTGCAGACTCCTTCACCCCCTAAGTCCTTGAGTTATTTAATAGAGCGATGCTCAAATGAGTGCTGCTCAGGGTTAATGGTCAGAATCTCGACCATGTCCCCTCACCTGAAAGGCCCATTTTTCTCTGACCGACGGGTTGGCTCTAACCGTCCCAGCAGGCACCATCCATCCACCGTTTAGCATCAGCATATTGAAGGCGTGCAAACAGACGGTTCTGAAACGTGAAGCCACTGAGGAAGTGCCTGAAAGTTCAAGACCACTGACAGCCCTTCAAAACATCGCTGGCTCCAAAAGACTCACTATATCCACTATTTTATTTTATTTTTTACATTTATGTGACTGGTTTCCGATTTTTTTATGGCACAGCATCATGTCAGCATGTGATTCACAACTATATATGCCGTATAGCTAAAATGTGGCCATGGAACGAGTGAAAATAGAAGTTTTAGTTATTTTTGCCTGCACATATGCACTGAGCTTTATGTGAAGCGGGATGCAGTCCTTGGAGGCATGCAAATTTCAGCATCACACCGCCGACACATTAAAGGCATCAGCGACAGCGGAGGAATGTGCCAATAGTCAGACGTCATTAATAACAAAGCTGCATTGCTTCTGTTTGGAAATGTTTGCATCCTTCCTTTAATCAAATCTCTGGCGTCAATATGGTCTCACATGTATGGCTTTTTATTTTGTTGTTGACACACTAAAAAAAACATTAATAGTATCTCGGGCGTGCGTCCCATTTCAGAGGGCTGTCGCGTGGCGATGAGAGTCTGATCCAAGACACTCGTGGTGATGAAAGTGAACTCTCAGATGAGATCATTACCAAATCTGAACTGCATCAGAACTGAACGGTGTGGCTGGTAACATCTGGAGCTCCTACCTAGCAAATTTGATCCTTTTCGAAAGAACAAAACAAAAAACAAAGATGGCGATGGCCAAATGCCAAACCTGGAGGCTTTATAAGAAACAAAATGTTGATGTCAATTTAGCTCCTTCTCTTCATTTATAGTCTGCAGCCTGCAATATGAAATTTGTGAAAACATTTAGGCTGGATACAAAAATGAATGTATGTCAGTGCAGCAGTGAAAAACTAAACTAAAATTAGAAATACCTGGAGGAACAACAACAACAAAACATGCCACATGGTAATAAACCTACACCTGCATCAGTACACCTGCATCAGTACCGCTGCCCTCCTGGGGAGGTGCTGTCATCAGTTGCCATGGAAGCCTGGACCTTTCAGTCCTAAATTAGCTGATTAAGGTTTTATTTTGGCTGAAATAGTTGAACACTGTTCGATTATATCACATAGGTCAAATCTGGTTTGTAAATTAATATTATTATTTCTTGAATCAATCATCCTTATGAACACAGCAATATGAAATAGAAAAAAAAAAGAATAAAAACACTGGAACTAAAATATAAAAGTGTTTTGTTACGAACCTGTTTGGTAAACAAGCATATGTAATTTCCTAGTATATTATTCACTTACTTTAGACAAGATTATAAAAAAAAAAAATCCTACATGAATAATATTCCAAATAATTAATTAACACTGTATTCTAAAGAAGTAAAATAACTAATTTCATATGAATATAGACCTTATTCATGTTTGTGGGATAATTGGTGAAATTTGGTTTATTCACACATAAAGTATAATCTTAATTATTTTTCTAAGGATCATTTTTTGATCGCTTTACCTGATTTTTTTTTTTTTTAATTTTGCCACATGAATAAAATAAATGAATAACATCTACCGAGGTCATCATGAACAGCTTCAGTTTAAAGTTGAGTCATCCATACCGGAGATGGAAACGATTTGAAAATGCAACATTTCTCTAGGGAAAAAAAAAACCAGGATGAGATATCAATTAACGGCCATTTAAAGCAAACTGAAATTTAAAAATGAGTCCCTTGTCTGGGGCACATATTTAATTTGAGGGAAAAAAAAAAAAGAGCAGAATTCCAGACGCCCATGGGCAGAAAATGACATTGCTTACATTTCAAGATAAGCATTTGCTTAATCATCTGTGCATCGTGGAAGCATTCACAACGCTCCACAGCCCTCACTAATACCTTCTCAGTGTGGTGACAGTCATGATACAAGCTGGTCCTTTGGTATCTGCTGGACATGTGGCATCTAGTGTTGGATATCTGTGACGATGACAAAACGATACACCAACAACTCAATGACTTGTCACGTCAAACGCTGTCAAAGCGGTTTTCTCTATAAACTTGATCCTGTGAGATCCCAGGATCTCACAGCCAATATGGCTTATTTACTATGATGGCACATGTTGATTAGCTAATTAGTTTAAAGACTAGAAGCATGTGGACACAGCTGGCCTCTAAAAAGAGCGCTAATTAACTCATTTGTCGAATCCGTGCTCAAGCCAAACTGTATAACTGACACGTTGTGGTTTGCTCAGAATAAAGTGCTGTAACAATTATCCTGTTACAACGTCAGGCCTTGTCAGACAAACGGGCTCCCCGCTGGAACAGCTGTTGATCAAGACGGACGTTTCCTTGACACAACGTCTTCCTTTTCCCACTTTTGGCCTGCACATTTTGTGGAAATCTTAGAGAACAAGGTCGGGAGATGTCCGTCTACTCTTTACGACTGGATGCCAAGAAAAGTTAATGGACGCCTGAAAACAAGGAGACATGCTATCATTCTTGTGACTATGATCTCAAAGTCGTTGACACATTGCAGCCTTGTCACTTTGGGTAATTCTCGAGCCGTTTAGATTTCCAGGGTACGGCAACATCACAGACCCAGATCAGATTAGCATTAAGTTCTTCATCCTCTAGTTTAACTCCCCAGTGGCATTTGTTGTACCTATGAAGTGGGGTCGCACAAAGCTGTAACGCCGTTTTCAAAAGAGGCACACCCCATAGAAGAATGGAGTGGAGTTAGGAGACTAACCTCTACACTCCAGATGTTATGAACAGAGCTGAAAGAACGTGGTTGAAAGGGAAGCTTTGTCCTCAAAATCGTGTGGTATTTTTGACCAAAACATGTCAGACACGTCATTAACGACCTCTGGAAACTGTGTCGGCATTTGGCAAAATGGTATGTCCCTTTTAAAGCATAGATATGAACATCTCATGCATCGAATAACTCACAAGAGTAAGTGTATCCCTTTATAAATGCTGGCTTTTTTTTAGATTTTCAGGAAAGGTTTACAAAGAATCACAAACTTCAAATGGACAAAAATCAGGGGGGAACATTTGCAGGATCAGTACAAGATTCCAAAACTGACTGCAAGATGGAGTAGTTTGGCCAGCCATACTCATTCAATTTGTAGAAATTCCTTCTCATGAAATGGCTTCGTCAACCATTCATCGCCATTTCCTCTGGTACAGAACGTACCAGGCCAATTGCTCTTTAAAAACGACTCATACAGGAGAGTCTAAGAGCCCCTGTGCAAGACAACCCAGAAGGTCTGGTTAGTCTGGTTGTCAGGCTGCTACTCCGGTTTGTTGTATGGCTTTTCTCTGGCATCCAGACAATTTCTTCTGCATCCGTTGGCACTGACACCTGGAAACCAAAGTCCACTCCAAAGGAACCAGAATAATTCTTCGTATTGGAGCGGAAAAGAGCCTGGCCAGCCTCGTATGCCTCCCCTCAGACAAGTCACAGGCACTGCAGAACAGCAACAGCAATGCTTTCTTGAAAACGTATTATTGTAATCCTCTGTATAAGATCATCTATGGTAAAAGCTCATGAAATATTTATGAATCAAACCAAACAACAGGATATGCAATTATCAAACTCACATACAGAGTACACAATGGCAGCAATCAAGCCACTTCTGTCTCTGCGTCAGTCAGCTCCGCG
Source organism: Hirundichthys speculiger (assembly GCA_018398805.1). NCBI lineage: Eukaryota > Metazoa > Chordata > Actinopteri > Beloniformes > Exocoetidae > Hirundichthys > Hirundichthys speculiger. The sequence continues at coordinate 242,336 of JAGFBZ010000486.1, forward strand.
AAAGGTTAAGCTCTCCTCCTACTTTACAAATCCCTGCTGACCTTTCCCTTCTGATATCACGAACCCAGCAAAGTTCCTCCAAATTTCTAGACACTTATTACATCACTCAAAAACACAATCCACCAAAGGGCTGTCTAAAAATAAACAGGCTCCTGATGTTGTCTGCAACGCACTCCAACAGTCTGCAGAAAGAAGAAGCCTCTCGACGCGTTCCTGTGAAGAGCGTTGCCTAGATAAGACGGTGACACGTCCTGACACGTTACTGTGACACTGGCAAACATCCAAAGCAAGAGACGAGACTTGAAAGCTCAACAAGGCCGCTGAAAACCATCTTGAGAGTTTACGTGGGGGATTTCTGTTGCTTCTGATGTGTTGATTTTTCCATTTGAGGGGGCATGATGCAGTGCTGCCTGAAAACGTTAGTAATCCAAAGAACACCTAGGGAGGCAGTTTGTTGGGAAAATTGCTCTGGTTACAAATGTGGGCTGCAGATTTGCCATGTCTAATTAAAGCAGCAAAAAACAAAGTACATAGAGTGAATTATCATTTTGCCTGTTTTTGAAAACCTGAATGATGCAAAAGTATTTTAGCTGAGCAAAGCTTTTGTGAGGCCTAAACACAACTGGAACATGTGTTACATCTGTGCTCACGTTCCAACATGGTGGCTATAATTTCACTCTACATTCCCGTAACTGATACCTGAAACACCGTCAGCTTCCCTGAAATAGTGCATTCCACACCACATTCACCATTACACTTCATTAATATCTTTAGTTTTTAATCACAGTAATCGTGGGCTGCTGCTCTCGATGGATGTGCTGCAAGAGGAGTGAGTCAAACTGCTGTCATGATTCAGTGTATGTTGACAGAAAATCAGCTGTCTAGTCTGCAAATAGAGAAGGCTTTGACGCACAGTTTGGCCTCATTAATATGCATGTTTGTGCACCAAGCTGACTCAAATTCTCCTGCAATCACCTGATTGTTTGCAGTTTTGCTGGCAGTGTAGAACAATCCCCAACATTAAACCCCCAGACAAGTGAATTTAATAACAATGATCTTTTTTTTTTCTTTTTAAGAGCAGCTTTTCTTCCTTAGGATGTTGTTTTGGCATGTACATAAACTGTCGCCACCAAAAAAACAAAGGTCATACACTTTAATATTTCGTTGGACCGCCTTTAGCTTTGATTACAGCATGCAATCGCTGTGGCTTTGTTTCGATAAGCTTCTGCAACGTCACAAGATTTATTTCCTTCCAGTGTTGCATTAATTTTTCACCAAGATCTTGCATTGACGATGGTAGAGTCTGACCGCTGCTCAAAGCCTTGTCCAGCACATCCCAAAGATTCTCAATGGGCTTCAGGTCTGGACTCTGTGGTGGCCAATCCATGTGTGAAAATGACGTCTCATGCTCCCTGAACCAGACTTTCACAATTTGACCCTGATAATTCCTGGTCATTGTCATCCTGGAATATACCCGTATCATCAGGGAAGAAAAATCCATGGATGGAATAACCTGGTCATTCAGTATATTCAGGTAGTCAGCTGACCTCATTCTTTGAGCTCATACTGTTGCTGAACCTGGACCTGACCAACTGCAGCAACCCCAGATCAGAACACTGCCCCCACAGGCTGGTACAGTAGGCACTAGGCATGATGGGAGCACCACTTCATCTGCCTCTCTTCTTATCCTGATGCTCCCATCACTCTGGAACAGGGTTCAGATCTGGACTCATCAGACCACATGACCTTCTTCCATTGATCCAGAGTCCAATCTTTATGCTCCCTAGCAAGATTGAAGCCTTTTTTTCCAGTTAGCCTCACTGATTAGTGGTTTCTTAAGGCTACACAGCTGTTCAGTCCCAATCCCTTGAGTTCCCTTTGCATTGTGCGTGTGGAATTGCTCTTACTTTCACTATTAAACAGCCCTGAGTTCTACTGTTGTTCATCTTTGATTTGATTTCACCAAACGTTTAAGTGATTGCAGATCACGATCTCCACTATCCTTCCAGTTTTTAATAATGTGTTGGACAGTTCTTAACCCAACTTTGGAGTTGGGTTAAGGAGTTTCTGCAATCTCTTTAGATGTTTTTTCTAATTGCCTGATGCCAATGATTTGACGCTTCTCAAACAATCTAACATCTTTTCCACGACCAAGGGATGTGTCTTTGACATGGTTGTTTAGGAAATGAGAAGCGACTCATTGCACCAGTCGGGTTAGATAATTTGTTACCAGCTGAAAGATAATCGCCCATGCAGTAATTATCAAAAAGGAGGCTCATACCTATTTGCTTAGTTAAATGCAGGTGGTGACTTTTTTTTAGCCAGGCAGTGTATTAAAGACCGACGACCTCCCCAAAACCACCTTTGATGCCATCAGCCTCTCACAGCAAGACACTGAACCCCAAAGACCCAAACATCTGGAATAAACCTGACTGACAAACGCTTCTGCCTCAACTCATGGCATGACAGGATCCTGCACAATATTAACCAAGTAGACAATGTTTTTTTAAGTATATATTCATTACTTTTTGTTTAATTTAAAGTTTTCCATTTCCCTACTGAGAATAAAAAGAAAGAAACAGACAATAATCATATGATACCAACACAGAATTACTGTGAAACTTGAGGCTGAAAAGTAAGGCTCCACTTGTCTGGAAAGCAAAGCCAATTCCAGCGACCCCTCTGGCACATGTCACACATGCTCTTGGCCTGAACACTGCCTTGGTTAAAATGACAGTTGGTTTAGTGGCCACAGGCCTCTCAGGAAATATAATGATCCTCCAGCTTATCTGAAGTATTCCTCCACCGTTACAACTCTTACATTTAGAGTACTTATCTAATTATTTTTATGGCCCAATCATAATATAGACTGTCACAGAAGAAATCAACCCCCTTTCAAGTCCTCACACGTCTCATTTGCATAACTGTCATTTCACTACAGCCCGAGGAAACATATTTTATTTCTCATCGTGTTCCATTTCAGGACTTTTTTGTGGAACTAAAATGTGTAACTTTTTTTCTTTTTTTTTCAAACCTTTATCTTCCAGAGACGTGACAGTCAGCTTAGACATAAAACAACTTTCCTGGAACTGTTAAAGGGAACACAAACCAACACCCAGCACCTCTGACTGCAGGTCCCAGCGGACCTCGGCTACCTCTGGCTTCAGCTCGAGCAACGCTGCTTTGGATGTCGTCGGTGCGTTTGGTCAACTTACAAGTGTCCTTTTAATGATCTGATCTCAACCCCACAGCCCTTAAACGGAAGCAAACGCAGCTGCTTCAAGCTGTTCTGCTTTGCCTTCGAACACTTTCGAACCCTAAACTGGTCATTGAAGTCGCTTAGTACAGTTAACAGCATGACAAGCCATGTCAGTGGAGCAAAAAAAAATGGACTCGCTCTGTTAGGTTCTTATTCACAGCTCAGACGTCAAGTCAAGACAAGTGCTAAGTGCAAAAGAAAAAAAAATCCACCTCCCCATTCAGATGTCATAGATGTGAAATCTAGCTATGGAGATCAAAAGATCAAAACCAGTTTTTTTTTTTTTTCCAAACCAGGCTAAATACATCTTTTTCTGCTGCAAAGTTGGACATTTTAAACATCGAGGTCCTTAGAGATTGACTCACTTTTGGAGCCAGCCCCCAGCTGTCACTCAAGGAACTGCTACTGCACTTATTTTCAGTTTGGCGTCATACTAGCAAAGTATATTATATATAATATAGACATCTAAAGCTTTGAGAGTTCAAAGGTTCGAGTGATCTCATTCAACCGCCCCGATGCTAGCAAAGCTCTTCCTTTTCCCTGACAAATAGACAAACAAAATATTCACATTAAACATTTGGACATAATTGTATGTATAGACAAAGTACAATTTTAATCCATTTTAACCTGGGTTTTGTATATTTTTGCTTTTAAGTACAGACAAAATAAAATCTGCTGCTGAATGACATGCAGCTGTTACTGCTAAGCAACAGCTTTGTAATGTGAAGCAAAAAGTGCGCTCATTGAACAGTTTGAGATTCTAGGTTTTTCATATCATCGGGGTGAGGAATGTGTAATTTAGCCTCACTGATGGAAAAACATCTGATATCTTGGAAATCTGTTACTGCAGGAAAATGCCGAATAAAAGCTGCATCATATTTGCTTTTAGACAACAGAAAACATAGCTTTCTTGAAAGAAACAGTGGCCATTGTCAGTGGATTCTCAAACTGTGGCAACAAAAGCATCAAGTCACTTGCAAACCATCTCTGAAAGACTGGGATGAGTGAAAATGTTGGCTCGTTGTTCGACAAAAGCGTGCACACCATCATGTATTGCAGTAATCATTCTGGCCGGAGATTACTTGTGCCGGTGAAACAGGAGCGAGGAAGAGAAAAAGAAAAAAAAAAAAGAAATCCAACAACAAAGTACCTTTTCTGGAAGAAAATTCAATTCCAAGATCAGCAAACTGAGTGGAGGTAATTTTAATTGCTTATTTTCCACTGCCTCTGGCTGTTGCTACTCTCCCTCTTCGTCCTCTCTATAATTTATCGGTGCCCTTCTTCTGTATACTCCAACTCGGATAAATATGGAGAGCCATCAAGTGGATATAGTCAAAAAGTCAGTTAAATGTTTCAGCCCACATCGACAAAAAGCTTTATCTCGGTATCTATTCCTTAATGTTGTCAGGCACAGCGTTGATGCCGTTGATACGGAAACACTCCAGCTATGAACATTTTACACTTAAATGCAGAGGAAAATAGACCCAGGTGGAAAAAGCTAACCTGACTGCCATGTAAAATTAACTCTGGAAAGTATTTAGGGAACAGGAAACAATAAAACGTGTTTGCTGCTCAAGGCTTTCTTCACCCAAAGCCATAAGCCCCAGACTTTTATTCGCTGAAAGCTTGGAGATAATCCACAACGCCTCTGAAGTGGACCTGACTAAAAGAACTGTGTTGGGTTTGGAGTGTTTTCTCCTCGGGGGGGAAAAGTGGCCTTCTGCACTTCCTGTCACTTAACCTAAGTTGCTGGACGTGGGCATTTGTCAGATACGAGGCAACAGGTCAGCAGCTTCGGTTAATGTTCGAATCAGACGGTAGAAGGTAGTTTGGAGCATCCTGTTGGGATTCTCACCACAATCTGTCCAGTTGCCCCAAAACGCTGCAGAAGAAGCAAGAAATAAGACAAAAGACTTGAGAGTGAAGGCCCAGGTTGGCAGCGGTGGTCTAGGAGAGGGCAGCCCGACCGTTTCAAAGGTTATCGCACAACAGATAAACACCTTTTACAAGTGTGATGAGCAGGGAGGCATTTCAGAATGAACCCCCCCCCCCCCGTCTCAGCCAGTAACGAATGTGATGCTGCAGGTGCCAGAAGCTCACAAAGCAATCTGGCCAATTTTCCTGGAAATGCACAGCGTGGTCAGAAATGCCAGTTCAACAGCACCAGGCCTCGTTGGTGCAAGCTAAACATTTTCACCGCACGTGTCGGGGCCCTTTTAAACCAATGAGTGATGACTGAAATGTTTAAATGGGCTCTCCGAGTCCCGGAGCTGATGTGCTTCCCTCTGGGACCACATGTGTCATCTTCTAATGGGCACTTTCAGAACGGGAAGCTGCCAGGTCACAGGGCGGACTTTGTTTGCCTCCGATCACCGGAAACGGAATCCAATATAAATCATTTGAGGTGTGATCGGAATCACGAATGTGAAGGAATTAAGCAGGGGAATGCAGAGCAGTTCTCGTCATCAGTCATCAGTCTCTGAAACTGGTTTTCAGTGACAGAAGAACTCTTGGTATTCAAATGTACCTCCGTTTCTCTTTGAGAAAATAAAAAAGTAACAGGACATGTAAATGTGCTATTTGTCTGATGTAGTGGAGCTGTTTGGTAGGTATTGCCTGGGTGACTGGCTGTTTCATGCTTCGTTTGGCAGAATATGCATAAATGAATGAAAAAAAAATAGTAAAATGGATTCCAACTCATCACACCGTGTTATTTTAAAATGTTGATCTGAGCAGTTTCTTTTTAAAAAAAATCAGGCCAGCATCATCATCATTATCATCATCCTATGTCCACAGTCATCCTCCTGCAACACATCACTATTCTTCTTTGCTTTTTATTTATTAAAAGTCCTAATAAGACACTGACCAGAAAAATAAAACAATATGTTGCATTATTATGTCATGTATGTCTGTTACTCATGTATTCATATTGTTGCAGCTGGCTAACGGCAATAACAGGACTGAAAACTAAATCTCATTTTGTGACAGATTAACTTTTTTTTTTCTTGATTAATCCTCCCTCCATTCTCTCCACCTGCTTTATCTTGTTTAAGGTGGCGGTGGAAGAAGCCAATTCCAGTTTCCTCAGGGTGAATGAATTATGCAAGCACAGGTTGAACTTCCGAACTCCACAAAACAAGGCCAAAGCTGAGGTTTAAACCAGGGACCTTCTTACTGGCTGCATTATGCATGTATATTAGACAAATGCATTAACCCAAATGAAGCAGTCGGCTTTTTGAGCTTAGTGCCTAAAAATGTGTCTTCCGAAAATGATGGTCCCTTTTAAACTGCACCTCCAAGGTAGCAACAATATGTACTGCACAGTCATCAGGCGGTTGCCGTTATCATATAGTATCCCACTCAATAAACAGCTGTGCTACAGGTCTCCATGCACACAGGCAACAAGTGGCTGAAAAAGGAAGAAATTTTAAAAAGATTCAGCTGGGAGAACATCTAGCTACTAATGAAATTAACTGATATCAGGTCTGTAACATGATCGGTTATAAACAGGGACGTCTTAGACAGGCAGAGGCTCTTAGAAGTAAAAATGGGAAGAAGCTCTCCAATCTGTGAAAGAGCAAAGGCTTTGCAAATCATCATCTGCAGTGCAGAACATCATCAAACAGATTCAGAGGAACTGGAGACATCTCTGTGAGTCAGGGACGAGGCTGGAGACCTTTATTGGAGGACACTGCATTACTCACCAGCATGATTGTAACAATGACATCATTAAAAGGAACCACTGGAAACCACTGTCGGTAAACACAACCCCCCTGCCATCTGGAGATGCCAACGAAAGCTCATCAAAAAGGAAGCCATATCTGAACCTGGTCTAGAAGCGCCACCGTGTCCGGTGGGCCAAGACTAATTTAAAATGGACTGTTTCAAAGTGTTTTACGGTCAGACGAGACCAAATTTGACATTCTTGTTGGTAATCATGGACGCTGTGTCCTCTCGGTTAAAGAGGAAGGAGACCTTCCAGGATGTGATCAGCCTTCAGTTCAAATAACAGCATCTCTGATGGTATAGAGGTGCATAAGTGCGTCCGGCATGGCCAGTTTCCATGTTTTAGAAAGACGTATCAATGCTGAAAGGTATATAAAAGGTTCTCGAGCAGTGGTGCGCAAACTGTGGTACGCGTACCACTGGTGGTACATGAGCGCTCTCTGGTGGTACGCGGGGGAACGTCATGACTTTCCACATTTTTTCCACATTTTCATTTAAAAAAAATCGGAAACATACAATGCATTATAAATATGTTTCAAACGAAATGTGTAGCTTGAGATCATTCAAATTGTCTTATAAAAAATGTTTGTTGCATATTCAGTTGCAGTGCAGATGTAATAACTTTTGAGTGGGTGTTTATTTAGCTCTGTGTATGAGAGTATGAGTATGTGAGAATTGTTGGACAGAGTTGTAAATGTCTGATTCAGTAAAGTAACAATTCAGGTAATAAATAACCAGAATAAGGAATAAACATCTCTGTGCGTTTAAAGCTAATTAAGAAGGCATATATGGCTATATTTTAAAATTGGTCAGAGACTCAGAGAGACTCAACTCAGAGAGCTGAACAGTTTCTCAGGTGGTACACAGTATTAAAAGTTTGAGAACCACTGAGCTACAGTAACATCTGCTCCCCTCTAGACGACCTCTATTTCAGAGAAGACCTTGTGTATTTCAGCAGGACAATGAGAAACCACATACTGTGGCTATTACAACAGCATTCATCAGAGAAGAGTCCAGGTGCTGATCTGACCTGCCTGCAGTCCAGATCCTTCACCTACAGAGAATATTTGGAGCATCATTAAATGAAAAATACGTCAAAGACGACCACAAACTCCTCAGCAGCTGGAAACCTGTATCAGTCAAGAATGGGACCAAAACCCAACACCTGAACTCCAGAAACTCATCACCTCGATGCCCAGATGTCTTCAGACTGTTTTAAAGAAGAGGAGATGCTCCACCATGCTGAAAATGCCCCTGTCCAACTATTTAAAGACCCGTAGCAGTAATCACATTTGAAATGAGCTCATTTTGTGCATAAAATCATGAAATGTATCTATTTTCTTATGCAAGTTATCAATGTTCTGTTGTGAAATAGAATATTGGCTCATGTGATTTAAAAAGCCTAGATTTTATTTTTTTTTCAAATTAAAAAAAATGTTATTCAGGTGTAGTACAATATACAGTTTAAAAAAAAAAAAAAAAAAATGCCTTTAAGTCATTTTATATAAAACGTGGGGGCGGAGCTATACTCCACACTGGGTTGAGCATCGGCAGCAGCAAAGTTTTAATTGTTCTTTTTTTCTCTACTATTATCATTGTAATAACTCGGATTGCAAAAAAAAAAAAAAAAAAAAACTTCAGCCTTTCAAGTAACACTGATCACACAGTTTTCCTGGACTAACAGAGCTCACATTTGTGCCTGGGTGTCATTTTCGCAGGTGAAAAGGCAGCACTTCACTGATGCTTCTTTAACAACAAACTCGACCGTGTGTGGTAATCATTTTTGACATGAGTATAATGATGTTTAAGCTGGATCCGTCTAAACCTGATGTGTGCATGTTTGTGTATGTACAGATCTAACATGTCACCTGGTTGAAACAAGCCATTAAAAAACTAAAACTGAGTTTTACTTAAATCTAATCAGGGAAAAGGAAAAAAGAAAAGCTCAAAAATTGTTTTCCTTACTTTGATTTCACATCCTACAATATGATGAGTGCGTGGCTCCCATCACAATGTTGCTGCTTAAATAATACATCGCGCAGCCCCAGTTCGACTGTTTCCTATCTGATGCTGCCAAGATCCGTGTGTAGAAATCAAAGAGTGGCAAAGCTGCGTCCTCCACAAAGAGAACGGGGGGAATCAGCTTTGATGACGGCAGAGCCAGAGGCTGAGTGAGACAGGCAGTGACAGAGGGGTAGTTTCTCATTTGCTTAAACTGAAATGGATGGAGTTAAATTGGTTGCTGCTTTGCCCATCTGCCACAACAGCTGCTGAGGCCCCGACTTAAAAGACAGTAAGAAAGGGAAGGGTGAGAAATAGAGCCAGGAGGCGATTGTTCCCATTTCTCTGCAAACTAACTTCACGCTTTACTGGTAAACTCAAAACTAAAAACTTTGTGTCGTGATTGTGGAGGCAGCTTCAACTGGTTCATTGCAACGGCACACTAAAAAGGATCTCCGAGATGTTAGTGCTGGAGGATTCTGAAAGAGTGACCTTTTTTTTTTTTTTTTAGGAACTCAGTCAGGATGACACCAGCGGATGTAAGATTCATCCATCCCGGGCTCCTGTATCAGAGCTAATGCGGAAGAAGTGACTTGGCAGCGGATAAAAAGGAAGCAACTGATAAGTTAAATAATTCTGCAAAAAGAGCTGGCAGAGGAGCGTAATTACTGAATGAACAGACAAAGCAGCTGTCTTTCTGGAGGCTTCTGGTGTGATCTACGAGGGCGGAGAACTGAATACGCTGTAGGGGGAATGAAAGAGAGAACGAGGACAATGTGACAGAAGAGGAGAGGAAGTGAAGGGCAAAAGGAGTGCAGGAGACCACATTTGGAAAACTGTTAAACGGCTGGAGGGGCTCAATATTTGTCACGATGATTCTTTGCTTTCGCAGTGATGGAAACCAGAAGGTTTTCTTTCCATTTCTGTCCAACAGTTGCTACTTTTGTTTTTGGGCTGGATGACAGTGAAGCAGATTTCTGGCTCCAGCTGTGGGCTTCACAGAACTAAAGATCGGCCTGTTGAACATTTTCTCCCCGAGCAGTCGACCCTCATCTCCTGCGAGTTAGAGATTTACAAAACTGGAAAAGCACTCCGAGAGCGCAACAATTCCCCCATGTAGAGATTTACAGATTGCGATTAAATCCGTGTTATGGATCAGATCCAGATCAGTCTCTGAAATTTGATAGAGGTTCCGATTGTCAATCCCTGAGTCAAATTTCAAAAATTTTGGGCAATAACTAACAGAGATATTGAGAAAAAAAATTTTCGGCCCCATTGACCGTAATGTTATCGGAAATTTAAAAATGATTCAGAATCCAGGATTTCGTCCAGATCACACCCAAAATGGAATCAGTTCTTCCTTTTCACATTTCTGACAACTCCTGAAAATTTCATCAAAATCCATCCAGAACTTTTTGAGTTACCTTGAACACAGACAGACGGACAGATAAACGCCGGCGGAGGTAATAAGGAATGACACATTTGGTCAGCGTTTATCCACAGACCCCCACCAACTAACTGTGAACTCAGACTTGAGTTTCCATGGTAACACTCAGAGGAGACCGCTGATGATAAAAAGAAAAGGGGGGGGGGGGGCAAACATGTCACATCATCAGTAGTTTTCATTGTTATACAGAGGTTTTTTTGATTTGTTTTGTTTTGTTTTTTCTTCATGTTATTCAGTTTGGCCTAAGATCCAGTGTGTCACGGGTATTGAAATCTAACTGGATCCCAACCCGCCCACGACGGCTCAACAGCTATCTACGCCTGGTTTTCTGGGCTGCAACACGGTTGAAGACCACAGTATGTTTTCATATTCAGTGTTGATTCTCAGGTCATTAATCCACCGTCAATCTCGTTCTCACATCGTGAGACAATATCTGCTCAGTGATACATTTCCTTGCCAGTAAATCACAGTCATTGCTGTGTACTAGAGCTTGAACAAACTGTTTTTTTGTTGTTGTTGTAAGAATTAAACCACAGTCTGTCTTTGTGTAATTGATTAAAGGACTCCAGTGAAACTCACGTATGACAATAACTGCAAAGACCTGCAGATGTTCTGTAGGTTTATATTTCTTGAAAGCACGTCCATCCATCAACCTGTTCAGGGTCACGGGGAGCCTCCGGGTGGGGATACACCCTCTACGAGCTGCCACTCTGACAGGGCCATGCTAACCCCCGGACCCCACCTCGACCAGCGCCAGGTCCCACCGGGAGCATTTCAGAAGTGACGCTCTGAGCGCTGCCTGTTCAGTGAGAGCGGGAGTTTACCTGGAAGTTACGAGATCCATAGTGGACATTTCGTCACGTCTTTACCCTTTCTGCTATTACGCTTATAAAATGGATGACTGGTGTCAAAATGAGCTGTTATAAATTCTGAAATACATTTTTAAAGGCCTCTGTATAGTTCACACATGGTTCTCCTGGTTCCTTGCTTCGTAGGTATCCCTCCCTCACACTGACCATCTCCAGATATTTGGTTTGTTCCATGACCCATCTGGTCTTGGATATGGTATGGTGATTTGTTGGCAAGCCAGTTTGATTCAACTTTAGGTAGTTTAACGATTAAATAATCATTGGTGAGTGCTAATTACTTGCCCCCTTGCTTCAGTTCGAGGGTTTTTTCTTGGTGCACTTGGTGACTTGCAAACATCATAAAATGCAAATGATAAACAATCACGCATGGTCATAGTCTCTCGTTCTGTCAAGTTCATTTATTTGTTTTATCACCAAATCAAACTAAGATGGGTGTTTTCGTACATTGGAAGAAAGCTTGAGTATAGAAGGGGGAAAAATAAATATTAAGGAATGACGGAATGAATGTGTTAAAGTCCTGAAGACCCAAGCAACAGTCCAACGACTGTTTGGGTCCCTCACAATGACTGGATTGGGTTTTTAAAGCTTTGTTGCTTCCACGGGAGTGTAATAGCGTTTAATCCATTGCTTGCTATCAGTGTGTAAAGACAGCAAACAAAAGAGAGATCTTTTTTCCTTTATGTCGTAGCATTAAATAATTTCAACAGGTCTGATAAGTCATGTTCATAATTTGAACTAAATGTGCACTCAGCAAACCCCGGCTTCCTTCCACGGTCCAAAGACATGCATGTTAGGTTAATTGGTGGTTCTAAATTGCCCGTTGGAGTGATTGTGAGTGTGTGTGGTTGTTTGTCTACATGTGGCCCTGCGATGTACTGGTGACCTGTCCAGGGTGTACCCCTGCCTTTCACCTGTAGAGAGTTGGGGTATCTCCAGCAGATCCCTGTGACCCTAGATAGGACTAAACAGGGATGGACGGATGGATGGATGGATGGATGGGTGTACTCAGCAACCCTGTTAAATTCTCTCCTAATTGGTCTGTCAGAAAAACAACAGCAACAACAAAAAAAAGCAAGCTTACTTCTGGAAATACTTTCAAAATTCTTGCAGACTGTAACAAAATAATGAATCCCTCGTGCATAAAGGCCTTGAAGAATGACAAAATTCCAAATTCCTCTGAAATGTTTGGTGGTTGTGCCAGTCTGAGCACTCTCATCTGTCCTTGCCGTACCTTCACACATTTGCATCCTAGATTGCTTTCATTCTCTTCGCTGAGAATTAATTGGAAAGTGAAATTGCTTTTCAGATTGTTTCAACTTGCATTGACTGACCTAATTAGTTCAATGATTACACTCGCCTGGAGGAGATCTATGCCTAAATGATGTGGCTAATTTGAATGAATATTTCAAAACCATGTCTGCAATTAATGTCATTTTTACTGGTAATCTGTCTGCTTGATTACATAATTATGTTTGCATTCCCTGATGATGTCACTGACAGGTGTCTTTTAGTAAAAGATAAACCCCCACAGATGTTTTACTGCATCGTATGAAGACTCCACCTCAGATACAGAGCTGTCAATCTGCTGCGGCTTTAGACTTTACATGTATTCCTGTCAAATGCTTTCACCGTCATTGCCTGACTTTTCATAAGACAGAAATTTTTTTTTTTTTTGGAAGTTGTGCCCTGTGGCTCTACAGAAAAGAATGGGTGGGAGTGGGGGTGGGGGGTAAGGGGGGACTCTCATCATTCAGTTATCTGGTCAAAACCACTTAAGACAGTTGGGGTGAAAAGCCTTAAAGGTACATTCTGCAGTTAAATCAACCCTACGTCTATTATTATTTGGTCAGGAGTGTAAACTTTTGTCAGGGAACAAAATGATGTAAACTGAAGCATGTCTGAGTGAGAACAGAATATGCGTCTGCAGCAAAAAGCCCATTAACGTTAGCCCAGAGGGCGATCTGCGTACCACAAACATCAACTGCTATTTTAATCCTCAGACATGTCATTCCATTTAAGTGACATTGTGGATAAGCGCCGAAGTTTGTGTTCAGTTTTTGTACACAGAAAAGTTAAAAATTACCTCTCTTTCTCAGCATTATTTCTATCAAGTAAGTGGAATGACATTTGAGTCCTATAAAAGGTTTAAGATAGATATTTATTTTTATGTAGGTCAATTTCCCTGAGTGCAAACCTCGATTGCCACTTTGCTGCAAACACATATTCCATTCTTACTACAGAACTGCTTCGATTTACCTCATTTTAGTCCTTCAGAAAAGTTTGCACTCCTTACCATCCAATAACAGACCTAGGCCCTGATCATACACTTCCCCTTACCTGTTAACACTAGCCTGCTACCCCCAAATTGCGGGTTTTGAAACCTCCGCTAACCGCTAATGCAATCTTTCGCTCGCTAAAGCTGCTACCCATTATGCCGACTCCCTTACTCACTTTGTAGGTGTGGCAATGGGCGTGTCTTTTGCCCTTTCCACAAACTCGGTATCTTGCGTTTGCGGGTGGTCATACCATCACTTCCCGCAACCTGCATGTCGGCGCGTACAAGAGCGCGTCCAAATGGCATCAATGTGCGTCCACCTGGTCACATGTGGACGTGCACAAACGGCTCTACCTCTCAAATTAACTCTTGTATAAAAAGTGTGCTTTGGTCTCAGTTGAACCCCTGAGAAAATGGCAGAGACTGTCTTAAACGGCTTCTTCGCCAGTTAAACCATAGACGACCAGAGCGTGTTTACTGGGAGCGCACCGACTATCCGGGACTTTCAAGTAGCCGATAGGAATTGTCTGTGGAAAAAATATTTTTTATGTGTATAACAGTGCAGAGGAGGAGGAGGAAGGAAGAGGAGGAAGCTCTACGGCAGAGTCCCAGACGAGCTGCGCACAAGAGCTGCTCTGATCTGGATGAAAAGACGCTCCATAGCGGTTAGCGGGTAGCACAACCTGCTCTTAAAGGCAATGGCTACTGACGCACTGATTGGTTTAACAGGTGGAACGCCCTAACCACTCCTATGGATAATGTAGCGGGTAGCGCAGGTGGGATAGCAGGTTAAGCGAGGTGGAAGATTACATTCTTTGTGGGAGAACGCCCCTCCCGCTACCCGCTATCCCTTAATAGCAACTTTAGCAGATCTGGTAGAAGATCGGGCCCCTAGAGTCGTTTTGACACCAAGGCATTCCTTTAAAAGACAAAGAAATATTTAGATTTTTAACTGTTACTGTCTGTAGGATTCAAATGCAGAAAATATCTGGAGATATTGTTGTTTTTCTTTTTTTTTAGTGCAGTTTCACTTTCAGTTAAAGGTGGAGTAGGTGTTGTTTGAAAAACAGTTCCAGCAATCCAACTCAAGTGAGATTTTGAAAATATACACTCCCTCCCTCCTCCCAAAGGTTCCGCCTCCTCCTCTTCAGCTCACCCCTCGAAACCACGCCTTCACATGATTCACGACTGCATGAACCATAGGGAGGGAGGGAGGGAGGGGTGATATTTGATGGACGTATTAGGCAGCCAATCAAAATAGTGATGATCACTTTTTTGATTGGTCAGAGTTTTTCTCTGATTATACCTTCTAGACTGGACCAAAATGTTTAGTTTTTTTTGCAAACATTTTATTTCAGTGGGTGCAATGGAAATGTGAAAAGGTTTTCAGGCAATATTGTAAAAAGTGTTGCAAAAAAACAACACCCACCCCACCTTTAAGTGAAATTGATCTCCCTCCTGAAGTTAAATTAGAGTTGAATATGAAGGCACAGAAAGCATGTACTCCTCTACTGCCAGCAACGTGCACTGAAGGCAAAAATGTCAAAACATTATCAAACACAGAATTTCTTGTAGTGATTTACTTGAAAAGATGCCACTCACGACTTTGTTCTAAAGAAAAAATAAAATAAAATAAGAAAAGTGAAAGCTGCTATGCCAGGTGCAGTGAAGGGAAGTCTGTGAGCTGCTGAGAGCAGCGGAGAAAATTGAGAGACTCAGGACTGTACGGCACCTGCCAAAGAGCACTCTTGTAAGTTGGAGGAGTTTTTCCCTCCAGAATCCCCGGAAGCAGACGGATTGAGCTGCCGTGATGCTTAAAGCTCTAGAAGCTGGGGCGAGCAACAGCTGTCTGAGTAGTAGCGTCACGTCAGCTGAAAGCAACAGAGCTCAAGTTCATTAAAAACTGACAAAATTACCTCAACTAAAAAAAAAAAAAAAAGTTGCTCCCAGCATCTGGTGAATGAGGAGTTTGAATCAGCATTCATTTGACTCTAGAAAGTGAATTCTGGGGAAGAGGGGCGGGGCTTCTCCTGTTGGAGGATGTTGAGCTTGTTTTATATCTGAAACTCAGTGAGGTGCTGAGTGTTTTTGTTTTTTTCGCCCACAATTCTAATTCGAACACTAGCACTGATGGGTCAGGGTAAAAGTAATTTAATTTACTTGGCAACCGAAAGTACTTTTCGGTGTGGAGTATTCCTCTTCTGCCTCTCTCCCCGGCTAAACTCATCCCACCGTAAAATCACTTCACCTTCAGGAAAGAAATCCAGTTCCTGTTCCTTAATGAAAAGCCCAAATATCCACTTTGTGTTAAACTAAAAAAAAAAGAGCCATGTTTGGTGCAGCCGATGTGCCGACAGGAGGTTTTGTTACCTGAGAAAAAGCCAAATTATAAAATATATTTTAAAAATATTAATAACTATAATTATAATACAGCTAAGGTAAGCTTATTTCTGTTTCCTTCGATCTTTGATCTCCAGACTGATGACAGTACCACTCCTTTCATCTGACCTAGAAGGCTCCAAATTTTGAACCATCCCTTTAAAAAGATTCTCCCTCCCAGAGGGCACGCTGATGGATGAGTTTGGATCACCAAGTAGCCAAAGCATGCTGCTGACCCTCACCTCTCATTTCCACAGCAAACCTCTAGTTTGATTTTTTGGCTCCGTCAGCTGCCAGACACAATCTGCTGCCATTCTGTCTAACACGCCTGTCCTCGTGGGACTGCGATGCAAATGTCTCACACCTGTTTTCGGTCCCTCTCCACAGGAAAACAGGATAAGAATATCATTGGTTCCCATCACCTTATTTGTTTGTTTTCTCCGCTGTGCTACCAAATTTTTTAGAAGTTAAGCAGGATGGGAAATAAAAGAAAAATGGGACATTTGTGCCACATATAATTGCACACAACAATTTTTGGTGTATTTATTTAGAAGGTTTAGATAATTTGACCACTTGCAAAAAGGTACAGAGTCTGAAGGGCACAGCGTTTTTGGATTCTGAATATTTGGTTTATGGGACACAATTTTGTGTTGCTCTTTGTTTTTCTCACTTTACTTAAATTCAGTCATCAAGAGTGGAATTACTGAGTGCATCACCCCACCGCACTGCAAGATTTAAGGTGCTTCGGTATGCATGGTTACATGGACAACAACACGTGAATCTGATTAAGCCATTACTCTGATTAATTATGATTATTTGATTTATTATGATTATATTTGCTCGGGGGTCATGCTCCGGGTCTCTGTAAAGGGCCTAGAGACAATTGTAACAGATGCTATACAAATAAAATTGAATTGAAAATTATTTTGAATTGTGTGGGATTTGTGCTTTCATTTTTCATTTTCAGTCTTAGAAACAATCGATCGATCTTTGGGGGGCTTTGATAAACTGGATTCTTGGATCCACAAGAGACCATATTTACTCCCTTACCGAACTCAGGCGTTGATGGCAAAATAAGTTAATTCCAAAAACTAACTAAAGTAAATCTTTAACATGTAAACCTGGAATATAGTAACAACAAATAGTAATCCATGTAAATGTAGATTGTGATGCATGTACTTCATAGAGTTAAATACATACATACATAAACAGATCTTATTAATTACTTTTTTTGGAAAGGCAAACATCTAAACCACATTTGTTCTGGTTTGCTCTCTTGATATTTAGAAAATTAATTAACAGGTAACAAAGTGAACCCACCATAGTGGGCCCCTCAAGTTCCTCTGATGTCAATACCTTGTAGAAAAATCAATATAAAGAATGGGGCCTTATTCATACATGCATCGGAGCACCTGCGGCTCTCTGCAAGATGTCAACAAACTATTAATGTTTCAGAAGCTGATCTCCATCCTCTCTTTTTCTTTTTGTGTGTGTGTGATCAAGTGGGAAGCTCAGTGGGAGGAGTTTGGCTTTTAACTCATAAACCCACTGATGAGTGGGGTTGTATCTAAGGAAGCAGATGTTTTGATTCGTTTGTTTATTCCCAAACTCAGATTAAGCTCAGGAGACCATCGAGTCTAAATGTAATCAGAGAGTTGTCCTTCACAACCTCAATCCAGAGAGCCAACACTCAGCCACGCCATCACAGATGGCCGGTGCTCACTTTGTGTTGCACACTGTTAAAACATGTGATTCAACAGCCGTTTAGCATCACAATCAGAACTACTTTCCATCTGCAGTTTGTAAAAAAAAAAAAAAAAAAAAAGCAAACCCTAATGTTGAACGTGTCCAGGTAAAAAAACCGGAGTCCGGGTAAAAAGCCCGGAGTCTGTCCAGATGCTGCCGTCTGTCAACGAATCCCTTGTCACCATAAATCAGACTTTAAATGCGGAGCGGAATACATTTTCGCCATCGCGGACGGTCCCTGCTTCCCCGAGTGAAACGTTTGTTGAAAGAAACAGGAGAGCTTTGCTCTGTGGACATGATTTTGCCCTCGGGGGTACACAAACTCGATAGCTAGCCTGCTAGCTAGCCAGCCGTCTCTCCTTGGGTGCACCTCGGCTTTCCTTCTGGCAGACACTGAAAATTGAGGTCGTGATCCTCGTGAGTGTGGGAGTCAAGACTCCATGTGGAAATTTCTCTCTCTTTATTCTCCGTTTCAGTTTCATATCTCCTTGAAAAGGTCTACTTGGGAAATCTATGCAGAGTTTTTTCTCTAATTAGTCAACAGCTTCCTCATATTTGAGTCTTTGAATATCCACAAAGAAGAAATATTCTATTTGAGTTAGTGTCTTTGTGTTTATGCCTCACTGATGAAATGAGCCTTTGAACAAAACTGGATACACCTGAAATTAATTTAGAGCGCATTAGCAAATAGCCTAAATACCTATGGAAATGAGTTTTTGTTTTTGCTGCATAAATTTGCAAAGGATTCTCAAAAAAACACACATTGTTGTCTATGGAATTACTTGTCAAATGATTATGTTTAATACATTTTAATTAGCCAAGAAAACAGTTAATATGCAAAAAGAGATATGAGAAATCCTTTTTAATTTCCTGTGTAGAACTAAGAACTGAACGGGGACAGTGTAAATATACCTGACTCATCAGACCAAATCCTCTTAAAGGCAGTGCTGCAAAACAACCATCAGCCTCCCTCTCCTCTTTTCAGTCCCACTCACAAAAAAAAATAAAAAGAAATAAAACATTGACTGAAATGTAAGCCCAGTTTGTGTCTGAAGCAACAAGCGAACATGCTGTCGAGTCAAAAGGACCGAGCTTCCCCATTCCTCACCCATTTGCCTTTCTTCTTCTTAAAAAAAAAAAAAAAATGATGAGTCACTCTCCTTTTGTTAGAAATTATGATGTGACTCATGCAGATGGGATGTGACTATTCTGGCGTGTTTACTTGAATGATTTTTAAACCTTTGCCTCTTGTTTCAAATGCTCCCGTCCCTCACCGCTGTGCTCCTGCATATGAAAGGCTTCTCCCATACAGGACGACGACAATGACACCGAATGTAGCACATGTTGTGGTATTTTTAGAGTTGTTTTGGACTTTTATGTAGTCTTCTTTAGTGTTTTGACTTCATCATATTTTGGGAATTTTCTTTTTTTTTTTTTTTTTTTTTTGCTTTAACATGAAATTGTACGTGAAACAGAAGCAGTGACCAGACTGATCCCATCCCACCCCCACCTGCTCCCTGAGCCTCTGCCCCCCCCCCCCAAAAAAAAAAAATCTAAACCGTAAACAGACTTGTAAAAATACAATAAATAAAATAAAAAATAAAATTCAATCTGATCTTCATCGAAGTCACAAACACAATCGGCTTAAGCTGATAACTCGCAAACGGTTGCAATTTCTTAGACCTTTATTGAAGAAAACATGCCACAATCACAGTGTCGCTGGAAAAATAAAGAGAACTCTTGGAGTTAATAGCTGGTCAAGTGGTCTTTGGCAGCTTTGACCTCCATTTTTCGTAGCTCAAGGATCAAATCTGCACAATGTTCAGGAGGAATTTTAGAGCGTGACTCCTAACAGAACGACAGCGGAGCATACCCAAATCATGATGCTCCCTCCTCCGCCACTGGAATTATGTTTTTGATTTTAGCTCAAATCAGTTCAGATCAATATTACTTTATTAATCACCAAGCATAGTTATATTTTGCAATAAGCCTCAATGTTTAAGGTCTCTAAAGAATCATTATAGATAGTTATTGCTGTTGGTTGGATGGATCACCTGCAGCGGTCTGTTTTGCAGTGGAACGGTTGTTGAGTCACTGATTACAACAGAGTGTGTTTATTTATTTTATGAAGCATCCATTTTTGCACAGTCAGGTCTGGAAACTCCAGAACAGTCTCCAGAACAGAGCTAGCCTTCTTTATGAGTTATGTTGTGTTTTTTTTTTAAGTCACTGGCTCTTTTGCCAACAGATGACTGCAGATGAAGCTGCACTCTGAGCACCAGGCTGAGAAGAGATCCTACATCTTGCTGCATACAGTGAAGAACCCGAGCTTCCTTAGGAAGTAAAGTCTGCTCTGTCGTTTCAGTGTTGCATCTCCAGTCCAGCCTGTTGTCCAGGTGAAAGCAGAGGTATTTATACTCCTCCATCACCTCTAGTTCATTTCCCATTATGAGAATAGTGTTTGACTTGAATTTGAAAAAGACAGAGATGACTGTGGATTTTAGGAGGACCAAGATTAAAGTCGAGATGATTGTTCCCCCACCATGCTACAAAGCTGTCCACCAGTGTGCTCCGTTCTCAGTCTCTGGTCCAGTCATCTGCAGTCAGCAGTATTTCTGCAGATGACAGGACTCTGCACTCTTTACACCTTCCAGTACAAGTCAGAATAAAAAGAAATGGTGAGAGTCTCGTCCCCATGTGATGCTCCTGTGAGTCCGACCACCTGGTCAGACATAGAAACCTTCAGTCTCACAAATTGTGGTTTGTTTGTCAGGTAGTCAGAATGGGCACAGCTTACTAACATTATAACACCAACACCAATCAGAGTCTCTCCAGGACTTTCATGATGTTTGATGTCAGAACAACAGGTCTATAGTGGTTAAGGAGAGATAGATGAGATTTGTGTGATTCTGGAACCAGGCAGGATGTCTTTCACGCAGTGTTGGGTAAGTTCATTTTCTACACAAACTAGTTAAGTTCATAGTTCACAGAAATTAAAATGAACTAGTTCAGTTCACCATTTCAAAAAAATGAACTAAATAGTTCATTTTTAGTTCATTTTTTAAATGAATGTTGCTGTGAGCAATTATTTGTCAGAATGATTGCCACTGCACATATACTACACCACCACAAACGGCAATTATTGTATCCATTTTAACTGTCGAAAACTATTGGTCCAATTCGGAATCCTTAACCAACCAGGTTCACATTAGCATTGAAGGGACAGCCCATGTAAAACTGTCATTTCCGTTTCAGCTTCTCTCTACAGCAGCCATTCCCAAACTTCAGAATACCAAGGCCCAATTTGAAATGTGAAAAATCTCCTGCAGCCCACCGAAACCTTTAATCACAACTGTGATCAACATACAGGACAAGGAACCATGATCCGATATTAATGTGAGGGGCCAACAAATAAGATGACACTTGTCATATTAACTTAAGATGACAGTAGAATAACACTTAACTGGTTTGTTTTATTACTTATTAATGTTTTTTTAAGCATGTCATGAATATTTTACAGTAATTAAAAACATATTTAAAAAAGATCGAGGATTTAAAACACATTTGTTTAATTTTAATGACCTCTCACGGCCCACCTGCAGTCCCACGACGGCCCAGCA
Organism: Hirundichthys speculiger; assembly: GCA_018398805.1. Taxonomy (NCBI): domain Eukaryota; kingdom Metazoa; phylum Chordata; class Actinopteri; order Beloniformes; family Exocoetidae; genus Hirundichthys; species Hirundichthys speculiger. Next base: position 263,658 of record JAGFBZ010000486.1, read on the forward strand.
GGGGGCTCGTGGTGCTCTACAGTATGATAAAAAATATGTGGAAAAACTTGCTGCCAAATGGTCTTTATTATAAGACAAAAACATGTCCTTAAGGTGCAAATGTTTTTTCCCCCCATTTCAATATTTCAATCCCTCCTGGCAGTCGGGTCGCTCCTCCGGCTCTGGGGAACTGCAGTTTTCATCTTCCTTCATAATCGTTTTAAACGTTTGATGACGCAATTGTTAGCGTGACAGAAGCGACAGCCCGTGTTGCCATGTTTGATTGATTTCCTCAGATACATATCAGGCTCGTTTGTGGTGGATTTTAAATGGGGTTCGCTGGAAACCTGGACCGTGCGTGAACTTTGAAAGAGCGTCGTTCACAACTGCCCAAATGAACTTGTTCACACCCCACGCTCGTGAAGTGGAAAGTGAACACGCTCAATTCACGTGCGCGAAAAATATGAACTATTTTGTGAACTTTCGTTCAATGAACGCGTTTAGGTACAACGCTGCTTCCACGGCACTGGAACCCTCATCTAGCTCAGGCTGATGTTGAAGAGGTGTTGGAGAATCCCACATAGCTGGCCCTTAATAACGTTAGTAAGATGTGCCCAATCTGTGCCATACATAGTGCCAGATATTATTCTCAAACAACTCAGCATAAATTACAATTGTGTGTTATCGGCTTGAGTGCGTTCTGGTTGTCCGTCATTGTTACTGAGCCCAAGATCAGATCACACTTTATGACAAATTAATGCAGAAAACTAGTTAATTCCAGGGGCTTTCAGATAGCTTACACTGGAAAAAAGAAAAAAAAGTATCATAATGATGAAAGTTTATCTACTCATCTTTGGTATCTGTATTTGCACGTCCACAACTGCTGAGGAGCAGGTGAGAGACAGCTGAGGCGAGCAAGATGAAGGCAAGAACAGCTGATCCCTGCAGAACCAGCTCCGAACCGACCCGGAGGGAGGCTCTCCACCGTAATCGAGGTCCCTGAAGTAATCTAGGCAGGACATTATCTGCTTGGCTGCCTCTCTGCGGCATCTGGAGGGCTCCACCACCTGCTTTGGTAGACTCCACGCTGCTCTCCTGCCTCTTTTTTAGCTAACATCACACGGCCATTTAAAGTCACCATATGCACTCGAGACGCAGGGATCAAGCTGTCGACCTCGTCTGCGTCTGTGTCTCCATTTCTGAAGCCAGAGCCCTGAATGTGAGGATTACCAGCATAATAGACAGACCAAGGAGCCAGTCGATTCGCTCGTGATGGAGGAACGCTCAACTGCTTATACAGAAGTGGACCGACATTATTTCTGATGCATAATGTTCATGCTCCTGGTCACAGCAAAATTACCAGCTGTGCTTTCTTTGGCGTGTCAATTTTAAAATAATTATTAAGGATCGCCTTTGGCTGTTATTATGCAAACAGATTTCAACCTCTATAAACTGACCTGTCAGACCTTGCTCATGCTTATTTTTTGATCTTTATATTGCTGTTTTTAATGTTCTCGAGGTAATTTTGTCTGATGGAGGGTTCTTCTTGTCATCTGTGCATCTTTATGTCTTAGTGAGTTAAACAGGTGCGGATGAGAGAACGTTCAGTGCTTTTCTAAATAATTTATCACCTCTTCTTTTCCTGTCGCACACTGTTCATCTCAATACAGAATGACAAGTGTCATAGTGGAGTGTGGGACTATTGAGTTTATTACTTGCATGTTTCGACGGAAATAAAATAGAGGCACTCATAAGCTAAACAGATCATAATATCTGCTCTCAGAAGGTCAATGACTGGCCCATACAGGAGTAAAGAGAGAGCAAGAAAAAGACATCATCCAAAGCTTTTCTGAAGAGACCTATTATCTGTGACTGCTAGTTAGCCACCGATTAGCTTGAGGCCATCCAGCCACGTGTCCTCCGTTAGCGCCGGCCAGCAGCAGCCTTCATCAACCGGTAGTTGGTAGCTGCTGCGTAGCTAAGCTTTTGTCCCCAATTACATTAGGGTAAGCTGGTAAAATTAATACGTGAGCAATAGAGTAAAAACTATATCCACACACCACCACTGTAAGTAAGATGCTTCTTTAAACGTCTTCATGACTGAGTTGAAGGGCGCTTGTACTACGTCGGGTTCGGCTGCCTCCTGTTTAGGAGAGAAGTTTGGCACAAGTCTTACGCTGGATACCCTTCCTGACGCAGGTGTGATCCGAACCTGGCGACAGTACTAAGATACTGGAGAGGCCTGGGAAGGGTGGTTGTGCTCTTTGTAGATATTTTGTAATTAAGAAAAGATTTTGAGGGAGAAAAAATTAAAATCCATCCAGGTTGAACCTTAAACCTGGATTAAGATACCTTTAACTAGTCTAACTATGATATTTTTTTAATTTTAGCCTTGTCTAAGATGGTCAAGCTGACAGTAAAGCAGGGAAAGTTGACCTTTTTTGGCTTTTTTTTTTTTTTTAATGAATTCAGTAAAATTAAGGTTTTACCAATAATACCGTATTGGTCCGAATATAGGACGATATTTTATTCTAGAAATCATATTCTAAAAAATGGGGGTCGTCTTATAATCGAGGACTCGGCTTTTCTATTGTAATTACACATCTGTGCCACTAGATGGAGCTGCACCTATGTAACCAGTAATAATGAAGGAACCACGCAGCCGACTCGAGAGTCCAGAATTAGTTTTTTACAGGCTGAATTATTTATGTTGTTCTTGAATAAAACTCGACTTCAGTAGTTATGTAGTTATTGAACTACATGGTTGTAGCTTATTCAGAGTCATATTCTCAGATTTGAAGAGATCACAGTTTATTAAATAGTACCATACCTTGATCTTAAATAACATGGAAATCTGACACGAAAGTATGGAACCATACTTCCTAAAAAAGATGAAATCATTAAGATGTTTAACAATACAGCAGAATGTTATCTCTGTGGGATTTTTTTCTATAGTAACTGTACAATAAAAAGTTGTTTTATGAATAACCTTATTCCCTTCATCATATTTTTTATTTTCCCAAAATGATGTTTGAAAAATAGGGGTCGTCTTATAATCAGACTCGTCCTATATTCGGGCCAATACGGTAGAACCTTTATGTTAATATCTAAAATATAAATGAATCCAGATTTTATTGGGACCTGATCTACGGTGATGTGAACTCTTCAAAGAGCAATGAAATGCCCCGTTTGCCTTGACATGATGCTGAAAACAACTCAAACAATGCAAGCTGTAACTGTAATGATAGTAAATGTAGAATCCAGCTCTGAGCCTCCGTACTCTGCTGCGGGGCACAAACAACGTCTGGTGGCGTCTACAGCCTGAGAAACATCTGACTGCATCTGGTGACGACAAGCTTGTTTTTTGGGCCTTTTTTTCTTTTTTTTTTTTGGTGTTTCAGGCCATAAGTATGTTTATTTCTGCAGTGAAGTTGAAGTTAAGCCCATGGTGGTAATTAAAAAGCAAAAAATAATTATTTTTCCCTACTGCCTTGGCGGCTTCAGCAATGAAAACGGTCACCCGTTGGTATATCTGAGTTGGTGGAAGGGTGAATGTTACAATCTACCATGACCTGCCAGCACTTTTCCCCCATTTTTTTTCCTTCTCTCCCCCCTTCAGGAAACACAGGCGTTAGAATAAGCCCATCTTCCTGCCTGGGGTTTAAACGTGCAATAATATCCCAAGGGATGAAGTAGGACAGGAACAGGCTCGCGCACCCACATTTTCTAAAACCCCCGTGCAAGTGCGAGAGGCTTCGGAGGAAGAAGCTGCTGCAGAAAACTCCAACAGCAAGAATTTGATTCAAGTCACTCTGGAAAAAAACAATACCACGTGTATCTGGGGCAGCAACGCCAAATCAATATGTAATCTAAAAACTAATTTTCAATGTTGTGATCCCATGTGAAGCTGCTGCTCAGTGTAATTTGATAAACAGGGTGATTAGACGATTGTACTGTGTATGTTAACTCAGTCTGACACAGATGTGGCCTGGAAGCTATGAGGTTAGTTGGATCAATAACGCTAAGCTGACAACAGAATAAATCCTGCTCTCTCCTCAAGCACATCTACTAGAACATTATCAAGTGACATGAGGAGCTTTACGTGAGGATGTGTTCGTCCTAATCACGCAGAATGAACCTTATTTCCTTCTGTAAAAAAGAACAAGTAATTCCTCTGTGAATTAGGTTGCTCTCCATGAAGAGAAATAACTGTGCCTTGTGGGGGTTTTCCCCATTTCTTTTAGATAAAAGATGTTTTTCTATTTTTCAACATAAAAAAAATAAAACAAACTAGGGCTGTCAAAATTAACGCGTTAATGCGAAATGATTAATTTCTGGAATTAACAACGATATATTTTTTTTATGGATTAACGCAGTGGTTCTTAAACTTTTAACACTGCGTACTACCTGAGAAACTGTTCAGCTCTCTGAGTACCACCATGATGACCAATTTTAAAATATAGCCATATATGCCTTCTCAATTAGCTTTAAACACACACCTTTATTCCTTATTGTGATTATTTATTGTTGCCTGAATTGTTAATTTACTGAACCAGACATTTACAACTCTGTCCAACAATTCTCTCATACTCTCATACAGAGCAACATAAACACACTCAAAAGTTGTTACATCTGCACTGCAATTGAATATGCAACAAATATATTTCATAAGACAATTTTAATTATCTCAAGCTACACATTTCGTTTGAAACGTATTTGTAATGCATTCTATGTTTCTGATTATTTTTTAAAGTGAAAATGTGAAAAAAAGGGGGAAAGTCGACGTTCCCCGTGTACCACCAGAGAGTGCTCGCGTACCACTGGCGGTACACGTACCACAGTTTGCGCACCACCGCATTAACGCATTCCAGAGGATTTGCGTGGATTTACAAATGTATTGGCCAAGTGTCGCAGAATTGTCTGTCACTTCAGACACAGCGCAGCAAACACCACGGAGCGTCGAGCACAGCCAGTGGCCCCGGGACAGCAGCAGGAGCCACTGATCCAGGACGCGCCAACACGGTGGAATTCAACGTTGAAATGATCAAGCGCCTGAACCGCAATCAAAGCAACCCTGGATCAACGACGCCACCAGAATGGGACAAACTGTAGAGACTGAGCACTCTTCTAGAGCCCTGCAGGTAAGGAATGTACATATAATGTGCAAACTGAAAATTAAATTGAACTGATCAAGCTCAAATTAAATGTTTAACTGATTTGCCAGCATACCAACTGGTGTTCAAATATCTCGTGTGTGTGTGTGTGTTTGCGTCTGTCATTCTACTGCAGGTATGTAACTGAGATTCTGGGTGGAGGGCCTATATCTACCTGCCCTCTGCTACCTGCATCAAGTGATGAAGGTCTCTGAAGAAGAGCCTCCATATGTGGTGAAATATAAGACAATCTTCATGGAAGACCTTTCCTCCCGCCAAGAAAATACTAACAATGCATGGCTCAAGCTACGTTCCATTAACCTATCCTGTACTTGCTAAAACAGACGACCAGTGGCTAAGTTGCCAAAATTGTTGAGAATTCAAATTATTTTTTTGGATTTGTCATTAATAAAAAAAACCAAATGTAATATCCACTTCCTATCATTTATCTTTCTGTTCTGAGAACAGACCAACAGAAAATGTGAATTTTTCGATAATATTTAGGATTGTGATTAATCAAATTAATTCAAGAAACCTTGTGATTAAATTAAATTATTTAATCATTTTACAGCCCTAAAACAAACACAAAACCAAACAATAAAAACCTGTTCATTTAAATATCACCCTGTCCTCATAATATATTCACCTGCTTCTTAACAGGTGTAAAAGGGAGACACATTAACATCAAATAAAACACGATCAAAACTAACATTCCAACGTTGCGAGCAGGTCTTAACATGTCAGTGCACAAGTCTCATTTAAGTGACAAGCCATAAGTCAAATGCTTCCCATAATAGACACTGGGAAGCCACTTACCCTGACCCTATTCTTCAAATATGGGTTTAATTGCCCAGAATATGAAGTGTAAGATCCCCTCACTTATCAAATTAACAGCTCAGAAAAGGACAGTAAAGTGCTTAAGACTCATTTGAGAAGGGCGAGTTTAGCTGCGTATGCGTTGGAGAGATGAACGCCTCACTGGCATCATCTACAATGTCCCTTTTTTAGTTTGGTTCTCCAGCTCATATACACTTAATCTGCTGGAAACACTGCTAAAATTAATGCAGCCTGACACGGCAGCCCTGCAATACATCCCAGCCTCGTGAGGGTTGGAATATTCAGTTTGTTTAATTTATGGAGCTCTTGATTCAGCCTCGTTCATATACGGAGCTGCGGTTGGTGAACTGGGTTCCACTGGTGCCCCTATTTCATTTTCATCACTTCATTTAAAAAAAAAAAAAAAAAAAATCGGTGAATCCAGGGGTAAAACAAAAGCTCCAGTGTGTGCAATGTGTTTAAATCAACAGGCTTTGAATCACTCCAAACGCACCACAATGATCGTAAACTTCAACCACCATTTCCATTGAACTGCTTTAGCGTGCGCTGAACATAAAGAGCGATTTACTGCACAACTGTTGCATTACATTGCAATAATTTTCGTTAGGTGTACCTAATAAACTGCAGTGTGGGGAGGCGAGGTTGTCCGGCTGCCAAGACAAACACTGATCCAGTCCTGAGAGTAGCATTTATAACAAAGTGATTACAAAAATTAAGCTCTGGGAGCAGGAGGGAAAGCTTTTCAAACTTGTTGCCATGTTTTATTTTTTTCTGCAGGCAAATACAGGCTTTTTTTTGGGAGGGAGGACGCCTGAGTGCATCAAGCCTCTTTTCACATATTGTACTTGTAATGTTCTGGGATTAAAAAGATTAAGCTGTGTTTCTATTTATGGCTACCAGTGTCCTAAAATGAAAAAGGGCAGATTTGAGTAGATAGAACGCAGTAATAATGTCGTAATTCTCAGAAGGCTTATCCATTTATTTTATGCCACCGTTATGTCACTCATTTTCAAGAGTGATACAGGGCATCAGTGTCCGAACATTTCCATGTAAGGATCGGATCAGGGAGTTCGAATTAGAATAGACTTTCACTGTCAGAAGAAAATATAATCCACTCAAGCCATCCATGAATCCATCCATCATCTTTCACAAATCTAAGTTTGGGTTTCCGGGGGGGGGGGGGGTCTTAGCGCAGAGGCCCAGACCTCCCTCTTCCCAGCCACCTACTCTAGTTCTTCTGGGCCGACACCAAAGTGTTCCTAGGCCAGCTGGGAAATATAATCTCTGCAGCATGCCCCGCGGTCTGCTTCAGAGCTTTCGCCTGGATGGGCGAGACGGAAACACCTTCCCAGGAAGCATCCTAGATGCCCAAAGCACCTCAACTGGCTCCTCTTGATGTGGAGGAGCACCAGCTCTACTCCGAGTCCCTCTTGGATGAATGAACTCCCGCCATCTCGGCGGGAAAGACTACCCACCCTTTGGAGAAAACTGATTTCGGCCGCTTGCTTTTTTGGTCTTGTTCTTTAGGACGCCACCAGCAATGCGTGACCAAAAGTAATGATGGTGACGTAGATTAACCGGTGAAGAGGAAAATCTTTTTGGCTGATCAACTCTGTCTTCACCACAGCATGTCGGTAAAGAGTCGGCGTCTACTGCAGATGCCACAACAGTCTGCCTGTCGATCTCCTGCTCCGTTCTTCCCTTCATTTGCAAACAAGACTGAGACACTTGAGTTCCTCACTCCCAACCTGGAGAGGGCTGTCCACCCTTTTCTGAGCAAGAACCATCATCTCAGACTTGGAGGTGCCGATTCTATTGGCCCTGGCTGAAATCTGATCAGGAACCTGGATGCACCCCTGAGATTGAGTTTGACGATCAGATTGCAGGTGGATTAAATGCCATGCCCAAACCGTTACTGGCATAAATGTACCAAACAGGAATGTTCAGAGTCAAAGTTTACAGAAGAAGGAGGTCTGGAGAAGACTGCATCAAAAAAGGAACCGGAGACAAGCCTACATTTGATTAATATTACTAGGGATGCACGATAACTGTTTTTTTTTTAAACCGATAACTTTCAGCTCCTTAAGGCTGATACCGATACCAATAAAACACACAGATATACCTAAGATCATTACATCAATACTATGAACAAAATCAAAAATAGTTTGGAAACTATTGGCAAGCCTCTGAAACATGTTCGTAAAGCTATCAAACAAACCTATTTGATATTTCACATCAACTTAAATAAGGTGCATTACTGACTGATATAAAAAAATAAAGGCTCCTTGAACTGATGGAAATACATGCATCAGAATTACAAACTGAAAAGGATTTAACATTTAAAGGACTTTGAATTGTTGTTCCCTTTAAATTAATACCTTTAATTAAAGTAAATGAGGTTCGGTGATTTTTTTGGTCTTTTTATCTCATGGAAGCTTTAGATGAAAGAGATGAGGGAGAGAGGAGGAGAGGGGAGGCAAGACTGCTGCTGGCTTGCACATGTTAGCATTAGCTGGCGTTAGCGCGATTTCAAAACTCCATGGAAGCGTTATGTTGTAGGTGGCTGATCAGGTTTGACGTGTCAAAGCTTAAGCTTGTGCTTCCCTCCTCGTAGAATTCGCTTGGAGCATTCATCACAAATAACCACCAAACTATCTTCTTCTGAAACTTTAACGAAGCTCTATACCATCGCCGCCATGTTTGTTGTGATCAGCACTGTGCTGTAGGCTGCATTCAAGGTGTAACGTAAATTCCGACGTTCCCTCATTTGCTAGTCGTTCTTTCAGCCTTTTCTATTTTATTCTTTTTTATGTGTAACATGTGGGGGAACACTGCAAATATCGATTCAAGTCAGCAACTACTAAAATTATGACTGACTTAACAAGTTGTTTTCTGGCATGAGGGGGTATTCTTGATTTTCCTGATTGAGAAATCGTTTTTCTGATTATGCTGACGTTACTTGAACATAACATCCACTGCCGGTCATTTAAGACTCAGAGGGAGCGAGGCACTGCCGTGTTGACAAAAATATATATGTTATCGGGGCTATTTGTCATGATATCGGACTTTTCGACCCGATAGCTATCTTGCACCCCTAAATATTACATTAAAAGCTGATTAATGGCAGTCAACCTTTTAAAGAGTTTGTTGGTAAATCCAAATTCCCCATGTTCCCTGGCAATTAAAAAGAGACAAATTAGTTTCACAGTCTAAGCCTTGCTTTTTTTGTCACATAAAGTGTTTGAACAAGGCCTGAGTGGTGAAATGTATGTCGACCTTACCAAGAAAAGGTTGTGTGCAAGGATGTTGGGTAAATACTTGGCCCCTCAGTGAGAAATGTGGCCCCTTGATAGTCCCTTACTGAGAAAAGTCCACCACTTACTTGTAGTCCTTTATGGAAAAGAAAAAAAACAAACCTGTGTGTTTTAAAACATGCTTAAGGCTCATATAAACTCAAGTTTTTAAAATTCCCATTGAAGGCTTATCGGCGAAAAACTCAAAATTGGGTTCTTTTGTATCTATGAGAAATGAGAATAAAGCAGGACTGAAGCAACGCCTCTTTAAAAGAGAAGAGACATCAGAGCTCTGTGCACGTGTCCGTTGTCTCAATAATTACAGTTTCTGGAGCACAGATTCTTCCATATCATTCGTCCAGGTATGTAAAGCTGAAAGCCATGCTCCAGTCACACCGATAAGCACACACACACACACACACACACACACACACACACACACGTTCGGTACATACAGCTGGCTCGCTTGTGATGTTTTATTCATGCCGGCGAGGGTAAAGGCACACATGAGCTATCACACCTCTCTGTACGTCTCCGGTGCAGTTCTGGCTCGGCCCAGATAACAGCAGACCTGCCTGGAGGGGAGACAGCACCGCAGGACGTAATGGACTCCATCATCATTCTAAGCAGGAGACATGTGCGCGAGCTGATGATGTGGCGGCGCGGCAGAAACGCCTCTCAGCTTGGAGTCTGAGGGAAGGTCCGCGGCGTGCTGCGATGCAGAGGCCAGAGGTCTGAGCGCCAGCAGATGGATCGATTATAAATGAATGAAACGATACCAGCACACAGAGTCTGACACCCAAGCCTGGTTTGCTGAAAGCTAAAAGAATTATAATTTGGGTTGATTCTTTTCTAAAGAAATTAAGGATGTCGCTTTCGGAGAAGTTGCTGGAAATGGATTCTGGAAATTCTCTCAGCTATTAAAGTAACACTTAAAATGTCTTTCATTTAGCTCAATCTTCTTTCTTTTCCACCTAGATTTTCTGATATTTCAGTAAAATTTTAAAAACGGATCAGTCCGAGTGTGACTTAACTATTCAACAGGACCAAGCGGCTGACACACGCCGTTTCTAAACGGTCTCTTTATCTGCATCTCCTTTATGGCCTACATAGATTTAACAGGCAGCAGGGAAATCGATAGCTGATAACAGCCTTCAGCAGATGATAAAAAGTTTCATCTTAATTGCTTTAATCAGCAGGCCTCGTTAAAAATGTGAATTTACCCTCCGAGTTCTGCATTTGGCATTTATCAGTTTTCCATTTTGGCGCATTAAAACTGACCTGATTATGATCTGTTGAGGGGGTCCGTTTAATGACACTAAGATTTAACGGTCTAAACTCAGGCTTAATGGTCCGCTCTCATGTGTTTTATGGGCAACTATAATACACTGGCAAAAAGCAGTGTTCTGTCCCGTTAAAGCTGAATGGATCCGAGGGAAGTTAACCGATGACATCTGATGTACAAGTTTCACTCCTTTTATAAAACAGAAATAATTTTGCTCTATTAGTGGAGGAACATGGGAAAAGTAAAGTAAAGAGTCACTTCATTCACTCATAAAACAGCAAATAATCCCAGTCACTGGGTGCCATTGACTCCTTTTTTGCACTTCCTGCAGAAATAATCTGAAGTTAAACCTGTCCCTTGAGAGATTAAGTCCTCTTTTAGACATGCCAGCAGCTGTATTCATCTTCTGCAAAATCAGATTTGATAAATCCAAGAGTATTTATGTATCTAGGCCATATAAAAAAAAACAAGCCGGTTTGAGCTTGTCCAACAATAAGAGGGGCACTTAAGTGTAAAATATCTCCACATGACGTGCAGTACTGCAAGGTTGCCTATTTTTGTCTCCAAGTTGTTACTGCAGTTTGAAGAAAAGGCTGCTGCAGCTCAAGAAAAGGCTATTTCCGGCCCTCCTAATCGATAGATTTAATAGAGTTTGACACTTTTATTTGAGGGAGATTATGGAATAAATTAGGTGGATCCTTTCCCAGGGTCCTGACTGCAGTCACTTACATTTAATCCACAGCTTGGACCTCTTGAGGATCGTTGAATTTGAAGCCAAGAAAGCACATGCATCTGATTTCAGATCTTTTTTTTTCTATAAAAGCATGAGTTGGCACCGATAATCAGTGCTACAACCAACAATATGGCCAGCCTTACAAATCACACGTCAGCCACAGGTGCATATTTTTGACACCTAAGTCTTTATTTCACACACAGAAACGTTATTATTATTATATACCTGCAAGAGGGAAAGTGTCTGTTCATCCTCGTTGACACAGAAAACAAAAACGCATCTCCCAAGAATCAAAACTCCCCCAGAATCATTTAGTAAAAAGAAAAAAACTAGAAAAATAACATCCAAAAATACTTGACACTGCCACCAGCAAAAGTACAGCGAAATCGGAAAAAGAGAGGAACAGAAAAACCACAAACCTGCAAGAAAAGTGTCACGTTAAAAATGATCCTTTTTGTTAAAGAAAAGAGGAACAAAGTAAAAGCAAAGAGGTTGGATTGCTCAGATTCCCCGAGACATGAAAATCACAAAACTCGAAGGCATCAAACAACACTGCAAACCAAAGCACAGCAACAGCAAAAGTCGACAGAAACAAAAAAAAAAAAAAAAAAGATTAAAAATTAAAATGTTTCAAAACCAACAACGTTTGAAAAATCTCAATACTGGCAAAACCTGCTCGGTTTCTGATCCTCGGAACAAAACTGCAAGCAAGTAAAGGCTTTCCACAAGACCGATAACGCACCCGCTCACCCTCAGAATAACTGCATGCTGAAAACTTGAAGCCTGGATGGGAAAAACGCTCAAAACCACCACGTCAATGCTCAATTCAAACACCAGCAAAAGGAGAAAAAAATAATGTTTAAAAAAAAAAAAAAAAAAAAAAAAAAAAAAAAAAAGGAGGGGGGCAATTAAAAAGACAAAAAAATATGTTTACAAAAAAAAGCCACTGGAAATGTACTCACCGAGCGGGAGTAAAATGTTGCAATTAAAAATGTGAAATGGCTCAAAATACAGTATGGCGGTGCGAGCCGAAATGCGGTGTCTTTTCTCTCTAGCGCTCTGCCTCCAGTTCTGTCATGTGACTGGTTCAGACCCGACTTCCAGCAATGAGAGTCCAGTGTTGAACAGCTGATACCGAATGCTCTCCTACAGGCTCGGCTCTCCGCAAAAGTGAAAGGAGGTAGTCCTTATCATCCGACAGTTATGCCTGAGCTTGTTGTGTGTGTTTTCCTTTTCTTTTTTTCCCCCCGTTTTAAAGATGGAGAGGTCAGTGCATGCTTTCCATTCATTCATCGGAATCATGGGCTGCGACTTGGGCGCGATTCTTTTCTCCTATGTGGGAATCACATGCGTGCGGGCTTTTTTTGCGGCGAGGATTTGGACGTGGCGTTTCGGGAAAAGCACAACCGCGTCACATCATAAGAACAAGCAGCTCTGTCCGTGGTGCTGAAGCTCGAAGCGCAGCACGTTCAGGACATCTGTGGAGAAAAATCGTATTCCGGCGCTGTCCGTGGTGCTGAAATTCGCTATATTTAAAAGCAGTACAGAAACAGAATGTGGTGCAATGACGACAAGAGACAAAAAACGGGGAAATTCACACGTGCCTGATCCGTAGCTCTGGATAGTCATACTTCAGTTTAGACCATTGATAGACATGCCGTGTTCAGTCTGGGTTTCATAGTTATATGAATGTTTTGGTGATGTAGACTTTCAGTTCTTAAGCCATTGTAACCCCGAGTGCTTTAATAGAGGGGAACTTGTTTTATTTTCACGGTCCTTGAAGAGGTTTCACTTCTCATATGAAAGGCTTCTTCACTTCAAACAGATTCTGTGGGAGTTCCAAACTTAAAAGCTGATGTTAGAACATTCACAGTCTGTGAGCTGCTGATGTCACATATGTATCAATACTTCATCTGCACCTCCTCTGGGTCATTGTCAGTTGTGAGATATTTACAGGCCATGAGGTGTTTTGGTAAAGTAAATCGAGAATGTGCCTGTATAATAAACAAACTCATCAACAGTTAGTTAAAACTGAAGAGGCATTTTGGATGAGAGATGAATGAATGCGAGTCCAGTTCACTTCTATTTAAGAACCCAGCATATGAAATGGACAAGGCATAAAGTTAATTTTCATTTCAGTTCAATTTTAATCCTCAAAGGGAATTTGATTGTTGCGGTCGTTGCAATTATTTAAGTCTCAACAAAAGATTCATGGTATATGGTTATAGCTGTAGGGGGGAAGAATCTGAAGGAAACCTTAAGGTTTAAAGGGTTGTACAAAAGGTGTTTGGGAGAATTCAAGTAAAACACTACTCTCTCCAGTCCTCTCTCTTTTTCTTCTCTCTCTCTCTCTTTTGAAAGCCTTACTAATAAACATACAGATACATTTTAAAAACAGGTCATACTATGGTCAACTGATAAGAAGTTTAGAACAGAGACAACTAAACTTGCAATATCCCCTGTTCTTTGATTTATGATTGAAGATAAATCTACTGTAGCACACCATGAACAAACAGTGTAAATATAAATGGCCCTGTCCATGGTGCTGAACCAAAGGAAGCGCTTACCATTTAAAACAAGGAAACGTTATCACCATTCTCTGAGGCTGTGATTCTCAAGGAGGATAAGAGAATATATCTGCCTCCAACCCACCACCAATATTCACCACCACACCACAGAGACATAAAAATAGACTAGGGATTGGTCTAGCCATTACCTCCCATTGGCAAGTGATACAATTGATTAAAAGAAAAAAAAAATCTTCATTGTGTTTGTGAGGGTTAAACTGAGCTTGCAAGTCACTGTTTAAGGACAGTAGTGGTGGTTTGGTTGGGATGAAGGTGGGAGAGTGGCGACCTGATTATTCTGGGGAGGGAGGGCTCAAAACAGTTGAGAACTACTTCTTTAAAAAACTATGGAACTAAAGAACAAAGACTAAATAATAGTTAAGAAGGAGGAGAAGAGTCACTGTGTTTACAACACAGAGCCATGACACACCAAACAGCATGACAGCACACAGTGTAGTGAATAAGACAACAAGTTGAGACCAAGGGAATTTGAAAAAAGATACAAGAATACAGAATGTGTGCAATGAAAAATAAAACAAACAAAAAAAGTAATAATAAGGACACTGCTGAGCACATCTTTGTTAGACTTGATTCACACTTTTGTGTATTTCAAGATAGTTTTTACTGCAGTACCGTATATGAGAATGGGACAGTTCTCAGTTCAGACACTCTTGTTGTGGCCTCTCTTTTGAATAGTTAATAAATTTGTTGTTGCAGTTAGTCTCAGGAATATGCAACTATGGCCGTAGTTTAAAATGAAGTGTTGAGCAGAAAAAACGCTTTGCTCTGCTCTGAAGTTAGGTTTACATACAAGTAAAAACTTAGTTTTGATAGCTTATGGAATAAGCTGAGTACCAACAGTTTCACTTTTCTATAGCACACTCCCTTTTAATTACTTCTTGAATAGGTAATTATAGACTGAAGCACTTGGATAGTCCACAGTGTAAGACAGCAATATATTGATATAGCTTTTGTACGTTAATAATGGCAAACACAGAGTGTGTGAATTGTATGATTAATGATGGATTAACATTCAAAATTACTCCCCTCTCTTACCTACCCTCCTTCTGACTTTTGATTGATTCATTAATTAATTGATTGATTCATTTCACAAAATGATAACTAAATGGACACATTGCAGGAGTTTCTCTAAAAATAATGTTCAAATAAAATAATAAAGAGATGATTGTTCTGTTGTTGGATGAGGCTGAATTTTGAGTGAGATCATATCTGTCCATACTGTTAAAACCTGAAGCATTCTCTAATATCATCATCAACATCATAAATAAATAAACGAACAAATCTATCAACCCATGCAGTGCACAGCTCGGTTCTCCTGGTCTTACAGTCCTGAGCAACTGCCTTGTCAATCCATTGTAGCTAGTGCTTGGCCCCTCTGATGTTATTGTCAATCCCTTTCTGTGCTCAGGTCATGTATTGATCCATGTGCCTACTTATCTTAGCCACTAAGATGCCTGATCAGAGCTTCCATGTGGAGCTGAGAACAGGTTATAGGCTGGTAGTTGGACGGTATTGGTCCCTTCTGGGGTTTATTCATGATGACTTTCCAGCTGCAGGTAGGTCCCTGATCTTAGCAGGTGGCTCATTTGTCCATTCATCACAGAATGCGGTTAGCTTCTTCAGCCAGTGGGTGTAAATTATGTCGGATCCTGGTGTTGTCCAGTTCTTAATTTTGGACACTCACCTGGATGTCTGCTGTTGTGATTGCTACTGGGTCTTTTCCGTGAGGTTGCTGTGCTCTGCTTGTAGATCCTCCAGCCACTGAGTGATCGTGTTATGTGAAGCCTACTTCTCAGATAGATAAATGCTCTTCTAGTAATGATCAGTCTCAGCCCTGCATGGGTCTGCTGCCACCTTACCACCCTGCCACTGGGAGCAGACCTTGGATAGGTTGTTGGAAAACATCCTGTTTATTCTCCTGGCCCTAAAGAACAGGCCCCTAAAAACAAAAAGATCAAACAGACTAAACAGTACCCCAGATGTTGACTCCACAAAGAAGCCCCTGAAACAGTGCAATAAAGGAAACCATTCCTGAAAATCCATCTGATGACCCAGAGTGAAAAGACATTCTCAAACTCCTACCAGACACCGTTACAGATCAGTTTTCATCGAGTTTCCCGTCCTCGACCTCAAACAAACAAAAACATCCCGCTAAATTATTGTCAAACTGAAACATTATAAACAAAAAGAATTTGTCAAGAGCAAAATAAAGAGTCAATGACTGATAACCTTGTGAAATAAACAGACAAAACAGCAGTGTGTATACATCACTGTAGGCAAACTGTTCTGAAACACACTCAGTGGATTCATTTCTCCTTTTTATCCATTTATTCTACATTTTTTTTGAGCTGAGAAGCCAAAGAGCTGGCTCTTCTTATTTTGGTTTCAACTACCCGACTTTCTTTAAATATCCACTCTGCCTCCTTCTTCACCCTCATAATTTAAATGCACTTGAGAAATGTAGGTTATTACTGATTGTGCCAGACAGGAAAATAGTGTGCCATTGACGTATTAGTGTCTGACTGTGGTTGTCAGACAAAATTCAAAACAGGTTCGTGTTACACGCAGTGCTGGAGACAACCGTCACTATTCATTCATCATAACCGCGGCTGAACAGTGCTTCCACCTTAAGCACTGTCCAATTTCATTCACTTTTCAAATCACATCCAAGGCTTTCAGAGACACAAAGCAAAAGTCTCAGTCCCTAAAGAATACAGTTCACTGGCTGTCCAAGAACAGTGATCAAACACTGCTTAAAGAAAATAATAAAAAAACCTCTTCATCTCTGAGCATGTTTGGCTCATCTTTGATTCAGCCATCAGATACTTTTAAGATGCTGTGGTAACAGAGTGAACTGCAGAGCTCTCCAGTATTGTTTGCTGTGAAATGTCATCAGCATCACAGCTCATTGGTGGTTGTGCCTGTTAATTAAAAGTGTCGGTCAGCGTGTTGCTGTGCAGAACGTGCTATACCATAATTATTGATTCCTGATGTGTGACTGTTGGTATACTTCTCATGAAAGGAGCAAGGTTTTCAATTTTATGATGAAGAAAATGAGTCATTAAAAAAGAGCTAATAATAATATTAATAATAAACATAATTCCCTCTAATCTGACACTGACCACAATAATAAATTGATTACGAATACATGACATCTTCACTGACATGATGCTATTAACAATCATTTGGCTTGATACCACACTTTCTTCCAGTTTAATGCTGCACAACGTTCATTGCCTGGTGTATCAAAAAAAAATATTTTTAATCCTTTTTTTTCTAACACTCTAGTTTAAAAACAAATTGCATGTGATCATAGGTCTTAGATATGAATCAAATACAGCTTAATTTCCACCACCACTAGCTTTTAAAAAAGGGGAAAAAAAACCTCAATGTCAACTACAAATCAACATCCATCACAGTGTGAAATCCGTTTCCCAAGATGTTTTAGACAGATTTTAAACACAAAAATGACCATTTTCCATTCAGAAACATTTCAAATGGGACGAAGAGACATATACAAAATCTTTAAATAGATATGATTGGTAACACAGGTTCAGCTGGAGGTGAGGCTTTAAAGATCAGGCTGGAGATTCCTCATCTTCTGGTCATCACTGTTGCAAATGTCAGCATCCAGGATCAATACTGGTCATTTATCACACGGCAAGAATAATTCATTTACTTCTACTTAGTTTAATCTGGAATGGAATAACTTTAAATCTGCTGCATTACATAACATCAGCTATAAATATAACTACTAGTACATTTGAAGTTATTGTACTACATTCTTTTCCCCATTTACCTTTATTTAATGAGGGAAAACACACTGATTTTAAAGCTGATAAGAGGCAACAGCTAACGAACACGGCTCCAGGGACGAACATAAAAAGGTACATAAAAACATTCACACACAATATCAAAAGACATAATATAATTTGTTTATTAACATACAACTCACCTTGACAATGTGAGAGAAGTGCATGAGTTAATCAGACCTATGAGTCCACCAACACGCCCCCTTAAAAATGACCAGTGAAACCAGCTCGACTCAGAGCTGCATTTTTGAGAGCCGATAATCCCAATTTGGTCCGCACCTTTGGCACAGTCAAAAATGTATCCTGGGAGTAAAGTCTGCATCGGTTTGAATGGTCTCTGCAAATATTGGTCGGGGGATAAGAAGGGAGCAAACCAAGAATAGATTCCTCACTACAAATATGCAAATGTTTCAGTCTGCGTGCTGGCAATGAACACCAGCCGACATGAGCAAACAGTGATGAGCGCCAGCTTTAAAGTTCGTCATAAACCTCAGTGCACCACGATAAACAGTCCGGAGTGCTTAGACGTTGTGATGATGCGTGCATGGAAATCACATCACAATAGTGTCGCACAGACATAAAGGTGGCCTCGACCAGCCTCTGTTTGGATTTATAACAAAGATTAGACTTCATTCTGAAATAAAACTTCAGTCTCAATCATTGAACCAGATTCTGAACATGAGGCACAAAACAGACGGTCATCGATTAAAAGCCCCAGATATTTAAAATTGGACACGCACTCTGTTACAGAACCTTGTGAGGTGGTGATTCTTTGGACATTAGAAAACAACATGATGTTAGATTTGTCAGGGTTTAAAAGGAGCTTTTGTTACAACAGGTTCTCTTGGACAACATTAAAAAGGAAGCTGCAGGATTCAACAGCTGGAAGTTCACCAAAGGAGCCTTTCAGCCTTTACAGACTGATGCGCTGCAACAATAAAGTCTTTGAGACCATCACTTATTATGCCTTTCCCTCTTGACGCCGTCAGCATTCACCTGAATGTTTCAGACTTTTAGAAAATATTTGGTGCCTGCTGATGATCAATTCATCAAGTGTTGATGTTTTAGTGGAAGTTTAGTCAAACACTCGCAGGAAGTGAAACATGACCTCAGTATACCCTTATCACTGGCAGGGGTTTCATTCCTCCTCCCACTGTGAATCCCAAAAATATGTGAATTATTGATGCAGTTTTAAAATGCCTTTGTATGATATTATATCTGCTAAAATGCTTCTCAAACACATAATAATAATAAAAATACATAAATACAATAATACTAGATAGGGTGAGTGTGAGCATTTTTCTGTTGAAAAATTCATGAAATTGCTGAGGGCTACCACAAATTCAAATACATTATGAATAAAAAAACTACTTTTTTTTCACGCATAAGCAAGAGTATACTGTATTACTTAGTGGAGAAAGAGTAGGGTTAAATAAGCTTTGCTTCTCCCTTCTCCTCTCAGATGTCTTATTATTATGAATACTTGTTCAAAATATTCCCAATTTTTATTGCCATGGAAACAGTAAGGAGGTACTTAGTATTACTCATATTTCTTCTTTCTGGCTTTATTTTTATTGACTAATCAAACGGCCTGGTGAAAAATGTTTGGATGTATTTGCCTCAGAGCCGCTGCTGTAACTGTAACTAACCGAGGATGCTTTTCCCTCATCAGACCCGATTTTCACGTTACCATAAAAACTAGAAATGCCGTCATGTGCCGTCATCAGCCGGGCTGGTATGTCCAAATAAGACTCATAAGGTCGATGACCTTCATGAATACCTGAAATAAGACCCATCAATCTTAAGCAATCGAAACGATGGAGCTGCCTGTGGAGCATCGACGGACTGGTGATACAACAGAATCACACGTTGACTGGATGCTTTACTTCTCTGCTGATTCACTCTGGATGTCCATGTGTTTGGCAGCAAATGAAACAAGATATGGGGGCTTAAAAAAAATAATTATAATTCATTACACAGAATAAAATCATGATTTGTAGAGTACAGTTGAAGGACCACAAACTGCCCGTGGCCATGAACACTCACTCAGAGGTAAAGCTCAAAAACATCAGGGCTTTAGGGCTTCGTCGTTCCTCTTGAGGTGCATGAATCAATATTTGCGACTACATTATTTATGTGAGGAGTTCAACATGTAGCAACATAGAAGAAAAAAACCAAACTGACTTCGTGGCAACCCAGTTATACAGTGACCTCCTGTGATAGGGAAGCACTGTAGATCAATACGTACCAACTGTAACTCACGTTGAATATATAACATTTCCCCCCCCTCCTCTTCCTCTCTGGTATACTTGCAGGATGATCACCCTACACAAAAAGTCGAGGTCCACTTCAGTAATGCACAGGATCCTTTTGCAATGACTGAATTAATTTTCTTTATTAATGCGATGCCATGACTTGTGCTCCTTAATTACCATTTCTCCGAGTCTCTGCAGAAATTGCGCAGGATATTTTCAATCAAAAATAAATGGAGTGTGCATACGTCCGCGAGGGGATTTAATGCTTCTTGCAATAAATGGGTTACATTTACAAATCCAGAGCTTGAGGTAGAGGGATTATATTAGAAAAAAAATAAAGAATCCTAAATGAAAATATACTCCAAAGCCCCCACCCTCCACACACTTCTTTTCTTTGCCTCTACTTTATGACATCTTCAGTGGAATATGATTTTATGTAGAAATTACATAATAAGGCTTTTTACCTCCGTCAAGGAGGTTATGTTTTTGCCGGCATTTATCTGTTTGTTTGTCTGTGTTCAAGATAACTCAAAAAGTTATGGATGGATTTTGACGAAATTTTCAGGTGTTGTCAGAAATGTGAAAAGGAAGAACTGATTTCATTTTGGTAGTGATCCAGAAGAAATCCTTTCAAATCACTTTCAAATTTTCGATAACATTGTGGTAAATAGGGCCAAAAATGTTGTTTCTCAATATCTCCGTTAATTATTGGCCAAAACTCATGAAATTTGACTCAGGGATTGACAATGAGAACCAGCATTCAGGTCCAGTGTGTTTGCTCTCTCTAGCTGATGTTTGCCTCCAAGTGAGGAGGAAAAACACCCAGGATCGCTTTTTTTCTTTGAATATATTGAAAACTTCTGCAAGAGTTTGCGTTTAACCTCAGATGCCTCTCTGTGGCCGAGAAAAAAGATGATCAACACACATCCACAGCATTATTGTGGAACTAATTCAACAACAGGGTTTGAGTGTAATTTCAGTTTTTAATTTTTATTTTCATTTATTCTGTCATTTTTGTACACAGGCGTACGTTTTCTTTAAATTGTTATTACCTCCGCCACAGAGGTTATGTTTTTGCCGGCGTTTATCTGTCTGTTTGTTTGTCTGTGTACAAGATAACTCAAAAAGTTATGGATGGATTCTGATGAAAGTTTCAGGAGTTGTCAGAAATGTGAAAAGGAAGAACTGATTTCATTTTGGGTGTGATCCGGACAAAATCCTGGATTCTGGATCACTTTCAAATTTTCGATAACATTGCGGTAAATGGGGCCAAAAATGTTGTTTCTCAATATCTCCGTTAATTATTGCTCAAAACTCATGAAATTTGTCTCAGGGATTGACAATGAGAACCTCTATCAAATTCCAAAGGCTGATCTGAATCTGATCCAGAAGGTGGATTTTATCGCAATCTCTATAAAAACATTGAGGTTGTTTAATTTCAATATATTGACTTTGGAAACAAATATTGCTTGAAATTTTTATAGCATTATTATTTATTTGTGTGTGCATCACAACATAAAAGAAAGATATTGTTAGGATTAAGATTATGTTAGAGAACTGTTAAAACTATGGCATGTAAGAATGTAGTCTCTCTCTCTTTTATGATGGCGAGTCCTCAGTTTTGCTGCTCTATGACCTAACAACTGGAACATCCTCCCTGACTCCCAACAGTTTGCGACCCCCAGATAAACTGTAACTGGACTGTAAGACTGGAGAGCTGGTGGCCATCTGGATATTCGAAGACAAGGGCCATAAAACCTTTTTCTGTGACTATAAGAAACGGACACCTCCTGACATCCGGTGTGCATTCCCAGGCATCTCTCTTTGGTATCAAGGCATCATCATTGGCAGATTAAAATATTCTGCATGGCATATTGAATCTTTGTATTCATGATTGTATTAAACTCTGTAATTGACCTTTGTTTCTAGTCTTGTCAATGGCACCAGATAAAAAAAAACACGGATAATTACTTTCAATATGGTACTTTTTTAGCGGTCCCATATTGTCAGTGCTATATGTACGACTAATATTTATGGTGTAAATTGCTATATGGGGGAATTGTTGTGCTTTGCAGAGGTCTGCGCTCTCCGACTAGTTTTCCCAGTATTATGCACAATCTCGAGGCTGAAAGTGCACCGTGTAGGCTGGATCAGTTAGTAAGAGGTCATTCAATGCATTTTGTGTATCAGACTTAATTGAATCCATCTCCCATGTGTTCATTTTCCAGTATTTCCTGTTAACATCTGCACTCTGTGCAAGCCGATCCACTCCCTTCAGACTGCCAGGGACAAGGACATGTTTGATAACGGTCCGGTCTCACGAGACCATGCAGTGTTTGTCCAAAACACATTTAAGCGCTGCAATAATTGTGCAGAACCTGTGAAATGGAAGCATTTTCTCTTTTTTCGCCCCCTCTGTGCTTTGTTTAGGGCAGCGCTGATGCAATGTGATGCCATCTTGTAACTATGTGCATTAT
The DNA here is from genome assembly GCA_018398805.1 of Hirundichthys speculiger. Taxonomy (NCBI): domain Eukaryota; kingdom Metazoa; phylum Chordata; class Actinopteri; order Beloniformes; family Exocoetidae; genus Hirundichthys; species Hirundichthys speculiger. Next base: position 286,070 of record JAGFBZ010000486.1, read on the forward strand.
TTATTGATTAATATTTTGTCCTAACTATACATTTTTTTCATGCTTAACCCAAAACAGCCACTTGCAAACTCAAAAAAAAAAAAAAAAAAAAATCTCTTTATTATGAAGTTTGAAAATCTGTAACCATGCAGGTATTAAAAAACTAGATTAGATCAGTTAATTTGGAGACAATGGATTTCAAAAATGCCTTAAAAAGCTACAAATATAATAAATATTGTAGCAGTGGTAATACTGAAAACAGTGGTCTCCTACAAACACCGGGTTTTCAGTCTTTTACATTCACCAACTGTGACTCCGTTTTCAGTGTTTCTGGTGCATTCAACACTCCAGCATGGGGTGCGAGCAGCCTTCACAGGCATATAGGATTTAAAAAAAACAATAAAAATACCAACAACACACCAGATGGATGTATGTAGACTGGTGCTGACATGTAGGGATTTGCTTTTTGTACTGATAAGAGCCTCAGTTGACAATTTAGTCCCATACAGCCATGTCAGAACTGAATCAAATCAACGCTGATGCAAACCCCACATTTCCCACTATGACTGCTTCACATTAAAAGTGCTCAGCTGAGGAAAGTCAGCGTGGCGGTTATTGTCTTGCAGGGTTTAATGAAGGGTGTTGCATGGTCTCCATCGCATGTCCCACATGCTGTGGGAAGTAAACATCTCGTGACACATAATTGTTTGGCTGCACTGTAAACACATTCATCAGCCACTTTTACCCTGCAATTCTGACAAATTACCTGTAAAAACAGCTTGCAGTGGTGTCAAATAGAGCATGTTTCCAAGGTAACCATGGATGTGGCCAAAATGATTTGATATTAGCAATTACCGCGGAAGTTGCTGTAAATAGAGGGCAAAAGGAAGAAATATTTCTGAAAACAAGAGAACACAGTTCTCTTGTTCACAAAAAAAAACCACCACAACAACAACAGAGTTTGATTGATGGCTTGACTTTGCTCTGCATCCTGCCAAAACTACTATCAATTTAAAAATACAACCACAACACTATTTTTCGGTTTCTAGCATGTTGCTAACTTAGCTGCACTTCAGCACAACACAACCTCAACTGTAACACTGAGGTGAACTTGCTGCTATGATGGAAGTAAAAATCACTTTAGAGTCACAAGTTAAAATTGAGACTGAAGACTGAGAACAGCAAAAACACCAACAAAGCTGAAGTTGACCTCTGATCTGCAGCTTTCAGCTGAGCAGATTCCCCTTCACCAACATCCACATCAGCTGCAGCATTCACAGATTTTCTGATTGTTTTCTCAGCAAGTGTTAATATTTACAGAACCAGTGTGTAGGGTGAGATACATGACACCTTGTATTAAAGTTACTTAGCCTTTTGTCAAAATTAATCTGTGTCAAGGTTTAAAGCAACCAAAAAGGATGTTTTTTTTTCTGTAATATTTCCACAATTCCTGCCACACACACACACACACACACACGCACACACGGAATGTACAAAGCTGTAAAATAACCAAGTATCATATTGTATTTCAAGTAGGGATGTACAATAACTGTTTTTTTCTTAAAACCGATACCCAATAACTTTCAGCTCCTAAAGGCCGATACCGATAACACACACATATACCTAAGATCATTACATCAATACTATGAACAAAATCAAAAATAGTTTTGACTCTTTAAATGAACAGATATTTATTTTTTGTAATAAAAAACTATTTTAGGCCATCTTAAAACATTTTTGTAAAGCTATCAAACAAACCTATTTGATATGTCACATTAACTTAAATGAGGTGCATCACTTACTGATAAAAAAAATTAAAGCTCCTTGAACTGATGGAAATATATGCATCACAATTACAAACTGAAAAAAAGTGTATTCCAGAAGTTCACAAAAAAATAAATATACATAGAAAATTATTGAGAAATTGTTTTTCTGATTATGCCAACGTTACTTAAACATAACATTCATATGCCGGTTATTCGGTCTCAGTGGGAGCGAGACACTGCCATGTTGACAAAAACATTTGTTATCGGAATGACGTCATAATGTCCTGTTATTGGCTGATAATTATCATGCAACACTAATTCTTAAGTTACAGTTTTTCACCCCATCAGTCACAATTAACACTGTATTCTGTACTTTTGTACTATTCTGTACTTTCAGTAATCAGTACATTTTTGTTTGAAATTAAAATTAAATTTAAGTATCAAAAACAAACAAAACTAAACTAAAAATCCTTCTGCATCAAATTACAAATATAGGCTGCCATTTTTGGCGTCCAGTTGTGGGAACCCAATACTAATTTTTCTCAAATTTACTTAATTCCCTAACAAAATATAACCAAAAAATTAATTAATTAATTTAAATAAAAGGCACAAAAAAAGTTTCTTGAACCATCTTTGTGTGTCTCAGCTAGTTCCTAGCATCAGTCTCTCATAGGTTTAATTAAGAAAAGAATTTCTGTATGGAGCAACTCGTGACCTAAATGAAGCTGTCAGATGAAGCTGCACAACTATTGTACACACATGCAGCCTGTGTCACACTCTGTACGCCATCCACCAGACACCCTTCTCATTTGGTGGTCTAATTAAGCAGCAAATTTCTCAACTCTCCCCGTGTCTCTTCCTCTGACATGGCAAAGTTGCTGCTGCCCTCTAACTGGATCTGATCTCATGGTGTTATGTATACATACTATGATATTTGAGAATTTCGGTTCAGTTTGCATATTGTTCCCCAGCACCAAATAATGCCAGAAAAAGAGTTGAGGATGAGATACGAATTAGGGTATCATCCCTTTTCATTGAATGGCAGTTAAGAACATAAAATATATATTAAAAAAATGAATTAAAATCACTCAACACCTGCATAAACACATACCTGGTTATGCCTTATGACCTGGTAGAAGTGTGTGGCGGTGTATTTAAAAACAACCTTGTACAGTTATTTCCTTAATTTCATCTTGTGAACACACAAACACACAGGAAAGTGGACTGTCAAATGCTGCATTTGTTTTACGAAGTATTCAACAACTGGCAGATTATAAATTTTCCATGATCATCTTTTCTTCAGTGCTCTTTGTAAAACTGCTATTGTTGCATTTGTTGCCTCCCTGAACCTTCTGATCTTGGACTATGAATTATTTAAAGGTGGGGTGGGTGTTGTTTTTTTGCAACACTTTTTACAATATTGCCTGAAAACCTTTTCACATTTCCATTGCACCCACTGAAATAAAATGTTTGCAAAAAAAACTAAACATTTTGGTCCAGTCTAGAAGGTATAATCAGAGAAAAACTCTGACCAATCAAAAAAGTGATCATCACTATTTTGATTGGCTGCCTAATACGTCCATCAAATATCACCCCTCCCTCCCTCCCTATGGTTCATGCAGTCGTGAATCATGTGAAGGCGTGGTTTCGAGGGGTGAGCTGAAGAGGAGGAGGCGGAGCCTTTGGGAGGAGGGAGGGAGTGTATATTTTCAAAATCTCACTTGAGTTGGATTGCTGGAACCGTTTTTCAAACAACACCTACTCCACCTTTAATGGAAATGAAGAAATAAGCCAAGATGTGTCGGATCTGGAGCTTATGGACTTGTAGAAGGCGGCTAATGTGACATCATTTGGACTTCCAGTTTCCCACTTTCAAATACGTTGAACTACGGCGTGCTCCATTTGTCGTTGAAAGTTGGAATTTTCATGTACAAAGTTTCAACTTGAACACCCATCGAGGTCAGAAACTCCGACTCGGAGGCCTTCAGAATTCAACATGGCGCCTACTTGCATCAAAGTAAACACTCAGCTAATTTTACTGTTTGTAAGCAGTTCTGTCTTATTTATTTCTATGTTTGCATTTGCTAAAGATCAAGCACACCTTTGCTCTAAAATTGATATTACTAAAAATAGTGTTTGGAATGGTTTCATGTTTGGAAAGGCTAATTTTCTTTCCATCTGGAATGAAGAAGTCGACTTGGAGATGTAAAATAGTTTAAAACACACACACACACACGCACAACCACCACCAAGAATCTTCAAAATGGAACACAGGGACATAAATTAAAAAAATTTGACCTTCATTTATTTAAAGATGTTTAAGACTGAATGAAAGCTACAATTCATCAAACAAAAAGTTTAAATCTGTTTCTCAGAGGATTGTAAAATGTAGTGGACATACTGTTATTCCTCTAATAATAGTTCCCCCGGGACTTTGATAAAAATCTAAACCAGCTAACCTATATACAACCGGACAACTATGTGGTCATGTGACCCATACGTTTTTACAGACGGCTTTTGAAGCCTTGATCCTTAACTCTGCACAAGAGTTCTTGCTCACAGTCCGCCGGCGGTCGCAGCGGTCCACGGTGGACCTCCATGGGCTCAGCCTATCAGTGGCTGGCAGACAAAAGGAGCCAAACTACTCCTCAGACCCTTAAAGCCCAACCACAGTCAGTCAATCAATCACCGTAGTCTCTGTAAATGATGCAAGATCTATATTTGAGATTTCGGGGGTCAAAATAGATGCCCCCAGGTTGTGTTTTGCATCCCACCTGGGGGTGTTTATCAGAAAACTACAGGATATGCAGACGTAGAGCAGCTACAGTAATGATACTTGAACTCAGTGATATCTGGTCTTTTAGTAAATAATTTCTTCATATTTATATTTTAGGATTTCTCATTTGTACATACTGGAGTTGCATCAGGATTCTTATGCACGTCTCTAACGCCGATTCAGTTTCTTCTGTGAAATGACAGCTCTTATTGTCGCCCTCCCTTGGACAGTTTGGTTGTTTCTCTCTCCTCATATCCTCTCTCTTCCTTTCCAATGAATAAACAAATTTAAGCAGTCTAAGTCATTCTCGTCAAAATAATAGTCAACACTTCTTTTAATTCTCACACAAAGCAAGGCGCTCTCCTCCGAGATATCTGGCTGTTAGATAACATCCAATTACAGGCATTCTGTGCTTGTTCACATTGTGTTTTCCTGCCTGTCTGAGTGATACTCAGTTTGATGCCTTGTCAGTTGAGGTAAACAAAAGCATGAGCTGACAGGTCAAAAAGGTTCAGGCACTCAAACACCCAACCGAGCAGACAGGCACATCTACAAGAGCGCTGAATTTGTGCTCGCTGTGATGCCATCATAACAAAGCATTTACACTTCTGGTCAAGTCAAAAAAAAGAGGAAAAAAAAAGGAGTCTTCAAAATATGTCGGCTGTCTGGGGTAGCATTTAAGATGAAACAAAAGCAGGAGAACAAGGAGGCAACAACAATCAAAAACACTGGCACGGCAGGATCATTCAAGAGCCAAGAAACAGAAGAGAAATGAACTTGGGAGTAAGACTGAGGAGTAGGACGAACAATACTGGCAACAGGGAGAGGACACAAAGGATTATACACATGACAAACAGGTGGCAGAAATGAGACACAGGTGGCGGCAATCAAGGCAGACAATGAGAGGTGAACGCACGCAGGAAGAGAAGGTCAAACAGAGCAGGGGCTTCTCAGAGAAGAACACCAGAAAGCCCAGAGGAAGATGAGTTATTGTAGTGTCTGAAAAACATGATATATATCTGATATTTACCTTTCTATATAAGAGTTTAACTGCTGACTTGTTAACAGCTGTTGGGTCTTTGTGAGTTCATTGGGTTTGTTTTTGCCTAATATATGAGAATGGTCTCAAGGACACATTCCCACACTTACAAATTTGGAAGATCTGAAATTAAGAGAAAAAGGGAGTAATATCCTGTGTTTGGTCCTTATCAGAAGACCCCAGATGGTTATTGTCCAAAGGGAAAAACAACAATTGCCAAAGAAATCATGATTGATTCCAAGTTTGTCTGAAATTAGATCTGGCTATGACTATAAAAACTGTCTCTTGATGTACGTCCTGGTTCTTCTCACCAAGTCTGTATTAAGCTTCTTTTTTGCAAATAAACTTTATATGCATTTAAAGACAGCTTCAGAGCCGTGTTCCTTTTTCAACCACTTTTTTGACATGCTGAAGACACACTGTGAAGACTGAGAGAAGACAAAACATCTCTACGGCAGAAATGGAACCAACAGCTGACGTCGTTGCATTCTGACGGACGTAACACCTGCCCTTTGAACTAGAGCTGGGCGATTCTGAGAATTTGGGTATCGATCCGATACCAAGTAAACACAGGGCCAGTATTACCGATACTTTTTCATATTAAGCTTGATCTACCATGAAACTGCTGATCTTTTGTTGTTTTTGTGACTTTTTGGTTAAAACCTAGGATAGAATTTCAGCAAACTTTATAGGTGACTTCAAAATACTTAATCATTATTAACATTTTTTGTGTAAATATTCCTTGGAGTTGAGTTATTCTGTTCATAATGGGGTTTTTTTTCTCGTCCGCCTCTTATGATTTCAACACTTGTGTAATTTTGTTTGAACTGTGTGCCCTTTCCTGTTGCTTTAACTCGATAGATTTCTCCATTGTGGGATAAATAAAGGATTATCTAATGTTACCGACAGCGTGTCAGAAACAGACTTTAATGAATTCGCACTTCACATCAGTCAGTGCTTGTGGGAGTAAAAAAAGGAAGCTTGAGGATCGATCTTTTTACACAAGTATCCTTCGATACCAATACCAATGTTGGTATCGATATTATCGATATTTGGATCGATCCGCCCACCTCCACTTTGAACGTAGAAGAAAACAGTGTTGCAGCTCCGCCACGTGTGAAACACCCCGAATAAAAGAGGGAACAGGAAAGACGTTGAAGAGGAGAAGTCCCACTGAAAGGACGCGTGCACAGATTAAGTGCGTGGCTTGTTAACAGCTGTCAGTTTAATTGTCACGTCGCACCGGGACCGTTCCATTTCACCGCCACTGTGGCAGAAACCCACAGAAGTGAGGTGACCTTTTCAGCTCAAAGTAGCGGGACTCTCCCGGCTACAAGGATGCGTTGTGTAGACAGGTTGGTTCTGCTGCGTGTTACACATATGTGTTTGATAATTAATTAACACGCGTACATGGCATTTCATTTATTTTCACGTGGCATAACGGTTTCAGTGTGAGCACTGGCCTGATTCCTTATGCGCTGCAGCATGTGGCGAAGATACATTAGTTCGAACAAGATGTTCTTGTTTTTTCCCCCCACAGATGTTTTTTCTTTTTCTGTTTGGAAATGAAAAATGCATTATAATTCTTTGTTCAATCACAGGAGGATGGCGTTAATGGAAATACAGTTGTTCTGCAAATATTCTCTTAATAATGAAAGTACACATTTCTCAGCACTTAATCAAAATCAACAACATTAAAGTCAAAAACCTAAAGTGCATTTTCAGGCAAAGTTGGGATGTTTTCTAAAATTCAACAAAACCTTAAACCTGAACTTTAATGTGTTTTTAAATCGAATGTTTTTTAACTGCTGTGAATTTAATTGGAGTTTCAAGAAAAACATGACATTTTTCCAGTTTTCAATGTAAACTGTAATCACAACGTATTTCCTCATGATTATTAACAACTATAAAACATTTCAAAAACCTCTTCTTCAGCTTTTTTTAAAGCGTTTTCCAGCAGAGTGGTGTCAGATGGATATGATTGCTGCTTCTCTCTTTATTTATTCATTTTTGGCTCCTTTCTGAGTGCTTCTTGTGGCAAAAGATCCAGCTGAAAAATGGTGCTTCAAATGAGTCTGACTGTAATGGCTGATGTCATTATTTGTCTGTACAGCAGATGACAGCGAAGAAGATACATGTGAAATTGTCAATTTGTCCTAAAAACTACCTGAAGCCATTTCTACAACATACAGGGAATTATTCAGCATTCAGGTCCAGTGTGTTTGCTCTCTCTAGCTGATGTTTGCCTCCAAGTGAGGAGGAAAAACACTCAGGATGACTTTTTTTCTTTGAATATATTTGAAAACTTCTGCAAGAGTTTGCGTTTAACCTCAGATGCCTCTCTGTGGCTGAAAAAAAGATGATCAACTCCCATCCACAGCATTATTGTGGAAATAATTCAACAACAGAGTTTGAGTGTAATTTCAGTTTTTAATTTTATTTTCATTTATTCTGTCATTTTTGTACACAGGCATTTTCTTTAAATCGTTATTACCTCCGCCAAGGAGGTTATGTTTTTGCCGGCGTTTATCTGTCTGTTTGTTTGTCTGTGTACAAGATAACTCAAAAAGTTATGGATGGATTTTGATGAAATTTTTAGGAGTTGTCAGAAATATGAAAAGGAAGAACTGATTTCATTTTTGGTGTAATCCGGACAAAATCCTGGATTCTGGATCACTTTCAAATTTTCGATAACATTGCGGTCAATGGGGCCAAAAATGTTGTTTTTCAATATCTCCGTTAATTATTGCTCAAAACTCATGAAATTTGTCTCAGGGATTGACAATGAGAACCTCTATTAAATTTCATAGGCTGATCCGGATCTGATCCAGAAGGTGGATTTTATCCCAATTTTTAAATCGCTATATGGGAGAACTGTTGTGCTTGGTGGAGGTCTGTGCTCTCCAAGTGCTTTTCTAGTTAATTTTATTTTCATTTATTCTGTAATTTTTGTACACACACATACATTTTCTTTAAATCATTATTTTGACTGTTTTTGACATTAACAACAAATTTAGGGTTAATAATGAATGGTATAATTGAAAGCTGTTTTGTTTCAGTTAAGTAGGTTAAGTTTTAAATTTATAAAAAAAATAAAAAATAAAAAACACAACAAAAGCAATCACTGTCCCTTGTGAAAGAAGTCTATTTTCCTACTTTGTTGCATTGTGATCTGGATTAATATTTGATTCTTGGATGTTTTGTATGAATTAAAAATCAACACATCATGCATCTTTCTTTGAAAGTAAAATTTTCCTGGTAAATTAAAAAAAAGATTTAATATGAGCCTCAAGTCTCCAGGGGTTTTGTTCATTCTTTTAAAAAGGGGAACCGGAGCAGCTCCTTTAAGGTGGATTCGTTCAGCAATATTTGAGTCTCAATCACTCTGAATGTGTTTCTCTGTGATCCTTTTATTGTTTTTAACAGTATGATCAAGGTCACTGTGGCGCTGAAGGGAATTTGCTTGTGTTGAATACGATCCATCCATCACTGCTTCAGTTCAGACAAAATTCAGAGGCGTCCTTCATGATGCCCGTTTGGATCATGTTGTCCCACATGCTTTATTCGACTGCTCATGATTAAACTTCACAAGCAAAGCCATTTCAGTTGTATCATATTTATTTATTTATCATAGAAGTCATTCAAAAAGCTCTTTTCTGACTCCAGATTTAAATGCTGTACAAAAAAAAAAGGTTGCAAACAATAATTGCAGATGAAGCATCAAAGCTTTGTGGTATTTCTATTATTTCATAAGGTGCAACATCCCTGTAGCTCTACTGAAGTAAGCTGCAGTCCCCTGAGCTGTATGTAAAAAGTTTTTAATTTGCCATATCGATTGGTGACAAGGCCCTGAATCTTTTGATTAAGTTGCATTTCAGCTCCACTAATGAGCTGGAGCCTAAGGGGCGTTAATGCAGGTAGCTTTTGAATCATACGCCAGATTTGCAAAAGTTTCCTCGGATGAGGCTGCTCCTGCAGCTCCCTGGTGTCACTTCCACCCATGCTGGGATGAAAATGCTCACTAATTACTTTCAAAGATACAGCTTTTCTTTCCTCTGTGCATGGGCCACCAGCCCTAACCACCGGGCGGCCCAAAACTGGCTTGCTTTAGCATTCAGTGTTTTGCCAACAAAGTTTCATAGATTCCATCAGGGTGTTTCATGGTCCTGGTTCTCAGTCCTGGTTTTAGACTACTGTTGCCCGGCATATTGAAGACCAGAGGTGCCCAATCCTGGTCCTCGAGAGCCTCTATCCAGCAGGTTTTAGATGTTTCCCTGCTTTGGTACACCGTGATACAAGTGGCTGTGTCATCAACAGACTTGTGCAGACTTCGATGAAAACCTGATTAGGACCATTATTTGAATCAGGTGTGTTGAAGCTGGGAAACCTCTAAAACATGTTGGATAGGGGCTCTCGAGGACCAGGGTCGGGCACCCCTCTTGTAGACGGTTTCCTGCTCCCACGCGCCTGATTCAAATGTATGCCATCAAGGTCTGCGCAGGTCTGTTAATGACTCCCCAACTGGAGCAAGGAAACATCTAAAACCGTGCAGGGCAGCGGTACCCAAGGACCAGGGGGGTTTCCAATGAACCCAGTTTCACAAAGTCAGGCTCCCTTTGGGAAAGCCAGTTATAGAAAGCCGGGATGACTGGGACAGCCATGGTGATTATCAGTTGGATTACCAAGGCCATTCACATGCCCATTAAAAGGGGTGGGACATGTGTCGTTTGATGCTTCGTCTGCTCAAATATCATCCATCTTTTGTCCATGCAGCCCTTCAGCCAAAAGATTAAGATGTGTGAAATGAAAGAATCTTATGAATGTGAAAATCAAATCAAATCAATCAATCAATCAATCAATCAATCAATCAATCAATCAATCAATCAATCAATCAATCAATCAATCAATCAATATTTATAGAGCCCTTTACAACACACAAGGTGACCAAAGTGCTTTCCTTTAAAATCCACATTAAAACAAAACAATTTAAAATCGACATAATAATATCATTAAAATTAGATTAATTAAATTAAATCAAAGAAAAACAACAAAAAAACAAACCGAAACAAACAAAACTTTCTATTCTGTATTACATTATTTATCAGATATCAGCAGTTTTGTACTGATTTGTTGCCTGTAGATTAAAATGAATCCTACTCTGCCTTCAGGCTTCCCATAGTAACATGACACATGTAGCCTACAGTTAACTGTATATGTCATTTTTATTTCACTGATGTTGTATAGCTTACCACATTTGGATATATGATGTGATTTAATCACAAGTTGATCATTCAGCAGCCATTTTGTGGTCAGAAGGGTCGATATCTGAGTCACATTAAGATCCAAGCAGAACTAACTATCTAATAGAGTCACTTCTGGAGAAAAAAAAACAAAACAACATTGTACTGTGATTACATTTGGCAATCCAAATGAGTACTTCAAATACAATAACTGACTTTTGATATGTAACAGTCTGGCATTCATTCAGCTTGATCAAGCGCTTTCAATTCAGTTAAAATATAAAATCCACTTTCAGTACCTCCGCCTGATATTTTAATCCTGTTTCAGCACAACTGGATCTGAGGTATGATCAGGAAAAGAATCGGTAAATAATTTTACAGACTATTTGATCCAGCTCAGTGTCAGTAACCTCAGAGATTTAGCCAGATTAGAAATGAGCCACATTTGTGATCCTGGAAATCCTGCCTTTCGGGCTCCTGAACATGATTGTGGGTTGTCTCAGACGAAAGATCGACGTCGTTAAAGAATCGTGGTGATATCTTTGGTCTCTGGACCTTCGTTCTACAGTGTGAGCGGGTTGATGACTCCTGTCAGGCCTGATCTGACAGCATCAGAGAACCTACGACTGCGTCTTCTTACCAGACAATTAAATCCAACTCGAAATGACATATTGACTATCGAGACCCAGCGCCACTCCAAAGAAAAATAACGATCCACTGTTGCCGTCTTCTCTTTAACATAATTGGAACCACATTCTTCTCCTTTGCCACTTAAAAAAAAAAAAAAGCATTTTGGCACACATAAATGCTACAACAGATTTGTTTATTTCCATGTGTTGTTGCATCTCCATCAGTCGTAGCCTACGATTCAAGAGGGTTCATCGATGTACGGCACTTACATCAACATATTCTGAACATCGTATCCAAGACTGAGCACACGGCAGTCGTACGGTGAGAGACATTATGATTTTATAGCTCTGCAGAAATCATGTCTAAGAGCCTTAAACTCAGAGGAACTCAAGAGAACCCCACACTCCCCCCATTGCCTCGGCCACTCACAGTCCCAGTCCTTAGCCCGGATAAATGAGGAGGTTTGTGTCAGGAAGGGTATCCAGTGTGGAGAAAAAAGAAACTGTGCCAAATCAGTTTGTGGAACACAGTGATTTATTGTGGCAACCCCTTTAAAAGAAAGAGAGCCAATTAAGTCGCTGTTAGACTGGAAGTCGCTCTCCTGCTTATCTCCGCGGTGTTGCCCACAGAATTAAGGAAACGCTGTACCATCAGATGCATGGCAAATTTAAAAATAGGCATTTCCATTTCAGCCTGTAGAGGTGATTAACACAGCTGTCATACAGGAAGTGAAATCATGTCTTGAACCGTTTCAGGTATTAACTACAGTTTTCATCTGTGGACTCAGGACTCCCTTTCTGGGATTGGGCTAAACCTTTCCTACAGTTAGTTGGGTGGATGTGCAAACTGTTTTTATGTTTGGGTGACCTCAATCGCCCCCAACTCATAACTTGAGAAACAGTTAATGATAAACTAAATTTTTTTTAACTGATGCAGTGGCAAAATATGAAGACACAGTTTATAGCAGAGCCATCATGGAAACTGCTATTATAAAAATATCAGTTTTTGGACACACTAAGTGAAAGTGAAATGTAGGTTTAAGTTAATCAAAGGAAGTGCTTTATAAGTGCAAATTTATGCAAAATTCTTCAACACAGTGGTCAGTAATACCTTAATGGCTTGCTTTAATTTAACTGAGAGATGGTAAAAATGTCAGGACGCATTTTATTCTGGGCCTGAGGATGAAATTGGATGTGGCCTTTTTCATGTACTTTCACTCCACATTGTGCAATAGCTATGATGGCCCCCGGTGCAAAATGGAGCTGCTCTACAAGAAATAAAAAAAAAAAAAAAGCTCCGACACTCCTCTTAAAATGTTCAGCTTTTAAATAGTAACAGCTCTGTTTTGTCTTCCATTAAATTGTCAATAAGTTTATATTGCACAACTGTAGTCTGTGTAAAATTGCTTTTAAGGAGAAAACAGATGACAGAAGGTGATCATTCAAACCACAATCTCAAAGAATCATGCTCAAACACTACGAGGGCCAATACTGTCCAAGAACCTTTTTCACAAACCATTTCACCATCACTGGCAACTGGTTAGGGTTACGTATGAAAATATATACCTAGAGTTAGAGTAGGAAAAATACATCGGCGGACCCACGCGTAAACGCAAATATTGGCCCGATATTTTGGCCAGCCGATGTATCGTGTGTCCTTAGCAAGAACTACTTTTCCAACATACTTTAGTATCTTTTTTTATAGCAACCAGTTTTAGGAGGTCGAGTCATCTCATTGACTTGGCTCCGCCCCCGTCCTCTGTAAGGTGAGCGTTTTTTAAACGTCTGCGTGAGCTTCGCAGTTCCCACTTCGCTTGTGTTATGTTGGAGTTTTTGATTTGTTAGTCACTTCAGACACCAGAATGTACTTTCTAAACATAGCAAAAGTTTTATTTGTCTTAAAAAAAAAATACATTGCTGCAGGTTTGCATCATGCTGCATGACCGCTGTCCTTTTATGCAACCGCTAACGTCGTAGAAAGTTGCCATCTCACAGCTTCTGCTCCTTTTATACCCGCACTTTAAAAATATGGACAAACATATTGGATGTTGTCCTGCAACAGAGCTTGATCACTTGGAGATCGTAGGACTGTAATACATTAAAACAAGTCCAGAATGTGCATGTTTAAATAAAAGAGAACAATATGTTGATATGGGCATTAGGTAAACTGAACAAATACACGATCGGGGGAAAGGTGAAAATATAGTGTGTGTGTGTGCGTGAGCGTGTGTGTGCGTGTGTGTATGTGTTCAGTGAGTTCATCAGATTACTTCCAGGCTACATGCGCCGTTGCTTCAGCCAAAACAGAGTGTATTTGGTTTAGTGGAACAGGTGTGTCTGGAAGATGGGCTCCCAGCGGTCACGGCAGAAGCCATGGACATCCTCCTTAATCAGATTCTGCAGAAGCTGATAGCGAATGAAAGCTTCCCAGTGGCCAGCAGTGGATTGGCAGCCTGCTGAAAGCAGAGGACAAGACAGTCTGATGGTGTTTTGCCTGCTATTGTTCCTTTCCACGGAGCTTTTCAGTGAGAGTGAATGCCGTTCTGGTACCTTTTGGCATGTGAGGCTCGCAGCGAGCTGAGCTGCTTCCAGTCACAGCTGTCTGCCACAAACCTCTTGGCTTTAAAATATGCGGCGCCCACAGTGCTGCAGTTTACCGCGGGGCCACCCGGACCTGCGGGATCAGGTCGTATTGACGTGATTTCAGTTTTAACAAAGTGTGCACTTTCAAGATGTGATGCTGTAACATCACGAGCTCCACAAACTGAAAAATCCATTTGTTTCTGAAACCAGCTTCTTCCTGTTGTGAGTTTATACGTGCAGAATTTGGAACACAGCTTCTTACAGGGGTGACCTGAAAGCGACTTGACCTCCATGCCAGTAGGGGGACACTCCTGGCTAAAAATTGAAAAGAACAGCAAGACCTTTTTTGCTCTCTTCCCTAAGTTCAAAAGACTACATGGATACAGTTCAGCAGTTGTGTTTACAGCTCTGCTCATAGCAGCTGTTTTTTGGGGGGGTGGAGTCAGCCAGGAGACCTGGCCCCGCCCCTCTCCTCTGTGCATTTTGTTGAAACAAGCCTTTTAGCCTCTCAGAAATGGCAAACACTTGGGTTAAAAGTTCCTGAAATTTGTGTTTCTCGAGATCTCTGATGCTTCAGTGAAAAGAAAAAAAACATATTAGTAAAGAAAATATGTAAATATCCTTGTTGCAATGACTAAAAACAAACAAACAAAAAAAAAAATGCACGAAAAAGCCAATTCAGTTTTTTTTTTTGTTTGTTTGTTTTTCACCACAAATATGTTTTTGGACCACCCGGTTTTTCTCCTGAACATTCTCATGTGGAAAAAACCCAGTTCCTCAACGGTCCACGTGTATTTTGTGATCTTTTCCTGGAGCAACTTTTCAAATGTTATCATGTGGCTGCTCTGACGTTTTTAAGAAACTAAAGTCTGAATTGTACAAAACTTATTTTTTTTTAATTAAATGTCATTCCAGTTTGAGTTCAAACTAATTAACTCAAAGTCAGAAAATGAGTATTATCTGTAGTTACAAATCCTCTTCAAATTTTGATAAAAGGAACTTTCAACATTTTAATATTCTCTTTTGATTCTTTAAGCTAAATGATTTATTTTTTTTAATGTTTTTAATCTGAGGGACAATTTCAAGTACAGTAACTTTGGATCTACATTTCAACAAGGATGATATTTTTTGAAACAAATTAGTGTGATTTTTTTTTTTCGACGTTGGCAGTTTTATCTGAAATGTTCTACTTATTCTCACAATATTTAGAGACCTTCTCACACTGTACAGTAACTTCAGTTTTATTCTAAACACTGGAACAACGTGCCGAATGCTAAACTGTGGCTCTTTATTTCTTTTAATTTCTGCACATAAACCTCTGATAAGAATGTTGCATTTAGTACACTGGGATTTGTAGCTTATATTCCAACTGCATGAATATTAATTGTGTTTTCAAACTATACGTCTTACACAAGAGGCTTAGTCTGTATCTAATTAGCATTCTTCAGTTAAATTCTCACTGCCACTGGGAAGGAGTCAGGTTTTATTTTAAAATTAAATCTGGAACTGAGCAGATGGGAGGAGTAAAGCAGGCATGAAAAGGGTTTAGATTCAAGCCTTTGCATGTTATGACTGGTTAGCAAGTCATAAGCTCAGGCTGTTTTATTATACACTAAGAAAGTGTTGCTGATATCTTTCCACAGGTGCAGTTACCTTACCTTGGACTGTGTAGCACACTAGTGATGCAAGCCAGAAGGTTACAGGCTCTCAGAGTTGTAAAAAAGCAATACGCACAAAAACAAGCAAGCATAGCACCATGTCTTATTTGTGTGCTTTCATTTGTCCATCTGACATCCAACATCCACTCTATATGAACATCATTAGTAGCCTTTTTTTTTTTTTTTGAGGAAAATGCACAAAATCAGAACACAGACAAAACAAACGAAAAGAAAAACCGTCTTTGTTCATGCTCTAGAGCTCTTCATTATCCTCTAATTATGTGAACATAACCCGGATGTCTTGATTGGTGATGTTCTCCGGTTCCTCCAGGCTGCAGTTTCCTCTTTGAATTACTCTGTAACGGCACAGAGGACAATAAACAGCACAACAAATCTTGTTTTTCAAGGTTTAAAAAAGTCTCCCTGGTCTACGTTAGTCTGAGACTGAGACAACTGTCACATGTAAATGGCAAATAGAAGCTTCATGTTCTACCACAAGGCAGCTAAGTTTTATATCAGAGAACACTGGTCCTTATAGACTGGAGGTTGCCCTCGTGTCCTTTAGGGAGGAACTGTTATTACAAATAACCATAATTCAATTACACAGAAACACCAGCACATCTTAATTGATATCAGTTTACAGTACTGACCCAAATACAAGATGATACCACTTACTGGACAACCCTCCCCTTTTTTCAAGAAACATCTACTGCGAATATATATGTGTGTATATATATATGAGCCATAAATCTTTTTTAAGTTTTTTTTTTCTTTATCCATGTATAAGGTCTGTATTTCATTTGTTAACAGCAGTGCTTAAAAGACAGCAGTGTGTCTTCAAAGTCTGAGGATGAGCCCTGGACAAGACAGTAAAAATAAATGCAAGGAAACCGCTAAGGAGTTTTGCTACTCAAGCTTTGTTGTGTTTTTTTTTTTTTTTAATTACAAATTGTGGCTGCTGAAATGTATATAGATGTTATCCAAAAAAGGGATTGCGTGCAAGGATTTCAGACAAATACTTAGTCCCTGTGAGAGAAATGGGGCCCCTTGATGGCCCTTTACATAGACAAATCCTAGACTCACCATTGGTAAGCCTTGCTATCACCATACCTTACAATATGTGAGACCTTAACTTTTTTTAATGTCATAGACGACTCTGAAGCACTTATCACTACCATTTTAAAGTTAGCATGTTTCTTTACTGACCCTACTTTTGAGCCTTTTTGTTCAGGACCTCTCCATCCATCCCCTGGAGTTCCAGTGACGTTATGGTTGAAGCTCCAACAGTCATGAGGACATTCAGGTTGCTGTATCTGAACCTACAAGTTGTTGTGGATGAAACGCTCTCTGTGTTTGGAAGTCTAGACCACAAATATAAGACTATATAACTTTTTCCAGATATTATACATTTCTTTGCAGATTAGTGACGCTGATGCCGTCATCTGCGATAAAATTGTCAGAATGCTCTGCAAGACATCTACAGAAGCAATTTGCAAGAGATGAATGAACTAAATGAAGTCAGAAAAACCATCATCACGTCAGCGATAATCTTCTTCTAAGACGCCCTGTGAGACAGAGTTGGAACGACAGTCATCGGGAAGCTTGCCGAGGCAACAGTTACAGTTACCCCCACGCTGGGTAAAAAGAGAGAACAGTTAATGGTCGGGGTACTGGGGGTTGTTCCTCCAAAAAGGTAATGGCTCCAAAAGATCCCAGGAACAACATCTGAAATCTTCACCCAGGGGAGCACATACTAGAAACAGCGAAAATCTTGTGCAGGACCCTCAGGCCCCTCCCAGGTCGAAGACCTGAACTTAAAGGGGGCGAAACTTCAACCGGGAAGAGGGGCAGGGGAATAGTTATACATACAATTTAAAAAAAAAAAAATGTTTGATCTTGGTTTCTGTCTGTCAAAAATGATATAAGAAGCAGTTGCTGGCTTTTTAAATATTTTATTTATTTTCTTAATATTGTTTCAACTCTCTCTGACATGGAGTTGCACATAAAAAGCAGCAAGACAAACAACATCATAGCAGCTGCATGACTGGCTCATGTTTACATGCATATTACTCACTTAAGACTTTTCAAACAAGACAGAAGCAGAAGATGAAAGAGCAGCTGAGAACTTATTCCACAAAGCTGCTAATTAGTCCTCTATGTTACTTTGTGCTTGTGCTAAGGGACCACAAACAATCTTTTCTTTTGTTCATCAGTTTTGTTTCGGGCCATTACCCTTACTAGGGTTATTACTTTTTCTCTTTTTTTTAAAGATTGTCTTGCAATCTTTCCCTAATCCCATAAATTGCTCTCTCAGAGAAATGTCTGTGTGGACCGGCCAGTGACACGTAATAGCGCGGCTGAGTAGTTTCTATTCTGACACTTCTATATGTCCTGCTTAGTGTCATAAAACTGTGGTGCAATATTAATGCCGGAAACAGTAATTATATTTCAAATATCGTTTACAGAATAGTTGGGAAGTTTTGCAAAATGCAATAAAAACTGCCCACTCCAGTAGAAAAAAAGCCATCTTTGATGCTTATCTTGACACTTCATCTGCTCTGTGTGAGTCTTTTGTGTAATATTCTCTTCCAGCTGTTTACTGGCATGATTCTGCATGATATTGGATATCTGCAACATGCTATGTCATAGTTGGAAAGCGTATATAAGTTGCCATATATACAATAAATCAAAACTTCAAGTGTACGGTGCTACTGTCTTTCTGCTTTGCAGCTAAAATGGACCACTGACTATTGAGAAAACTAGACTCTGCAACACCAGCACTCATGGTGCTAATTTAGATGCTAATTTCATGTAAATCAGCATCTCGGGCAGTCAGGTTCCATCACGTCAGTCATACTGTTGACATTTAGAGCGTGACTGCACGGAGCTTGGAAAGTAACGGACTGCCTTTTACTGCAATACGTTTTTTTTTTTGCTTAATATATTGCTAGTTGACATTGTGATATCATGATTCTGATAAATCTAAAGCTGCACGATATATCTATCTGAAACAAATTAAGTGGCTTTTAATTTACATTCACAAATAAATACATACTCTGAACCTTTTGAAAACATACAGGAAATACCTTTTTGTGTTTTTTTTTTTTAGCCAAATTGTTGTCATTGCAACAACAGAATGACTATACCCACCCAAGATGACTGAAAATGCTGTGGTTTGGATGCCATGCAATTTTGGGATTAAACTGCCAGGAACCAATGTATAAAGGCGTTCTTTACCAGGGTAGTAACCCAGTAGAATCACTACCATACATAGAAGTCTTTAGTCCCCCAGTGTCGTGCTGCTTGTGCATGGCTGCTTCAAATGTAGCACATTAAGTATGTAGGAAGAACAACAGTGGCATCACCCTTCACAAAGAATTCATGTGTTGCCTGTTTACATAGCGGACATAAGGGCTACATATTTAAAAGGTTACACTCTGGAAACTAGTTTAAAAAGATACACAGTGGCGTAAAGATGCCAAGATGCAATCACGGACTAAAAAAAAAACTCATGTCTAGAAAAGTGAAAAGGTGTTGGAGGGTGACACAGCCACATGTGTGAAAACTGATATTTTCCAAGAGAAAAACTATCAATTATGATGGAAAGTCACATTGTGTGCTGCCAAGAAAAACGTCAAACCTACCTTATCACAAAATGTTTTTCAAATGTCATTTGAAAAGGAAAATTGGAGAAAAATAAATAAATAGTTGAAACCATGAACATTTGCTGTTCATGTGCTGGAAAATAACCCTTTCAATAAAAGCTTTTTCAGCCAATAAACCAATCCCACGCTGAGAATGATGACCCTGAAATTAGTCACGACGAATCGTGGGGGACAGGGACGGGACACCAGCACGAGTCATTAACTCAACAGGTCGTTCTGTTTGGCACAACAAAGGTGAATTCAACTGAAAATCTGTATTTTTAGAAGATGAGAATATCTACAATGAAGATTCAAAACGTGACAAACGTTTAATGTCAGTCCTGTCTCAATCTGGTCCAATCAAGCTGATCCATTTCACATATATAAATCAAATGTGCAGATATTGATATATTGTCAATACCTAAAAATTAGTGACCTCTTAATCTGTACTGAAATGTAAATAAACAATGGTAATAAAGTGGTAATAAACACTTTATTACCACTTTGTCATTTCCAAATTTCAGCGCACTATTTAGACTGTATGGGATTTTAAACTTATGAACATATTCAATCACTTCCTAACGAGTGATTTTTCTGAGACTCCTGCTTAAATATGGGCTCACTTAATTTAGAATTAGCAACTGTGCTAGCTTGGTGACCTGTCCACAAGGAGGATGGATGTACCATCGGAACTGATATGAGATTACAACATTATTTTAAAACTAAGCATCCACATTACCAGCCCGGAGTAAATGAAGGTTTATAGTGTATATACCCTTGGATTCATGTGGAGACAAAATAAATGGGTAGAAATGTAATTAATAAAACAACTCACAGTTTTTGAGTTTTTTTTTTTTTTTTTAAGAATGTTTAGACAGACTTTCAAAACTTTAGAAAAGCACATTTTGACATAGTTTACTTCTCCAGTATCTGCGCTTCGCGCCCCTAATAGCTGTGAGTGATATCTTGGGAACTGATATCTTGGATGGTTGAAACCTCCAATCTTCAGTGCCAGCAGAATCAATAGTCAGTTTCTGAACCCACATCACTTTAGACTTTATTCAGTCAGAACAATGAAAGAAAAAAAAATCTAATGTCTCATTTGAACACAACACGTACGCCTTGTTGTGGAAGGTTCTACCAGTAACAGCAACGGAGGCAGTTCGAGGGATCAAAGATTGTTTTGATTTGTCTCGGAGACTTGGGATTACATCAATCAAGTGGAATATTGCATTGAAATAGGATTTATAATGGCAAAACACCAAGAATAAGACCAAAGTCACAGTTGAGCTGTAGAAAATGAAGTTGTTTTTTTTACTCTTCTCTGACATCTGGTTCAGTTGGAATGTCTGTTGTCTTTGCTTTAAACTGAGAGCAAGACTTTTTTTTATTTTTTTTTTTTTTTAGCACGTAGCATGTAGCAGCTGTTTGCTATTTTTAGTTTTATGGAGCACCGTGAATTCTCATCTTTTCATGATGTGTTGGAAACGTGTTTTGTTTAGGTGGAAATGGTCTTTATAGGCTTAAAGCTGAATCTAGCAGGCGCTCGTTAGCAACAAGCTAAATAAAGAAGACTAATAAAAACTAGACAATAATAGGAATTCCAGTTATTGTAATGTAGGATTACCAATTACCCACTCACTGTATTTAGACAATGTAATAAAATTTGTTGCCAGCAATGGATTAAAGAAAATAAAAAAAAATAGGGAGAAAAGTGAGAGAGATGTTGCCAGGGAGGGGAGGGTGTCCAGAAAAGACAAAGATGGATCGTACCTTATACCACCAAACCAAAAAAAAAAAAAAAAAAACAGTATCAACAATCAGGAAAAATGTTTAAAGTAAAGTATTGGGAATCACTATTCAATATGCATGACCTTTAAGTTCCCAGAAGCCCCTCACTCTGAGGAACTGTCACACACCTGATCAGTACATCTACATGGTCTCTGGACTACCTTTGAAAACCTTCATTTTTTTTCACCCAGTAGCATAGGCCACAGCTGTATCACTCAAGGACAAGGCTTCATATTAATTCCACACAGAACTGCTGCTGAATTCTGTGTTTCTTCTCGGATGATAAGAAACGCAGCGGGAATGTGATTTAATGTGATTCAGCTGTTCTTCTCTTGCGATAAAATGTGGTGATTTGATTTGAGAAAATGGTGAAAATTGTTTCTATCAGCCAGGATCAATAGATTAATTTCACATTTTGTGTGCGAGACCGGGCTACGTTGTGAAAGGTCACGGCTACATCAGCGGCATGATGGGGATGTGCACGTGCTCAGGCAGGTGGTCGATGGAAAGAAAAGGACTCTTCGGCAGTATCAGAACAATCAATTAAGAATCATTTAAAAAAAACCCCGTCCAGAAAACATAACACATTTAAAGATGATGGGGAGTGCAGCCAGTGAAGCCACATTGAATTTTTATTTCAACTAGAAGCGTCCGTGCCTTTTTTGTCCATCAGTTTATAGATTGTCTCTAATGTGGTCTCTCATTGCCTGTTGGGTAATTTGTCATCACAACAGCTGACCTTTCTCAACCTAATTGAGGCAGATCCTCTTCTGCCTGTTTCCACTCAAATGTTTTTGCTCTTGGCCTCGTTGGTATTCCTGGTAGAGCATCCTCCTGACACACACACACACACACACACACACACACACACACACACACACACACACACACACACACACACACACACTCATTTATATTTCCTCTACCTCCTGTTGTGCCTGCTGAAGAAGAAAATTCCCAGTCTTCCAGAGAACCTCAGTCATTTAATATTTTTTTTGGTGGAAAAAAAGGCAATAAAATCCATTGATTCAATCACTAAATAATGATTTCTATGTTTTGTGTAAAGATTTACTCCACAAATCACAGAAAAAATCTGCATAAATGTCATCACTCTTGGTTTTTAATACTGTGCAGTATGAGGAGGAGGAGTTACAACATTCGTTGTGTTTTCTAGTCAGAATTGAAAACCTGTCACACTCCAGAGTTGACACGATTGAAGGTTTTGAATAACGTTTTCTTCGCCACAGACGCTGGTCGCTGTGTCGTTTTGGTTCTGTTGGACCGAACAGCTGCCTGTGATACAGTCGACCATCGCCAGGAAACCTGGGTGGTCGTTCTGGGTGGCTCTTTAGAGATTCGTTTTTGTGTCTGTGTTGGAGCAGCACCTGTCACATGCAGAGTGCCTCAAGGTTCTTGTCTTATCTCCTTGTACTTATTTCCTCTCTGAAAACATGACGTCTCATCCCACTCTTATGCCAGCAACAGTCAAATTTATGTGCCACTAAAACAGGGAAACGCAAAGTCTGTCAAACAATTACTAGAGAGCACTGATAAAATGAAGGCATGGATGTCAATTTTTTAACACTTTAATGAAACAAAGACTGAGGTCATGTTGTTTGGGCCGAGCTGTGCCTCCAAAGTGCATATTGATCTGCGTTCTTTAAGTTAACATTTGAAACCTACAGCACCAAGCCTGGGTGTAAAGGCCGATGTATACCTCTACATCAAAGCTACGTCAAAGGTGCAAATCCTACGCCTTGGGCTACAGCGTAGCCTGACATGCACCTATCTCCAAATCTAACTGCACATCCTGTTGATGCGGATCACAAGAAATGTGATCAGTTTGTTCTTTTTCATCTTTGAAATTTTCTCCTTTGCTTCTTCTTCATTGTCTTCAAGTCAGGTAGAACGATAGTTTGCGTCAATGTCTTTAAAATTGACTGATGCGCAACATTTATCAGCTCCATATTCACGTAAAGTGCACTTTGTTTGCTCCCATTGCTATGTCTGAGCTACACACAGGAAGTGAACAAAAGAAAAGTCAACACTGCGAACTACAGCGCTGCAGAAAAGAAGCCAAGTACTTACGCTGCCCTCTAGCGGTTGGTGGTGGGATTACAGAACGAAGCAAAGAATAAAACACAAGTATAGAAAACACCAGAGACATCGTAGGGGCCGTGCGTAGCTTCAGTGTGTTGTTGCTATTCAGAAGCATAAATCAGCCTTAAAACTGGACAGTGATCTCAGTGGTCAAGTCCAGAGACAGTTGGCTGAAGCTAAACCATTTAATTTAGCATCACAACTTGTTGAGATTACTGCAATGCTCTTTATGTTGCTTGAGCCAGATGTCACTTGCTTGACTAATTGGTGCAAAAAAAAACAAAAAAAAAAAAACAAGAGAACATAACTCCAAATTTTAGTGTCACTTTATTGGGTTTGTTTTCACATTAACTTTAAACTTCTTTTGTTTTTAAATGTTTTCATGGTCCAGGTTTGCCAGGTGTGCGATAATTATCGTATTTGTACAATAATTTGGCCCTCTGTACGATGTACGATCAATAATCCAAAAAAAAAGGCCAAATTGTTTGCCGGAGAGTGTGTTTTTTTTTTTTTTTTTTTTTTTTTTTTGTGAACCCTGAAGGCATCTGTTCCCATGTGACATGTTTCCAGCCAATCGTGCTTTGCTGAGCGTGAGATACGAGTGTTTGTCTCAGAACAAGGAGCATGATAGGCTGAATGGTCAGCTGCGCCCGCCCCAACGAGACGCTCACAGTCAGGACCAGATCAGGAAGTCAAGCAAGCGAGATTTAAACAGACTTTAAGCAGAAGAGAAAAACCAAGGGGAAAAAAATAAGTCTACAAAATCACCTCCATGCATCATAATTGAGCTCTTAGTTCCCACCTCTTATTTGTTTTTGGGGAACACATTAGTCTAACACAACTGTAAGTTGGGGCTGATGTGGTCCTGTTAACCCATTCTGTACTTACGCCATGAAGCTGTGAGTGTCTGTGGGACGCAATTTAACATTAGAGTGATTATACTTGACTACTGTGATCCCTTATTTTTCACGGTTTATGGGGACCGGCGCACTACCGCGACAACCAAAATCCACGAACTGGAGCCGGAGCCAATAATGTGTTTAAAATATGTTTAAAAACCCCCAAAAAGTAGCGAAGCACTGCAGCAAAACAAGACAAAGGCTCAACTGTGGTCTTTCTGTTACCTTCACAGCCTCTGGTCTCTGAACCGTAGTAAACAAACTGCTGGTATTGTGCTATTTTTGGCTTGTAATTAGCGACTAACACGCTAACAACAACAAAACAAAAAGTCTGGTTTTCTCTGCATGGAACGAGCACTTTATTCTGGCACTGCAGGAACTTGTAACATCACACAGGTTGTATTGTTGGGCTCCTGTCGGTTAACAGAGAATGTAAATCTACACACGCTGGGCTGCTGTTGATGCTCACTCCATATTTTTTAAAGGGGTTTATAAGTAAAGTTGATCAAAGTTACAAACAATATAATGAAGAGAACATAACCACAGTAGGAGGTAGGTGTGGCCAACAAGAGACTAGATAGGAAGGGAGAATGTCAAGATAGAAGTCCTATCAAGAAGAAAATTTTCAAAAGCAACAGTGTGTTGTTTGCTTAGAGCTTGCCGGAGGGGCCCAGTAGCATGTACTTTTCACGAGGCCAAGAATTCCTGGCGGTGCCCGTGTTTGGGATGAAGGACCTTGATCAGACAGGCTGTTACAGTGTTAATATGAGCGTTCCTTTGTGGAGATGTGACAGCATGACACATAGACATCCGTCACTGAAGTACAATGCTAATACGGCCTTCACAGGTTCACAAAACAAAAGCCATCACTGAGTAAAAGACACATGACAACCTGGTGGGAATTTGCCAAAAGCAATAACTCCCAGACCATCATGTAGCAAAAATCGCCTGATCTGATGAAACAAAGATTAAACTGTGTGGTCTCAGAACTCAACAGCGTGTGTGGAGGAGACCACGCGGCGAGCATCACCTCATTAATACCATCCCTGCATGAAGCACAAACCTCTACCTGCTTATTGGTTTTTACTTTTTTCCAGTGACATTCCTTCTCCAGCAGAAATTTCACGGGTGACTAAGAGGAATTAGATAATGATGGGATCGTGGGTTTTCTGTGTCGATGTGTGTAACACTTTTCAAGAAAAACAACCCTTCCTTCTCAGTCTCATCACCTTAATTCTTATATTGACAGATAAATAGAGCAGTGTTTGTTTAGAGGGTTTTACGTACAGTTGTTTGGTTTCAATTATTTATTAGAATGACATCCAAAAATGAGAGTAATGCTTCCGTTTCTTACATGCTCTTTTTGAGAAACGTCAAGAAGACACACAAAATGATGTACATGGAAACAAAAAAAAAACACAACAGATCCTTGGCTATGATGTACTCACGTGATCATTTTCACACCATACACTGTACATATATATACAGGTCTAAGCCGTGTTTAGACAACCTGTTTATTCTCTGTTATATTGTATTTCTAGATGCAGTGCAATCACAGCTGCTACCATTACTGAGACTGTACTCACACATTCATACCTAATAAAATCAAAGGCACTGAATCCACCCCCTGAACCCCGGAGCTCTAATTCTTGGGAGGTTGTAATACTTAAAAAGAAAAGTTTTCCAAGGACAAAAGAGGAAACACTTACCATGAAAGCGAGGAGCTAATGTGAGAAGATGTTTAATTAATTCATCTTTTCTCATTTCCACTGCCTGTCATACATCCCTTTGGCACTCTAAACCTTTATTATTTTGCCATTAACTACAAGTCACTATCAATCACAAAGAGTTTCTCAATTCCGAGCCGCTTGATTATGGGCTGCTCATCTTCCCATCTGCAACAGTGAGTAATTGCCTGGGATCAGCACGGGGAGTTTATGACAAATGAAGGATTGCAGATGAGGGCTTTGATGATATCTGGTATGCATACGATTAACTGCAGGCTGATAACTCATGTAAGAGGACAACAGGAAGCTGTTTACGTGGTCAATGTATAAAAAAAAAAAAAAAAAAAAAAACAAGTTGTGAGGGGGTTGTAATGGTGCCAACACACGTTAAGGTCTCTGATTATCATCAGAGCTCCACAGATGGAGACGGAAGGAAGATGGACAGAGTGAAAGAGGCAAGTGAAGAGTGACTTTCCCACAAAGGCTTAAAGACTGAAGGGAACGCTCTGATAAGGCTTGTAAGCGTATTCGTCTCTTGCCAAGGACTTGTGCCGCGGTGAAAATTGAATCATAACAGACAAGAAAAGATAAGCTAAGAAATAATCGTGCTTTTATTTTTGCTGCAGCGGCATGACAGAACATCAGTCTCTCCTAGTGGAGCTATTAAGACTTAAAACACTGCACTCATTAGGGTTGAAACCAGTGTCTAGTCCTTTTAGGAAACACAGATTGTCAGATTGTTAATTGAAATAAACAAAACAGTAAATTGTTCGTATAATATATAAAGTGTACTGTGTAATACTTCTCTCATCTGTATGAAGAACTTTCGGGTTGTGAAAAGGTATAAATTTCATGAATTCAACAATGGATTCTCTGCAGTGCACATACCAGCATCTCTATAGCAGGTTTGCTGCATATATCTTAGTTAAATATGCACAGAATGTAAAAGTGAGCTGACTTGACAAAAGATGCTCAACAAACCCTCGTTAATGGAGGGATGCATTGATTAGGGGTTCCTACAGTCTGTTTTTCTTCATGAATCATTTGCTCTTCTTGGTCTCAGTGAGTTTGGCCTCCACAGTTTTTTCCTTCGTTTTTTTTTTTCCACCACACTTCAATCAGTCGACTGCGTCCTGTTTTCTCTGCCAGATTAGGTGCACTCATGTGCAGCTTCTGCTGACTGTGTCTGAAATGATGGTCAACAAAGACTGCGGAGTATAACAATATATGTTCTAAGATGATATAAAAGGACTCAACAGTAGCTTGTCTTACCTGCAGGAATACTTGACAGAGAAGTGAAACTTTCTGTTCAGACTTAGGAATAACCATCGAATCAAAATGCCAGAAGGTTATATTAATATATACTAGGGCTGTCAAAGTTAACGCAATAGTAACGCATTATTAACGCATTATTAACGCGTTATTAACGCGCTAATAACGCATTGACGCAAATTCTGTTTAACGCCACTTTTTTTTAACGCGAGATTAACGCACACGTTTCTGTAAATAGGACCCTCGACCAATTAATGTATTTACAGTCAACGTGTGAGACAGACATGGCGACAGAAAAGGGTCTTATGAACGGCAAGTTTAGCCTCAAGGTGCTGCCAGATGGGTCTGTTGAGAAGAAAAAGGTTATTTGTACTTACTGTCTCTGTGAATTGAGTTACTACTGACAGCGCGGTAAAGTTAGTTTCACATTTGACATTTGCTTGTTTTTTTTCTTTTTAATAGTGTCATGAAACAGTACTGATTTCATCCGGGTTGGTATCATTTTGTAGATATAAGTATGCCAGACATTTCACAAGTGTCATCAACCCTCCAAGCTCAGTGGCAAAAACTCTCAGGAACAGCGCTGAATGTCCTTCTGAGTACCTCGCTGCTGCCGTGGAGCTTAGGGACTGTCAGCAAATTACTGCAGTCAAGCAGCAGCCCCAACAAAATACACTAAGAAGCTGATGAATTAAGCCCCAAAAAGTACGGCAACATTGGTGGACTTCCGGTTTTCAAACTAAAGGCTTAAAAAAAAAAAAAAAAAAAGCAGATCCCTTTGATCTTATATAGGCCAAAATGGGTATAGATGATGGATGGATACACAGAACATTAAAAAAAAAAATGCGATTAATCACAAGTTTACCATGAAAATCTTGCGATTAATCATGATTAAAAAATTTAATCGACTGACAGCCCTATTATATACATATATACAAATTTTGCACTTTTTCTGTTGGGAATGAAAACGACTGATATCCTTATGTGCTAATGAACAAGAGAGAAGTTCTCAGAAGAAAAACTTACAGGTTAGTCAAGCCTCCAGCCCAGAGGCGGCTGGCCCATAGGGGGCGCTGGGGCACCGCCCCACCAGCTGTGGAGGGGAAAAATATTTATTCTATTTTATTTTTATTTATTTTTTTGATCAGCATCAGATTAATTAATAGTATATGTGTGCCTACATGCGATTTGAATAATTTAAACAACATTTCCACCAACTGACACTCATTAAACAGTGAATTTCCACCGACCTACAGTGCGTCATTCTCTCACGGGCGCTCGGCAAAGCGCCCCTGACCTGCAGCTAAATAGCCAATCCGGTTATGGTTGCTAGGTAAAAATGATTGATAATTGGCCTATCAACGTCACCAAATTTAATGCCGATGGGGCGCTGGAAATGTCGCCCCAACAGCTACGTAAAATGCGTGAAGGTTTATGAGCTAGAGCTACGTGAAGGGCCAGCGGTAGTTTTATTTCGTAGAGCGACTCCCAGACTCTGTCCTACATCGGGAGAAAAAAAAATACGGCAACGAGGAAGAGAGATGGCGACAACTGGAGTTCAAGAGCAGCTTCCACCTAATTCGGTGAAATCATTATTAATGTTCCCTTTTGTGAGACGGATGACGGAGAAAAAACTTCTCGTTAAGGAGCTGGGACCCGACAAGCCTGAAATTAACATTTTTTCCAGTAAACGAAGGAGAAAGGTAAATCACAAACTGAGTTTTTGTCAGAGTTGGTTAAACCCTGAGACGTGGCTGGCAGGTTGTGGAGCAGCTAATGCACTTTTCTGTTTCCCCTGTATCCCCTTTAGAAGTGACAGATGTGATTGGACTTGGACAAAGACTGGACTAACTGACTTAAAGCACCTCTGAACGGTTCAAGAAACATGAGAGATCCAAAGTTCACATGGAAAACTGCGTAAAGCTAGCTGTGCTCGGAAAGATTAGCATAGCAACGCAGCCAGATGATGGGCACCACATTACTGAAAGAAGGCACAATGAAGAGGTAGATAAAAACTGTAATATTGTGTCCAAGGTAATCAATTGTGTTAAATTTTGTGGTGCTTTTGAATAAGCAATGTGGGGACATAATGTCAGCTAGTCCTGGTACTGAGGTACATTGATGGACCCATCAATATACAGGAGCGGTTCTATGGATCCATCAAGCTACCCAACAGCTGTGTGGATTCAACAGCTGGAGCCTTATTGGAGAGGCTGCACAGCATCCTTCCGGAGGGACAATTTACCCCTTGATTGTATAGTATTTGATAGCATAAAATCTAATATAGCTGTAAATTGTTACTTCTTATTTGAAACTGGAAACTGAAATTAAATTATTATTGTGGACCTGTTGTCATTTTCCGACTGTTCATTTTAATGCTTATGCTAGATTAGGCAGGGAAAAATGTTGGCACACCAGCCCCACCAAGATTTTTTTTCACCAGCCGCCACTGCTCCAGCCAATCAAGTTATGGTCATCACAGCTGAACCAGCACGGGCCAGATCTGGTTTTTAATGAACATGTATCGCTTAACCACCAATAATGCATCTCATCAAGTTACATAAAGTTGAACACATACTGTTTTTTAATATGATACAATGTTCTTCTTCTTGTCCTTTGCGGCTGCTACGTGTTCCGGGTCGCCACAGTGGAGTGATCTGCATGGTTGATTTGGCACTAGACGCCCTTCCTGAAACAACCCAGACCTCCCCTGCTTGGTGAGTGGAAACTCTGCCTTTTGATATGATGCACTATGGTTGACAAATTAGATTAATAAATCCTTACGCAGTCACCTTTTAACAACTGTTGATTGGGATCAATGACAACTTCTTTCTCATTTATCAATCTATAGGAGCTGATGTCATGGAATTCAGATGCTTAAGGGATCATGGACACACCTTTATCAGAGAACAAAAAGGGCAAGTCCTGTTTTCCTTTTCGTAGTAGAGGTGGCATGGTTAAAGCACCAGTGACACATTTGTTGTTTAAATTTTCACTATTAAGGTATAATAGTTTATCAATTATTAGTGAGTTCTGGTGAGGCAATTGTACAAAACTTAAACACTTGAATGGACAATCAGACAGAGGGCGGAAGTAAAATTGAATCTCCATTGCATGCAGCAGGGATGGCCAGGCCCTCACAGCAGCATACAAGACAACTGGTTGTCAGCACAAGACAATGAGCCAAGGACACGCAGTCATTTTTAACCACTCGTTATCAGTATATTTGAGCCTTGAGCCTACATTCTGTTCAGCCAGCCACTGATACCCCACATAGATGTTCTACGTTAGATACTAAGAAAACAGGTCACTGTGACCTGATGGAATTTTCAGCCAACAATGTTGAAAGTGAAATATATTAAGGATGAATACTTGCGCAAACTTGTGGTAGCATTTTTCAGAAGAGACTGTTTTTCTTATTTTATATCAATGGCCAATTGAACAATGTACAGCTTGTGTGAAAATGTCTTCCATGTTTAAGGAGGTGTGGCCTCAATAGCTGAACTGTGACATCATCAACTGCAACCACTGTTTCCAGTAGCAGAAAGACTGTACTGTCCTCCCATCCTCTGATGTTCTGAAACATTAACTATCCGGGACACTGGTCCAAACTTGGCACAATCGGTATTAAAAAAACGGCCATGAACATTGTTGGGTACGTTCAAATGTAATTAGTCACTTGATAAAAAATGTAAGATGTTACAGTCCTTTTCTGTCACTAAAAGTTTGGTTTCAATGTCTGCATAAATCATCTTCTGACTTTATTGAATTTATTGCATTACCTGTTTTATGGTTTTGAATCTGAAACTCTGCAGGCTCATGGGAATGAAACAAGCACCATACTGTCTACGCCGCTTTACTAACAGTTATGTTTAAAAAGAAAATAAAGAGAAAAAAAAATCAATCATTTTTGACTCAGTGCATACAGCCTCACAAGTTGTTGTAAAGATTTTACACATGATCTTATGGAGACATAGAGACTCTAGATGAAATGCTATTGTAGAATGCTTGTCCTTGAGGCTGTAGCTTCACTAAGAAGAGACCTAAAACACTTCTGGTGATTTTTCTTTATTGCTATTTTAAGACAAAACACAGGCAGATAAAATAGATTATAAGCAGTAATGGATTGATACTAGATACTATATCAAACATACATATTGCTTGAATTGTAAAACACATTACATAAGTGGCTGCAAGAAAAAAAAAGTAATCTGATTTACATTACCATGCAATCTATTATCCAAAAAATTCCATATCTTTGTTTATTTATATATTTTTAATTGTTGCCAGAATCCAGAAAACAGATCTTTGGTGAAAAAACTCTGCTAAAATGATGAACCTAGTTCTCCATCAGCTGTTTCTACTCTGTTTTAATGAACTTGTCAATAATTATGATATTGGTATTTTGACTTTGAAATTGTTAAATTCTGATGTTCTCTTATTTATTATTTTTTTTTCTAGTTTTAGTCTTGCTTTATTGTGCTCTAATGCCTTTTGGATTAATGTTTTCTGTATAGCGTAAATTTTGATTTTAATTTTATTTTTTTCCCCCTTGTGACTTCCTTTGTTCTCCTCTGTTCTAATTGTGAAAACAGTCTTTTTAGCTCACGAGTGTTTGTCAGTGTGTGTCAGTCTCTCCTTCCTCCCCTGCTAGTCTGTTTGTTGCACTCCCTGCTGTGCAACCTAGTCGTGCTTCCAGTGATGCTCCCCCCTGTTTGCTGCTGCATTACTATCTTTGTTCCCACTCTGCTGTCTGCTCTTTGCCCTTTTTGCATTTTGTGTTTTCATTCTGTGCATATACTGTTGTGGCAGACTATTTTTTTTTAAATGAAAGGCGTCGTTCCTGCCACCTAATCTCATGCATTTGGGTCCTTCAACACTCAACCCCAGACATTTGTCAGTCAACAATAACTTCTTTCTGCCTTATCTAAAAGCAAACTCCACCCTAATAGGTATATTGACATCCTTGTATCATGTTTTCACAGGAGATGTTTATTCCTTATTGTAGTTATTTATTGTTACCTGAATTTCATTTGAAACGTATTTATAATACATTATATGTTTCCGATTTTATAAAAAAAAAAATGTGGAAAGTCTTGACCTTCCCCCGCGTACCACCAGTGGTACCCGTACCACAGTTTGCGCACCATTGATGTAGGCCACTAATATTAAATGCTACCATTTTATCATTTTTCGGATAATGATATACATTTGTGGTATTGCTATTAACCTAGCAATTGTGTTTGTAATTTTCCACATAGATTAATAATAGATTAATAACCCTGCTGGTTACAAAGTCAGAAGAGAGCAGTTCTTCCATTTTTTTCTTTTTGCCATTTCTTGCTTTTTGGTACAGATGATGTCTGTACTGAAATGGCAATGTAGAGATTTTGTTATATTATATGTGTAGCAGACTCCAACAAATGGTGGGTTCAGAAGTTTCTGGATCAATGATCTCTTCAAATTTAAATCACATAAATAGTCCGTACAAACAAGATGCTTTGCTTTATAGTTGCTCTTTAATTTCTTTATTCTTACACGAGAGCTCAGCTGGGGTGATTACATTTACTCAAGAGGTTTACTTAAAAATGCATTTTGATGGGTATTTTTCTTATGTACAATAATGCACCTGAACTATTGCTCTTTTCCAGCCTTATAAAGGTGTGTACGTGTACGTGTATGTGTGTGTGTGTGTGTGCATAATCAAGCGCTTATGTCTCAGCTGCTCAACTCAATTGTCCCTTGTCAACTTTGGCTTCATGCGTTGAATATTTGGCAGCCTCTGCTGTATTTGCGGCCAAGAAAAATGTGTGACAGTAAAATGGTACCAAGCTGAATGCAACAAGTGACAAAACTATGAGGGATGAGTATGGCTTTCGCCCACGGACCTGCTGACTCAGCACTGGCCAGCAACAGATTTCAATCAATCAAAAACTCAACTGGAACAGGGCGACCATGGGCCGAGCGTTTATTTTTACGCCGTCGTAAGTAAAACAAAAAGCTGAGCGAAGGTTTGGAGAGGGGCCAGGGAATAAGCCACGCATATTTGAGGTTGTAAGCATCTTTACTGCTCACTGCTTCTCTTGTCATTGGCATCAACATACACCTTTGATTTGCGGAAACCCACACCAAACCATTTGGTTTGCAGGCCGCCCCACGATTCTGCAACTCCCTTTTGAAGTCGATGCTGTAGATTTGACCCCCTCTGCTGAAGTAGAGCAAATGAAACAAGATGTTTGATAGAAAAATACACAGAGAAGCTGGTTAATTCTACTCTAGTCTGGGTCTGTGATGTCACTAGTATCCTGCAAATCTCAACTTCTCATTGAATGGCAATTTTTCAGACTTTGGCAGTCAAAGTGAGAGTGTTATGCTATGTCAGAGTTTTTATTTGCCCTGTATTTGATGTGTATTTTACTTCAGACTATGAACATTTATATCCACAAGGAACATTTTGTTCTTTCATATTGTGTCCAACTTTGAGTCAGCTATTACTTTCACTTTCAACGGGGGGGTAATTATGTTTAAGTAGCAAAACCTCTTTGGTTAAATCTCATATTATTACAAGAAATGATGTACATCCATAAAGTAAAGGGATTGCTGAATTTCTGATGTTAATGTAAAACAGCACTCATCCAATAACATTGTACTTTCACAATAATCTAAAAAAAAAGAACTTTTATCCTAAAATGTACTTGCTGTTTTGGAGATTTTCTCATTGCTGTAAACAGAAATATAAGAATACAAGATGAACATAAAATTAGTTACCAAACTGTTTGACTGGTGGCCAGTGATTTGCAAAAGAAATCATCTTTATCATCCGTGTCAGGAGTGTATTGCAAAATGCATGTTTTCATATGCTAATTAGCACTGCAAGTAAACATTGTTGGTGCTTTGATGGTTTCGGGGCTTTTTTTCCCCCACGTATCTTCAATCACAAGGTATCAAAGCAAACATTGCTTCCTTCAAGGACAAAAAAGTCAAAACTAGGAAACAGGATGAGCGAGCGAATATGTTGCGTGACCTTTATTTTGAAGATGTGCTCCACTTTTGGATGTGACTGAGAAGGCTCTACTTTCAGAGGATGCATCAGTGGATTCTGCCGGACTCTTCGTGACACCAGGAGTTCAAGACAGAACTCGTAAAACAGTCTCACTGCAGATATGAAACTCTCACAAAAAAAGAAAATATTGAAGAAGTGGGTCCAAAACTTGTTGTGTGAGGAGTGCAGTGCCGGTCATAGTGGTGTCATAAACATCCAAATCATTGTGTTACTTTTTAGGTTCTATTGTGTTTCACTTTGGCTTTCACTTGGTTTAGGTTAGATTAACAGATTTAAATGACATAGGGTTACTCATTAAAAAACTACTTAGGAAAATTTCACTTCTTACTTCTTACATCTCAATTTTGGTTTCCTGCTACGTTCTACTTTGGTACTGGCTTCAGAAAAACCGTCTGCTCCCAGCTAAATTTTAACATTCACTAGACACTAGACTTTGACAGCTTGAAATAATGTTTTATCAGGGCAAACGCATCAACTAAATCAAACAAAAGTTAGGCTTTTTAACAAATAAACACAACCAAACAAACCAACAACAAAAATCAACTGAGCTGATGCACCACACACAACAGGGCTACATATAACAGCTGATCAGACCATTGACACACACACAGGGGTTGACAGACAATACAATCAAAACTAAGACATTTACAAAACCCCAAATAAATCATTATTCAATGATACAAAAAGAAATCATTAACCGAAATAACTACTGCCTGGCCAAAAAAAAAGTCTCCACCTGGATTTAACTAAGCAAATAGGTATGAGCCTCCTATTGGATAATTACTGCATGGGCGATTATCTTTCAGCTGGCAACAAGTTATTAAACCCCAACTGGTGCAATGAGTCGCTTCTCATATCCTAAACAACCATGTCAAAGACACATCCTGTGATCGTAGAAAAGATGTTAGTCTGTTTGAGAAGAGTCAAATCATTGGCATCAAGCAGAGAAAACATCTGAGGAGATCACAGAAACTACCAAAGAATTGGGTAAAGAACTGTCCAACGCATTATTAAAAACTGGAAGGATAGTGGGGACCCATCGTCTTTGAGGAGGAAATGTGGCCAGAAAAAAATCCTCAATGATCGTGATCGGTGATCACTTAAACGTTTGGTGAGATCAAGTCAAAGAAAAACAACAGTAGAACTCAGGGCTGTTTAATAGTGAAAGTAAGAGCATTTCCACATGTACAATGCTAAGGGAACTCAAGGGATTGGGACTGAACAGCTGTGTAGCCTTAAGAAAGCCACTAATAAGTGAAGCTAACTGGAAAAAAAGGCTTCAGTTTGCTAGGGAGCATAAAGATTGGACTCTGGATCAATGGAAGAAGGTCATGTGGTCTGATGAGTCCAGATTGACCCTGTTCCAGAGTGATGGGTGGATCAGGGTAAGAAGAGAGGCAGATGAAGTGATGCTCCCATCATGCCTAGTGCCTACTGTACCAGCCTGTGGGGGCAGTGTTCTGATCTGGGGTTGCTGCAGTTGGTCAGGTCCAGGTTCAGCAACAGTATGAGCTCAAAGAATGAGGTCAGCTGACTACCTGAATATACTGAATGACCAGGTTATTCCATCAATGGAGTTTTTCTCCCCTGATGGCACGGGCATATTTAAAGATGACAATGCCAGGATTCATCGAGCTCAAATTGTGAAAGTCTGGTTCAGGGAGCATGAGAAATAATTTTCACTCATGGATTGGCCACCACAGAGTCCAGACCTGAACCCCATTGAGAATCTTTGGGATGTGCTGGAGAAGGCTTTGAGCAGCAGTCAGACTCTACCATCATTAATGGCAAGATCTTGGTGAAAAATTAATGCAACACTGGATGGAAATAAATCTTGTGACATTTCAGAAGCTTATCGAAACAATGCCACAGTGAATGCTTGCCGTAATCAAAGCTAAAGGCGGTCCAATGAAATATTAGTGTATATTACTTTTTTTTTTTTAATTATTTTTTTGTGGTGACTTTTTTTTGCCTATAAGCCTAAACCAAAACTATTAACCCAAACTATGGGCTCAAAGGTTGACATCTCCCCTCCATGGAGTATTCAGCAAGGTAAAATCCAGTTGGCTGCATCTGGTCTTTGAGAGCTCTGTAGATCTGAATCTTTGTCCTGAGGCCCCGGAGTCTCCAGCTACAACAGCACCGCAGAACTGGCAACTCAAAGAAACATGAATCAAACAACTGAACAAACCAAATCGACTGAACAAAAGTCAACTAAATGCATGCACTTACAAATAGAGCTCAAGTCCAGTCAAGATAAAATGAAAACTGATGTGGATAATTATTCAAATAATATGAAATACCTGTAAGAAAATGTGTTAAATGAAATAAAAAGGTTACCAACACGTCCTGTGATGTGTGGCAGCGAGTGCGGCCATCACACACTCTTACATCAGTTTCCTGTTGAATCACACGTCTTGTGCTTGTTTTCAAGAGCTGAGTCGTTGTGTAGAAATGTGTTTCTTTCAGATATTCCAAGCGCTGCATATTGAATCATTTTATCTCATCAATTAGTCACTTTTTCATATGCCAAGTGAAATAACGGTTTTAATTACAAACTGATAGCAGTATACCTTAGACATATGTGTGCATTTTAATTTGTTGTAACGTGTTGGCTCCCGGACAGCAGGGACTGCTTGGCCTAAATACAGCCCACAGTCTTCTTTGACCCACATCTGTCGTGGAACGACGCCAGAAACAGAAACAGAAACTAAAAGCTGGAAATTTCAAAAGAGGAGCATGAAAATAGACTCTATGCTGGAGCACCACATATGGAGTCTTTTTCCCCCTCAGTAATGGTCTTAACTGGAAGAAGCTTGATGTTCGAGGTGGCCCGTAGTTTCACACTGAGTGTCAACACCTCTCAATCTCTTTGAGCGAGACGCTAAAACGCTAAACGCTAAACGCTAATTGCTCTATAACTCTGTGCCTCCACGCTGGTTTCTCCTGATATTCATACGTAGTCACATGTGCCATATGGATGTAGATGCAGATACTCTTTTTTAGTATCACATAATCATTCTTTACATTTTGAGATGACTGCTAAAAAAAAATGGCATACCGAATTTAAATTGAGTATATCTCAGCAACTACAAACTGTAAATTGATTATGTTTGTATTCGAGATAAAGGTGAAGCATGTGAGATTATAGGAAACATGGCATGCATATTACAAGGCCAAAGTAAATGCAGATGGTCCTGTCGAAATGCATTCTATCACATCTCACCATTTATTAATCCAGGATTAATCACATAATCTGTTTCTCATTTTGGTTTAGAGTTTTTGAAGAGGATTGTTTGGGTGGACTTTCCAAATTGATCATTTTGGCATACTTCTGCTGTTGATGTATACGACACTAAATGCATTCATTTCTATCAGATAAAACTCTTTTGGGTTAATGTAGCCTAAAAGGGGGCGCAAGCCAGTGTCTCAAGTTTGGAAAAATGCAGAGGGGAGTGCCAGGCATCTGACATAAAACCTATACCAAACTAGACCCATGAACCCCGTACTGACCATTAACAATGACTGGCATCAGTGCCGTTAACCTACAGGCCGCCGGTGGAAATTAGGCTAATGTTGGTCAAAGAAAGAGAGGTAGAAGGCAGACAAATAAGAGGAAAAGCAAGAGAAGGAAGCAGGGACATTGAATGTTTGGACTATGACAGGAAAAGCTAGAGAGTTGGTTGATATGAAGGAAGGTGGATATTCTGTGTTCAAAAGACCAGGTGGAAATGCAGCAAAGCCAGAAGCTAAGGAGCAGGGTTTAAATGGGCTGCACTTATATACTGCTTTCTCCACATTATCAAGGTGCCCTCAAAGCGGTTTACAATGGCCTCTCATTAACCCATTAACACGACAGTAGGTGACAGCTACCATGCAAGGAGCTGCCAGACGCACTGGGGGAAAGTTCGGGTTCAGTGTCTTGCCCGAGGAACCTTTGACATGTAGTCAGTTGGAACCGGGATCAAACCGTCAACCTTACAGTGACTGGACGACCCGCTCTACCAACTGAGCTACAGCCACCTTCTAGTAGGAGTTATCCTGAAGGAGGGGCTTGTTCTGGAGATTAAAAGCGTGTCAGAGAAATGAGTCGACAGCTAGAAACTGAAGGTGTGATGTTCAGTGTCGTTAGTGGTTATGCCTCACAGGTGAGATGTGGGTTAGAAGAGGAGGAGAGATTCTGGAGTGAGACAGATGAAGTGATGCAGAGTATCCCTAGAGATAAAAGAGAGGTGATTAGTGCAGACTTCACTCGATATGTTGAGGTAGGTAACAGAGGTGATGGGCAGGTTTAGTATCCAGGATAGGAACACTGTAGGACAGATGGTGCTAGACTTTTTAACAAGGATGGAAATGGCTGTAGTGAATACTTTCTTCCAGGTGAGGCAGGGACATGGGGTGATTTATAAGAGTGGAGGTAGGACCACACAGGTGGATGACATTTTGTGTCAATGATGTCACCTGATCAGTGAGATCAGTGACTGCAAAGACGTGGTAGGTGAGAGTGCAGCCAGACAGCATAGTATGGTGGTATGTAGGATGACTGGTGGTGAGGAAGATGAAGAGGACAAAGACAGAGCAGAGGATGAAGTGGTGGCAGCTGTGTGGTTTTCTGAGAAGAGACGAGACAGACTCTGGGTGGTCAGAAGGTGCCTCCCATTAACCGCGAAAAATAAGGGATCGCTGTACTTGCTTTGAGGATATCTGCAAGACTGACATTGGAAACTACAAAGCAAACAGGATTGAAATAAAGTCCATTTCAGCAGCTTCTCTCTTCCATATATACTTGTTCGGCACACGTTTTACACCAGATGCATTTCCTGACACAACCAGGTTTTGAACCAAGGACCTCCCACATGGCAGATGACCGCGCTGCTAAAATAGAGTTGAAGTGCAGTTCATAAACTCATGTCACATTTAAAACAACATATATATTAATTTCCCAAGATGACCACTGGTCTGGCGACATTCTCCTGGTAACATAAATGGTCCGAGGCAGCAAAAAAAGGATTTTTGTCTTATATGGAGACTGGGGATTACATGAACTGCATGGAGTTTTGTGCTAGAATTTCATCTGTGATGAAGAAATAGGAAAGATAAGACCAAAATGTTGTCTGTGCAAATTTTACTGCACCACAGAGTGAAAGCACGGTGGTCTGGTTTTGCAACACTTTTATTTTTCCATCCTCAGTGCAACGCGAGGTCCTACTGGGAGCAATTCAGAAGTGTGGCGCTTGCGATTGCCGCCTGCTCAGCTGGACGTGAGTTTACTCAGAGTTTCAGACCCCGTAGCGACCCGTCTCGCCATGTCTCATCCCTTCTGGAGTTAAACGTATGAAAAGGATGAGTGGTGTCAATTAAACTGAACCTCTCCTTGTAACTCTCTGACTTTGTTTTCCTGCAGCCTCCACCGGCTGATGTAATATCCATGCACAAGCTGGAGCACGCTCGTGTGTTTTATTCTGAAAATTCTCCATGCTGTTTTCACTTCTGTCTTCATGCCAAGCTCGATCAGCTGTGTGGAAATTGATCCGCCGTGGCCTGAGGTCCAGCACAGGGAAAAAAAAAAAAAAAAGACTTGATGAGTATCTTTAGCAGAGAGAAACAAATGGTTGTTTCTTTGATGGACTGGAAATGACCGTGTTTCACAGTGACAGAAGCGGCGCAGCTGTGTTGACTGTAGCATCTGCAGAGGCTAAGTTTAGGTAAACCAATAACAGACTAGTGTTTGTGTCACGGAGCAGCTGGTTGCAACATGCTTGTGGTTCTACAACAGTTCATTTATCTGCTCGGTGTTTTAGCCCTTTTCTTTTGAGATCAAAAATCTCTCCGCATCCTTAAAGCCGAGCTTTTTTTCCCCACTGGTTTGTTGTGCTGTGTGTGTATATTGTAGGACTCTTAAAATATCTTCAGTGATGCCATCCGCCCCTAGTGATTGAATTCAAATTCAAAAGTACTTTCTTAATCCCTGAAGGGAAAGGAATTGTCATGATTTAAGTCTCTGTGAACGGCTGAGTTGTAAAGAGGATGCTCAGGGTTGTCTGTGATGTTTTTTATTTTATGAGGTATCCCCCCCTTTTGTTCCAGAACAGAGCCAGCCTTCTTTATTCACTTCCTTTAAGTCGCTGGCTCTGATGCTGCTGCTCCTCCAGGAGACGACTCTGATGGGACACTCTTTACTTGTGCTTTAATATAAATATTAGGGCTGGGCAACAATTAAAATTTTTAATCGTGATTAATCGCATTATTTCCCTGATTAATCATGATTAATCGCATTGTATACGCAAAATCAAATAATGTATTCAAAAGTAGTATAAAAATGCATTTTTATTAAAATTTTCTGCTGCCATATGAACTAAAGTGTCATAACTTAACACTTTTGACATGGGCACTTGTCAGTAACACATATTTAATGTAAATCTCATCTTGAATAATGTAAAATAAAATAAAGTTTATTGCCACTGCCAGGGCATTAATGTCATCTTGTTTTTATAAAAAAATAAAGAAAAAAAAGTCTACAAACAAA
This sequence comes from Hirundichthys speculiger, assembly GCA_018398805.1. NCBI lineage: Eukaryota > Metazoa > Chordata > Actinopteri > Beloniformes > Exocoetidae > Hirundichthys > Hirundichthys speculiger. The sequence goes on from JAGFBZ010000486.1 coordinate 326,762, forward strand.
ATCCAAAAAAACTATTGTGGCTCAGCACAATCAGAACATTAAAACAGGTAATTTCTGAGGTAACAGCAGAAACTTTTAACGGGGATTTCAACTTGTCAGTTGTAACAAATAACCTTGTTTCTGTCAAATCCTCCGTCTGGGAGAACTTTAAAATGAAAATGTCCATGTTAAAGTTCAGTAACTTTACCAATCCATGTATCATTCATTCTTTCCATTTTCAATTGTCAATCAAAAATTCAAAAAATTAAAAAGAGACATTTTATTACGTTTTTCGTCTTTTAATCTAACACAAAAAAAACTTTTAAAAAATCCTGTTTTTTTTTTAATATATATATTTCAATTTTAGACTTGGATCAAAAGTACAAATGAAAAAACGGGCCACAGAACTGAATTTGTTTTATAATCGAGGACTGGACTTTCTGTTGTCATTACACATCTGTGCCACTAGATGGAGCCGCACTGAAGTAACCAGCTAGAGAACAGCAGGACAGTAAACACATGGAGCAGATCTGATGGAACATGGAGGAATGACACGAAAGTTTTGTTGCAGTGCAGAATTTTCTTTTTTAGACAGAATTATTAATATTGCTACCTGAGTTGCTACCCGAACTGTAAAGTACACAGATTTTTACCGTTCTCCATGTCTGTTTTAGCTCAACCGCATGTTTCCTGCCAATTATTTTCCAGATTCACAGCAGCCAGTAACAGACTTTTCAAAACAAAAAGCAGGAAGCAACATGTGTTAACGCACAATAAAATAAATGTCGGCGTTAATAAATTAATGCGTTAATGCGATAATAACGCGTTAACTTGCCCAGCCCTAATAAATATATCTAACTGGTTAAGCACAGCCCGGGACTTTAAAACACGCTCATTATGAACCTATTAAAGCGAGCTTTAGTCAACGGCAAAAGTAATTAAAGTAATGGTTTCTTGCTTTTCGCCACTGAGCACAAGAGAAGCTTGAATGCCATTACAAGAAGCAAACAAAATTATAAGCTCTGCCCACACGAGCAAATATAATTAACAGGCGGAGAGTCTGACAGTACACCTGTTATCGTCCTCCTCCCCGAGGAGTAAATCTGCTGCGGATCTGCTTGCGCCCATAATGACGGTGCCATTTTAAAAACCGCGGAACTGTTTTACTGTTTCAGTTCGGTGAAAAACACGAGCGGTTTCCACACATACCGCATCAACAATGCCCATTCTCATGATTTAAACTCCCTTTTTTTTTTTTTTTTTTTGCCCTCGCTGCTCATGGACCAGCATCCTGAGAGGCCACTGTGTTGGTTCGCCCTGTGTGCAGCTGCCCGCCTGCATGTTTGTGTGCACCCGGCACTTGACTATAATGAGCTGAGGGAATCTTCAGGACTGCTCTAATAGCTGCATTCTAAGCCATACCCCTGGGCTACAGGGTCACGCTGCGTCGGTGGGAGCCGAGGCGAGCGCCGGCGCCTGGCAGCCTGCGGCCGAGCCATCCATCAGCACAGCTTAGGCCATCGCCACTGCTCAGCACCGTGGCAGAGGCGCAGGCTGACACACGCTGCCCCGGCTGGAAGCACGGAGACAAATTGCACTTTTAAAGTATATGTTGAAGAGGGGCATTCAGGGGGCGAGAAAATGGGCAGAGAGGGAGCGACGCGCATGCACAGCCAGCTGCAATAAATCATGGACATTTCATTGTGCTACAAAATAACTGCAATTACTTCGGTTGCTTGTATTAATTGGTTCTTTCGCTGCTGGGCGCTCAGTGCTTTGGCAGCTTGCGCACCTCGAAGGGACATCTTTTTGGAAATAAGATAAGTGATTTGAGGTGGTAAAAATGACTTTATTTCAACAATATGATGGAAACTAACTTGCACATTCTTAGAGTGTGTAAAGTTGGAGTCGTCGTGGTTCTGACAGTCCCAAGCTCATTACCATCAACCCGGCCTGGCTTGATGAAAACCGAGCTGCGATTCGAGAGGAGCCTGATATGAGAGAGGATTAACAGGCTGTCGGCACACGAGAGCCGAATCCAGACTGAATCCCTCGTAGCTGTCTTCGGCATCAAAGTTCATCTTTATTAAAGCAGGATTTGGAATCGCAGCGTCTAATATTCACACGTGATTACTGAACCAGATACAATATTGTTTTCTCTCTTTTTTTTTTTTTCCCAAATTAGAAATAACTGGAACTATTCTTTTTTTTTCCATGTTCAGAAACGTTTATTCATTCAATGATCACAACTGTCCCAATAAATACCTCAATGACTGGTGATTCGATTTTAATTTCAACCCCTCAGAATAAGGTTTGCAGTGTCCTACTGAGCAGTCAGAAAGTTTTACATCACCTAATTTAAATGGATTGATGAGAAGAATCATGAAGAAGCTGTAACATGAAATAGTCTTCTTTATCTGTAGCTGATATAACACTGAATGGGCTTGACTTGGTTTCGACTTTCAGTATCTCCCTTATGAACTGAACTGCTTGTCGCATAATTTGGTCTTTTCATGATCTATAACACGAGCACAAAACCACAGGCAAGAACTGCCATCTGGGGCACATAAATACTTAAAGCTTCAGGAATAATCAGATAAGTCTTCACATAAAATAATTTCTCTTCTTGTTGCATGCTTGAATGGTCCTTCACCTGTGATAGGAGGAAGATTGGAGCAATGGCCATTGATCGCTGCAGTGATTGTAAGGAGACGCTGGATTGAGTCACACAATCACCCCCAATTACATTGATTGGATGAATCTCAGGATGGCGCACCGCGGCTAAACAAAGAGGAAGTAGTCGGAGACAAGGGAGGACAGTGTGAGGTGATGAACGATTCTCTGTGTATTCCGGACCTGTAATTTAGTTTGACAAGCAGATGGGAGCGCACTGCGTGACGCGCTGAATGCTAATAGTGCCAAACGTGGCTCTGACCGCAGTTTCACCACATAATTTCCTGTAAAGTTGGAACTAAAGAACAATCTATTCTCTGCACTGTGAGGACTGAGACGTCAACGAGTCCAGACAACTTCACTTTATCAGTTTTCCGATGTACAGGACAGAAACATACCGGCACCTTCGAGACAGACGAACAGAACCTGAATATTCATCAGAGCAAAGTTGTATCAAACCTGTTGTATCAAAGTTTTAATGACCGTCCATATGTCTTTTTTCACTCTCCATATTAGGATATAGACAGAAAATACAGCGAGGCTTTATGATCAGTTGGTGGTTTATTGGCCAGCTTTAATAAATCAGCATCGGCCAGAACAAAGTCCACATCAAGTCAACTCCTAGATTATATAGTCAGAACTTTACCTTTTTTTTTTTTAAAGGAGACTCCCCCATACAGATTAGGATTACACTCAATTTAGAGCACCACCTTCCTGTATTTTAAAGAAGCTGGGAAATAAATATAGATATCATTAAGCTGTTGATATAATAAGAAGACCAGGGGTGCCCAAGAGTTTTCCATTATATTTCTATGTCCTCATATTCCTATGCACAAAATATTGAGTTTTCAGTTTGCAGAACGTTAAGTTTTAGACAGTTTTTTTCTTACGTTGGTTCTTTATGACATCATCAGGGGTAGATTATCCTTTATGTCCATAACAGCAAGAGCTTTGTGCAAAAAAATTGGCTGAACATGACCCAGTGGAATGCAACAGAGCAAATCTAATCTTTATGAAACATGTACAGAAGTAGCTTTATTATTAAATTTTTTTTTGTTTTATTTTTTTGTCATGGTTTATCATACTGTTCACATTAATATTTCAAATCTGATTCTATTCCTGTTTTGATTCTGATTCATGCATGGAAATTGCTTCTGCAGGTAATTTAACAGAAAGGTGAGGTGATTTACAGTGATTTATCAGCTATGTGTTGTTATGTTGAAATCATGTGCCTCTGTGCCCATCTGCAAGCCTCCAGGAATTCGACCAATCAGAAAACACTTGAGCCAAGTCCACTTGCTTTCAAGAGCAGTTTCTGTTATGATCCTCAGTCTTTGTTGTTCTAAAGATAATTACCAGCTTTTGGAGTCATGCTTGGTGCAAAGCCAGTCTTGAGGTAACAGAGATAAAAACATGGTTTAATCTGGCCACTTCATTGAATACGATAAAACAACGTAATAAACCATACTTTTTCTTCACAGACATAAGGTACATTTTTCTAAATGCTGTAACATGGAATAAAAATTAGAAGAGCTAAAGACCTGATTACCTATCCAGCGTCAGCGCTGCCATTTCAAACTGAACCCTTTATCTCTTCTTGCTGCTTTTAATGAGAAAAGCTGAACACAGGAAATCTGCAGGTGACATTAGCACATTAGCATTTTTATCAGCCACTGAGCCACTGCTAAACTGTTTAAAATACCAACTCTCCCTGGGAGAAGTTAGCAAAAGATAAAGTAAATTAATTTTACTCCCGCCAAGCTGACTAATTTGGCTCAAAGCTAAATAAGTCTTTGGCCTGGTTACCAACAGTTTGGTCCAGACCCCAGAACATACGAAGCTTCCCCTGTGATTTTATAAAGCAACTACTGACATGGAAAGGAGCTATCAGATGAAACTAGGATATAAATTATAGTCTAATAAGTGACTGAAAAACATAAATAATATGCTCAATGTTTTTTTTTTTCTTTGTTGCTGGAGAAAAGCTTTATTTGGGATATTTCTAGAGAGCACAGTCCAGTTAAGGGACAAATGTTGGTCCAAAACCACTAATGGTATGCTGGCATCAATGGAGGTTCCCTCTGCATCGAGACAGGCTTCATTTATTTGCATCTTTAGCTGGTTTAGCTGTTTGCACCACCTCCTGTTTGCCAATCAAGGTTATGTACATGCCACAGTCAGCGCAGGCATCTTGAAAATGCCATGCCTGTCAACAACTGACGACGCAAAGGCAGGTGGTCCCTGCTGGAAATTCAGTTCCTTTTAAAATAAAAAGTAACAAAGCTGTCAGATCTGAGAGAACATTTACATAGTGGTGCAGACTTCACGGCTTTATTGTCTAGTTTCAAAAGATGGAGCGGTAATTGTCCAGTCATCCGGATGAAAGGAACCACAAACTAATATAGTGCCATTAAGTGACATTACTTGCATGAGATTAGGATGGTTTTAATGCTTATTACATTTTTAACAAGGCAGCCATGAGTCATTTTAGAAGCAACCCTCCACACACCGGTAACAGACATGGACAAATGGGTTCGATGATAAAGATTTTGTGTTAGCGGTTCAGGCAGTCAAACATGATGTCTGAGCTCAGATAATCAGTCGCTGCTACAAATACGCTCAGGCCAAAAGCAAAAACCTCAGGATCTAATTTCTCCCCCAGTCAACAGCCCATTATCTTTGGCTCTTTGCTGCGCCATGAGCCCAATCTCCTCTATCTCTTTCCTTTTCTGAGAGATCAGATTGGACTTCCACATTAACCAGAAAAATGTATGAAACACTCTTGGTGGCTGGGGCTTGGAATTAAAAAAGCTGTTTCCTATCAGAGCAACTGCTTCCCAAGACTCGAATCATTTTGGAAATATTATCAAGTAAAGCCAATGGAGATGGTTCGCCGCCGAAGCATCCGCAGTCTGAAAGTAAACACACAGCAGGGAGCACGAAATCTGTTTGGAAAAGGCGGCAAAAGCCTCAGATCTTCTCATGAATGATTGATTTTCTACGCCATAAATCAACTTGGATAGATGTACAGACAAATAGCCAGTTGGTTAGATAGATAGATAGATGAATAGACAGAAATCCAGTTGGTTAGATGGACAGACGGAAATCCAGTTGGTTAGATAGATAGACAAATAGCCAGTAGGATAGATGGACAGACCACTAGCCAGTTGGATAGATGTACAGACGGATAGCCAGTTGGTTAGATGGACAGACCACTAACCAGTTGGATAGACGAACAGCCAGTTGGATAGATGGAAAGACGAACAGCCAGTTGGATAGATGGACAGACGAATCGCCAGTTGGATAGATGGACAGCCATTTGGATAGACGGACAGACGAATCGCCAGTTGGATAGACGAATAGCCAGTTGGATAGATGGACAGATGGTCAGACGAACAGCCAGTTGGATAGATGGACAGACGGAAATCCAGTTGGTTAGATAGACAAATAGCCAGTAGGATAGATGGACAGACGGATAGATGGACAGACCACTAGCCAGTTGGATAGATGGTCAGACAGATAGCCAGTTGGATAGATGTACAGACGGATAGCCAGTTGGATAGATGGTCAGACAGATAGCCAGTTGGTTAGATGGACAGACCACTAACCAGTTGGATAGACGAACAGCCATTTGGATAGACGGACAGACAATTGATTAGATGGACAGACGAATCGCCATTTGGATAAATGGACAAACTGTAGCTGGATAGAAAGTTGGATATTCTATTTCAGTCTCTACAGCGAAGTGATTCACACAATTGCGTCGGCTCAGGTTTTACATTGGATGTTGAAGCAACTGGGACTCAAGGCCAAACCTGACGATATAGTGCTGTCAGAAGTGGGATTCGAACCCACACCTCAAGGGGACATTGCGACCTGAATGCAGCGCCTTACACCGCTCGGCCATCCTGACTGGTGTGTGTTTGTGTATGTTTGAGTGGTAGATAGATGTACAGACGAATAGCCAGTTGGATAGATGGACAGACGAATGGCCAGTTGGATAGATGGACAGATGGTCAGACGAACAGCCAGTTGGATAGATAGATAGATAGATGAATAGACAGTTGGATAGATGGACAGACGAATAGCCAGTTGGATAGATGGACAGACGAATGGCCAGTTGGATAGATGGACAGATGGTCAGACGAACAGCCAGTTGGATAGATGGATAGCCAGTTAGATAGATGGACAGACCACTAGCCAGTTGGATAGATAGAGAGACGGATAGCTTGATAGCCAGTTGGCCAATTGGACAGATAGATAGATGAATAGACGGACAGATGGATAGCCAGTTGGATAGAGGAACAGACAAATAGCCAATTGGATTGATGGATAGCCAGTTGGATATTCTATTTCAGTCTCTACAGCAAAGTGATTCACACGATTGATTCGGCTCAGGTTTTACATTGGATGTTGAAGCAACTGGGACTCAAGGCCAAACCTGACGATATAGTGCTGTCAGAAGTGGGATTCGAACCCACACCTCAAGGGGACACTGCGACCTGAATGCAGCGCCTTACACCGCTCGGCCATCCTGACTGGTGTGTGTTTGTGTATGTTTGAGTGGTAGATAGATGTACAGACGAATAGCCAGTTGGATAGATGGACAGACGAATGGCCAGTTGGATAGATGGACAGATGGTCAGACGAACAGCCAGTTGGATAGATAGATAGATAGATGAATAGACAGTTGGATAGATGGACAGACGAATAGCCAGTTGGATAGATGGACAGACGAATGGCCAGTTGGATAGATGGACAGATGGTCAGACGAACAGCCAGTTGGATAGATGGATAGCCAGTTAGATAGATGGACAGACCACTAGCCAGTTGGATAGATAGAGAGACGGATAGCTTGATAGCCAGTTGGCCAATTGGACAGATAGACAGACAGATAGATGAATAGACGGACAGATGGATAGCCAGTTGGATAGAGGAACAGACAAATAGCCAATTGGATTGATGGATAGCCAGTTGGATATTCTATTTCAGTCTCTACAGCAAAGTGATTCACACGATTGATTCGGCTCAGGTTTTACATTGGATGTTGAAGCAACTGGGACTCAAGGCCAAACCTGACGATATAGTGCTGTCAGAAGTGGGATTCAAACCCACGCCTCAAGGGGAGACTGCGACCTGAATGCAGCGTCTTACACCGCTCGGCCATCCTGACTGGTGTGTGTTTGTGTATGTTTGAGTGGTAGATAGATGTACAGACGAATAGCCAGTTGGATAGATGGACAGACGAATAGCCAGTTGGATAGATGGACAGATGGTCAGACGAACAGCCAGTTGGATAGATGGACAGACAGAAATCCAGTTGGTTAGATAGATAGACAAATAGCCAGTAGGATAGATGGACAGACCACTAGCCAGTTGGATAGATGTACAGATGGATAGCCAGTTGGATAGATGGACAGCCATTTGGATAGACGGACAGACGAATCGCCAGTTGGATAGATGGACAGACCACTAGCCAGTTGGACAGACGAATCGCCATTTGGATAGATGTACAGACAAATAGCCAGTTGGTTAGATAGATAGATAGATGAATAGACAGAAATCCAGTTGGTTAGATGGACAGACGGATAGCCAGTTGGATAGATGGACAGACGAATCGCCATTTGGATATATGGACAAACGTATAGCTGGATAGCCAGTTTGATATTCTATTTCAGTCTCCACAGCGAAGTGATTCACACGATTGCGTCAGCTCAGGTTTTACATTGGATGTTGAAGCAACTGGGACTCAAGGCCAAACCTGACGATATAGTGCTGTCAGAAGTGGGATTCAAACCCACGCCTCAAGGGGAAACTGCGACCTGAATGCAGCGTCTTACACCGCTCGGCCATCCTGACTGGTGTGTGTTTGTGTATGTTTGAGTGGTAGATAGATGTACAGACGAATAGCCAGTTGGATAGATGGACAGACGGACAGCCAGTTGGATAGATGGACAGACGGACAGCCAGTTGGATAGATGGACAGACGAATAGCCAGTTGGATAGATGGACAGATGGCCAGACGAACAGCCAGTTGGATAGATGGACAGACGGAAATCCAGTTGGTTAGATAGATAGACAAATAGCCAGTAGGATAGATGGACAGACCACTAGCCAGTTGAATAGATGTACAGATGGATAGCCAGTTGGATAGATGGTCAGACAGATAGCCAGTTGGTTAGATGGATAGACGAATAGCCAGTTGGATAGATAGACGAACAGCTAGTTGGATAGATGGACAGCCATTTGGATAGACGGACAGACGAATCGCCAGTTGGATAGATGGACAGACGAATCGCCATTTGGATAGATGTACAGACAAATAGCCAGTTGGTTAGATAGATAGATAGATGAATAGACAGAAATCCAGTTGGTTAGATGGACAGACGGATAGCCAGTTGGATAGATGGACAGACGAATCACCATTTGGATATATGGACAAACGTATAGCTGGATAGCCAGTTGGATATTCTATTTCAGTCTCCACAGCGAAGTGATTCACACGATTGCGTCGGCTCAGGTTTTACATTGGATGTTGAAGCAACTGGGACTCAAGGCCAAACCTGACGATAAAGTGCTGTCAGAAGTGGGATTCGAACCCACACCTCAAGGGGAGACTGCGACCTGAATGCAGCGCCTTACACCGCTCGGCCATCCTGACTGGTGTGTGTTTGTGTATGTTTGAGTGGTAGATAGATGTACAGACGAATAGCCAGTTGGTTAGATAGATAGATAGATGAATAGACAGTTGGACAGATGGACAGACGAATCACCAGTTGGATAGATGGACAGACGAATCGCCATTTGGATATATGGACAAACGTATAGCTGGATAGCCAGTTGGATATTCTATTTCAGTCTCCACAGACGAATAGCCAGTTGGTTAGATAGATGGACAGACGGACAGCCAGTTGGATAGATGGACAGACGAATAGCCAGTTGGATAGATGGACAGATGGTCAGACGAACAGCCAGTTGGATAGATGGATAGATGGATAGCCAGTTGGATAGATGGATAGCCAGTTGGATAGATGGTCAGACGAAAAGCCAGTTGGATAGATGGAGAGACAGTTGGCCAATTGGACAGATAGACAGACGGATAGACGAACAGCCAGTTGGACAGATAGATAGATGAATAGATGGACAGACGGATAGCCAGTTGGATAGATGAATAGACAAACAGCCAGTTGGATAGAGGGACAGACAAATAGCCAATTGGATAGATGGACAGACGGATAGCTGGATAGCCAGTTGGATATTCTATTTCAGTCTCCACAGCGAAGTGATTCACACGATTGATTCGGCTCAGGTTTTACATTGGATGTTGAAGCAACTGGGACTCGAGGCCAAACCTGACGATAAAGAATTGTCAGAAGTGGGATTTGAACCCACGCCACCAGGGGAGACTGCGAACTTAACGCAGCGCCTTAGACCACTCGGCCATCCTGACTGGTGTGTGTGTGTGTACACATTGGTAGATAGACGTACAGACGAATACCCACTTGGTCAGTTTGCATGTGGTAAAGAAAAATCTAGTGACATTGGCAGACTTGGTCTGGCCGCTTACATGAACAAATGGTCACAGACATCAACACAACTGTTTAGATGTTTGATGAAAGTCTATACCAGACTAAGAAAACCTGCATGTCTGCTAATGGGGTCAGAAATGAGGTGAAACTGTATAACTTTTATAAAAATTATCCCTGAATCTGAATAGCTGGCATCATTGCATACTGTATCTTTTTTTTTTCTATGCCTAATTGTGTTACTGTGAAGTTGGTCTTAAATTTCCTTACAAATGGCATTAAAAGTTTAAATCCAATCTTGTCTAAACCAGCAGAAACATTGAACCCATTCACAGCTAAATTTATGCACATAAAACCTTGTAGTTTAGGTTAGAGATTTAAAAAAAAAAAAAAGATGCCAGTGATAAATATGGAGTACTGCATGTGAAACCAACATTTCTACTTTAAAAGTCATGCAAATGACTCAAAATTTGGCAGAGGTATCAGGTATTGAATAAATATCCCACTTAAATACATTACTTTGTGATTTTTCTTTTTTTCCTGTCCTTAAGTCACTTATAATTTGAAGTCCAGTTTTCTTGAAAATTGCAAATTTTCTATTTTGATTATGTAGAAAGAGAACTTTATCAAGGGGATGATTAGTCCGTAATCATTGATTGTGTAATTTTTAACTTGTGATCATTTCCAAATTATTTCTGCATGTTGACGCTCTGGTCAGTGAGAAGAGCGGTGGAAACATCCGAACGTTTGTTAATGAGGAAGGATGAGTTTTACAGAATGAGCACTGTAACTCACTGATGGAGCACTTCAGGTGAAATGAGATCATTAACAGTCAGGCAGTAGATGTGCCCTTGAATTTTGGAAATAACTGAAGATGAAAAAAAAAATTTAAAAATAAAAATTATTTTAAAAAGTTTCCTCTGTCCCAAGGTGCACGAGACAAACTCGATATGCTGGTGAACAAGGGAGAGAAAAGATGAAGCATCGACTGCCAAGTCGTTCAGAAATGTACATGACATTATAAAAGAATATATACATGAAATGTAGTAGGGCTTGTAAAGAAATAGGCAGTTTCTTCTCAGATGTCTCATTACGTTTAAGTCCCTGATTTGTGTTCGAGGGTTCAACAGGCCTTAATTAAACTGACATGTTTCATCACGTCAGTCACGAGGAGAATCTCCTTGGGAACAATTAAGCTGCATGGAGCACCATGTCAACCACTTCAGTGATATTATTAGTCAAACATGCAGCCTTCTGGATAAGAAGCATGAAAAGTTCACGCTTTCCATTTTCTGCTATTCGCCCACTACTGCACGAGGGATTCAGAGTGAGAACGAGGAGCACTTTTCCACTCGCCACTAACAGTCACAGCTGTTGTCTCATTTGAAAGTGTTTATTGTTTGTTTTGTATGAAGTATCAAGACATACTGAGATGTGCAGGCACTTTTTTTTTTAAAGCATTGCCATAAACATATGGAAAACGCAAGTAGCAATTACTCCATCACTTCACTCAAACAACATAACCAATGTGCTTTTTCAGATAGAAGAGTTGTCTGCAACTGTAGCGCTATTAGAGAGGTGAAAGGAGAAAAAAAAATTATAATGGCGACAGCTGATTCTGATAAAGACTACTTTTTACAAAAGCAGTATCCAGGAAAGGATCAGGCTGTTTTTCCAGCCTGCATACTGCACATATGCTGTAGTACAATGGTCCTCAACCTTTCTGTAACTGTGGACCGGTCAACACCTGATGATTTTACCGTGGACCGGGGGGCTTCCTCGTTACTCGTTACAGTACGGCAATAACATGACATGGGTATAATATCAAAGTCTCTTGTAACATCCTCTGTACCCATTAAGTAAATAATAAAAAAAAAAAGCTCCTGCAGAGCGGGCTTGGTACATGGGAATCACCTGTCGAGGACCTACGACCTGGAAATCGTAGTCTGTTCTTCTTTCTCTTCACTGTGCACAAGAAAACTTTCCAAAGACGTCTGTTTCTTACTCATTTTGCTAGCTGGGTCAGATTTTGCCGCTAAAGTGTCCGACATGTAACTGGGAAAATCCGGTCATTTTTCATAATAAAAGGATTTTTTTTTTAAATAAAAGCTTGTTCAGACTTATATGATGAATAAAACTAAGATAGCTATTTTTTTTCTTGTGTGGCCCGGTACCAGTTTGAGCCACGGCCCAGTACCGGTCCGTGGTCCGGGGGTTGGGGACCACTAGTGTAGTATACAGTATGTACTTCATCATGATCTGGGGCTCGTTGTTGAGCACAGACCACAGTGTTTCATTGTAAAGACTATTATGCTACTGACCCAGTTTAATGACCTAACTTTTCATTTGGAAAGTATTACAGGCCTGAAATGCAGAAAATGATTTATTTGAACAAATTTAATGAAGCCCACACACACAAACACACAAACGCTGGGTTCCTACGGTCTGCAGGGACATAAAAGTCAAAATAAATGTTCAAATGATTTTTTCTTATTGTACTATTTTCTTCCGGTTTGGGTTGTATGTTACTCTGTAAAACCAAAGAAGTTATAAATATAAAATGAAAAATGGGCAGTAAGGTCTCTTGGTGGTTTAGGGCTGTTGCCTCACACCTTAAAAAGCTTTTGTGTTCGTATCCTGGGACCCCTTAGTGAGTTCACATGGCTTGATTGTGCAGAGTCCTCACACAGTCACATTCATGCACGTCGACCCACCGGTGAGTCTAAATAGACTGAACACTCATAATCTGGTCCTGTCCAGGATGAAACCCTGCCTCTGGCACAAAGACAGCTTGGATAGACGCCAGGACCCTGATTAGGAAGAATTAGGTATAGATATTTGATGGATGGTTGTTTATTTCTGTTTGTTTGTTGCTCTGTCAGAACTGGGTTTTCCTCCCCGGCTGTATGGCTCTAATTAAAAAAGTATTCTCACATTCCTTGACAGCCGTTTGGATGTTCCTCCCCTTCCCAGGGATGATATAGGTAGGATCAGGAATATTGCATGTGTAAATAAATCTTTAATTTATTTTCCCCATAGTCTGAGAATCACTGGTCATTTTTTTAAACAAAAATTACCCAAAAATAAGCAGTACTGCAGCACTTGTAAGGAAACCAGAAGCTTGAGCAACTCCTCAACTTGATGATTCCTGTTCCGCTCAGGTAACACAAACTCCCCTCTGTTCAAACACAATCCCGAAACTAAGAATATGAAAGCATGGTTTTTTTTTAGAAGTTTTTTTTTTTTTCCCCTCCTGCACCAACATAGATTTTTCATGTAGCAGCAAAGAGACGTACCTTTACGGATGATGCCTGAGATCTGAAAGCGCCTCCTTAAAAGAAGACGTCAACTACCTACTGAGTTTCCTGGAAACCTGTTTTATGCCTTTTTTTATATCCTACTCTGACATACAGCAATGATAAAGTACGGATAGGAAAAAATAACCCCTATTATGCAGAAGAATGTGCTCTTTAGTCCCTGGTGAAATGCTTTTCTCTTGGTTACTTTGGTATAAAAAGACAATCATGATATGTCTGCTTTAAATAGATAATTTGCCATTAATGAGTGTGATTTTACAGGATAATCTTGTAGAGTTCAGGGAGAAAATCCCCACCGACAATCAGTGCTTAGAGGCCTATTATTACTGTAATGGAAGGTGCAACTGTAGTTATACCTTTGAGGTGAGCCGGTGCCTTTGTCCTTAATTCAGTTTAATTATAGTATTACAGTATTTGATAACAGGATGATAATCGACTAAAAATGGCACTAATGGAAATTAATGGGGTGTTTACAGTAAAAGCAGCTTCTGTTCAGCAGCTGGTTCATCTGATTGGCTGAAGTTTGCTGGTGACTCCGGTCGCCTGGAAAATTATTTTTCGGGGGGGTGTGAATCCCCCTCCGAGCGGTTCCTTTGATCTTAAACGGTTCTGTGCAGAGGCACTGCTTGAAATGTCGGGTCCTGTGATCTGTCAGTCACAAATTTAGCCGAACCCCGATCTGCTTTCATCAAACTTTTTTTTTTCTATTTTTAAAGGAAACTTCAAATTTAAAATGCACATCACAGCAATGACAATATCATGAGACCCTTTTCATTCTCGCTACGCACTGAAGTCCGGGACCCCATTTTGTGTAAGATCCCACTGAAATGAGCAGTGTATTTGGGTCAGTCTATGAAGCTGAGCACCACATGATACTTTCCAAAACAAAGTCCATAGATATCTAATGTTTCTGCTTTTTTATGGACGATATAAGTGCAAGTGACGATATCATGTTGGTTAAAAGTGGGACGCCAAAGTTACACAATCTGCCAAATGTCCAATGTTGCGTGACACCACAGCTCTGTAGAACGACCTATATTCCACTTTAACCAGCAAGACAACAGCAATTTTGTGGCCCTGACTTAACTGTTAGTTTTACTTTTAACCACACATCTGCTTTGTTAAACTGAAAACGTTCAGGAACTGATGCTGCTTTAAGTGTCTGACTAGTGCAACAAAGATTTCTGTGACTGTTGCTGTTCTGCTCATTTGAGTCTTACAGGTACTGAATACTTCAGTGTCTCTTTTTTTTTTCTTTTTTTTCGGTGCTGTGCTTTGTAGATGGACTGCAACAGTCATTTCACAGGCAGCTGCAGCTGGATTAGCCGTACCGTTTGGAGGACCGCTCGATTTGAAGAAAATTAATTTGTTCAGAAAAAGTCATTTTTGTATTTCAGTCGTGTTTCACTTGTGAATTATTGACTGAGGATTCTGGGAATCTTCAGTACTTTGATGCACCTGTGGTGCAGAAAGAAGTCGTGAAGGCTCTCTGTACATGCACTTATCTTGTGCCTATGAATTAATAACAACATGTGAATCCCAGTTCAGCCTTTGCCCCTACAACTTCGTCCTACCTCTCCCCTTTTGTGAACCAGGGGTTGGGGAGGAGCAGAGCTGCCTGGCCTTCAACCTGGAGGTTCTTCCAGTGACACACTTCAAATGGAGGGCGATATGTAGAGTCAGGAGAATCGCCACTGACACGGCTGCAGTTTCAAAAAAGGGCAAAAAAGAATAGTCAAATGTAATGTATTTGAACTAATAAACATAAATAGCCTCATTTTAGGGGTGGTAATTTGATTAAAAATGAATCGAAACTCGACAATGGAAACAATAACTGACATAGTCTTGCCCAAGTCAAATATTTCAATTATTTGTTTGAAATGTTAAGTACCATATTGGACCCGAATATAGGATGATATTTTATTCTAGAAACGGGGGTCTTCTTAAAATCGAGAACTAGACTTTTCAATTGTTGTTACACGTCTGCGCCACTAGATGGAGCAGCACCGAAGTAACCAGTAAGTGAACGGAGCATCACAGTGGACGCATGGAGCAGGAGGAACCACACGACCGACTAGAGCAAAGGGGTCAGAAAGTGTTGTTGTGGTCCAGAATCTGTTTTTTATGGACTGAATTATTAATGTTAACCTTGATGGTTCTGCAGTTATTGACATCATTAATGCAGTTATTGAACTACATGGTTGAATATTATTCACTGAGTCACAGTCTCAGATTTTAAGAGAATACAGTTTATTAAATAGTATTATATCTTGATCCTAAATAATATGGAAACCTGACACATACTTTACCTTAAGTATGGTACCATACTTCCTAAAAAAGATAAAATCATTAAAATGTTTAACAATACAGCAGAATGTTATCTCTATCTGATTTTTTCTATAATGATAATGGTACTATAAATTTGTTTTATGAATAACCTTCTTTTTTCATCATATTTTTATTTTCCCAAAATGATATTTGAAAAATAGTAGTTGTCTTACAATTGAAGTTGTCCTATATTGAGGCTAATAGCGTACGGTAAATTAACATGAATAGTTACCTTGTGCATTTGTTCTGGTGTGGGTTGGGCGTGGCACGCGTTCATGGTTTTCTTCTCTGTTTCTGAGTTTCAGTTAGTGTCTCGTCTCCCCTTGTCCTTAGTCCATCCTGTTTCCTGTTTTACTTTGAAGGTCTGTCTTGTCTTTGTAGTGTCCTCCTTCACTTCCTTCCATGTATTTCCCTGATTGTTTGCTCCTGCGCCTCGTTTGTCCCTTAGTGTATTTAAGTCTTCTCTTTTTAGTTTGCCAGATCGTACTGTTGATTGTCTTCGTCTTTCCGTCTGTGAGTTTCGCCGTTCGATCCTGGCTTTGTTCTGTACTCTGTTCCTGTCGTGCCGTCCCTATCCCTGGACTATTCTGATGGAGTTTTGGTTTTGTGAAAATTATTAAAGGACGTCTTGGTTTTGAGCCTCCCTACTCTCCTTCACTACACATCACTACACCTTACGACAGCATTTTCCTTTGCTTCTTTTAAAATCTCAGTAACATGCGCTATTTCATTAGAAATGTATAATAGTTTTAACAGCTGAGCATATTTGCAGGAAAACAACAACGTGCTCAGTTTATTGTGATATTGGTCATCCCGACTTCATGAGCTTCAGAATGAAGAGGTTAGATGTTGCTGAATATCCCATTTAGCACAAATGAGTCTGGATATTGACGAGCATTAATTTAATAGTCTTTAAACGTCTGAATGGTCACATTCAGAGGCATAAACAGGTTCCTGTCCGAAGCAGATAATGCTGTCAAAGATGATGACCAGAGCAGCATTTGCACCATGAATGCAATGGATGTGACCCAATGTGACAAAACCTGAAAGGTTTATTTAAAAAAAAAAGAAAAAGAAATTGCTCAACATATATGAACTTTTGGTGCCCAAAGCAAAGGAGCACGAGAGCAGCCTTGAGTCATGTCAGCTCCAGCGTTGCCAATGATGGTGCATGTATTACGTGGAGACGCTCTACTTTCCTTTTTGATTCAATGTTTTTTTGATGAGATTTAAATATTTTATTTAAACAATAGTAATCTTAAGTAGCTTCCAGATCAACACCGTGTGGTGCAAAACTTTCAAGAACTGTCAGTAAATTAAGCCAAATCTGCTAGTGAGGAGTGCTGACCCTACATTTATAGAGCACTAAAGAGGTTATTACCCATAATTCCACCTCATACCTGCCGCGTCACTATGAACTGAAACCACAGAGTTTCTGGGATTGTAATCTTTATGACTTTTTACTTTTACTTTTTTTTTAAGTTTCACCTCAAATATGCATATTTATGTGTTTTAAATAAGCACACTGTCTATTTTAACACAGGTTTGCAGAATTCTGAATTTAAAAAAAATTATTGTTTTTGTTTTTTTCTTTAATTCTCAGCATGTGTGTTTGTAGAAGCTCATAAGTTAGCTCATAAGTTACAACCGCCCACATTAAGATTGACTGAACCTCAACCATGTGCACCATTGAATAATATTTATGCTGCGAACTTTCACAGACTGTGTTGTTAAAGTGAAAAAAAATAAAGCAGGATACCTGCTGTTCGTGCAAAAATGATTCCAGCCAGCGCAACTGAGATTTAACGCTTTCATACCGTAAATGCTCTGATACCAAATCATGACGTGTCCAGGCCAAATTTTGATTCACAGATCTGTCTAAAAGGAATGAATAACCTCTCTGACATCACAATCTGGTTAATTAATCCCTGACAAATGTTTCAGAGAACAAGTGGTGAAATTTAGTACATCAACCTTTTTTTTTTTTTTTTAACCAAAGACACAGACACGACAGCCAAAATAATTTAGATATATTTGCTTGAAGTGAAAAGAGATTGTTAAGATCATTCTGCACCCGTGGGTTTATTATTAAAGCATCTATCATCATCAGAGGTGTCACAGATTTCAGTTGACTCAGTGTTATGACGGTGATACTGAGGCGGTAAGATGGTACATGAGATAAACCTGAGCTCAGAGAGGCCAGCGTCCTCAGAGAAAAACCCTCATAACGCTGGCTACACACTGGATGATTCTTACATTTTGAACGAAATGCCAACATTTTGGGAATTTGCTTATTTGCCACCAACCTGGTCGGGGTTTTGTTAAACTGGATTATTGAATACAGAAAGAAGGGAATAGAAGGGAATTTAAATGATTTCAAAAAAAAAGCATGCAACACCAGAGACGTGAGGGTATTCTCAACAGATTCTGAACATTATAACCCTCCAAGTTGAAAACGCTGAGCCAGATCCATCCAGACGGCGAGATTACACGCACAACAGTCGTAGTGACGGTTTCACAGGGCCGATTCCACAGAGATACGACATGTCACTGAAACTTTTATGAACATAACATCAGTTTTGGTGTCTCGCACCACATACTGTAAATGCAAACATTCCTATGGTCTGTGCTGCTCAGTGCTCAAATGTCATGTTTGTGAGATGTAACAATCCAGGTTTAATCCTGGTTGATTGGTCTCTGTGTTGAGAAGCAGATTCCTCACTGGATAGTCTGTCACCTTGTTACTGCACTGATGGATCACTAACTGACGTCGGTCTTGGTATTTTCATGTTTTTCATGTTTTTCATGGAAGGCTTGGAGTCTTCTGCTACCTCGCCATTCGATGTTTGTTCTCCTTTTAAATACTCTCTCCTCTTATGATTTTTATCACTTAACTCTGAAATGTATTTTATTCTTTCTGTGGGCCTGGTTCCAATTGATCCATGTTCTGGTACTGGTCAGTTTCCCCAGGTGTTGGGGACCCCTGTTTCAGTGTTTGGGCTGTCTGCCTAATTATATAACATTTAATCACTTACTAGAAAAGCACTTGGAGAGCGCAGACTGCCGCCAAGCATAACAATTCCCCCATATAGCGATTTACACCATGAATATTAGTCATACATATAACACTGACAATATGGGACCACTAAAAAAGTACCATATCTTCCTTTTTTTTTGTGATGCACACAAAAATAAAAAAAATAAAAATGCTATAAAGATTTCATGCAATATTTGTTTCCAAAGTCAATATATTAAAATTAAACAACCTTAATGTTTTTATAAAGATTGTGATAAAATCCACATACTGGATCAGACCTGGATCAGCCTTTGAAATTTGATAGAGGTTCCCATTGTCAATTCCTGAGTCAAATTTCTTGAGTTTTGGGCAATAATTAAGGGATATATTGTGAAAACAAATTTTTTTCCACATTTATCACAATGTTATCGAAAATTTGAAAGTGATCCAGAATCCAGGATTTTTTTCCGGATCCCACCCAAAATGAAATCAGTTCTTCCTTTTCACATTTTTGACAACTCCTGAAAATTTCATCAAAATCCATCGATAACTTTTTGAGTTATCTTGAACACAGACAGACAGATAAACACAACTTCCTTGGCAGAGGTAACAAACAGAATGAAGTGACATGAACGTGTTATCATGACATGACCTGGGTGTGATGCTTTTTTAAATACCCCTTAAAAAAAGAGAAATGTCTCAAAAATCCTCTTAAAAAGAAAATGAAACAGCAACGGCATAACACATGGAAAATCTTCTGGCTTGACACTGTATCTAGGATAATATATAACCTAAATAAAGGAAGAGAACTATCACCAAGACAGTAAAACCATCTTGTTTTTTAAGAGAACATTCTCAGTATTTCTCCAGTGTTCCATCTTGACTTGCAAACAGAATAAACATCCTTCTCCCACATCAGGGCCCAGATGTGCTCTGTATCTGTTCGTAGCTACTGTACAGACCCTCCAGGTTCAAATCCTCCTCTGGAGGTCTACAGTCAGTTCAGCTGTTGCTAGTGTGGTGTCTGACCATCTTTCAGAGAGGTCAGAGAGTTCAAGAGAATAATTTCATTACTTTTTTGGAGTTTGGGTTTGGAATTTGGGATGATGTTGGTGTGTGAAATTCTCTGTATATGAACTGTCAGTAGATTGTATGGAGTAGAGAGATAGACTGGTATCCTATACATAGATTTGTCAACAATGTTTTTGCATCTGTTAGAGGCAGGATCCAGTCTGATCCTCTATAAAAAGCAGAACCGTCCTTTGTTCGAAGAGATTTCTACAAATCAGGTGTCAGGAGTTTTTTTTTAAATTGTAATAAAACCGTTTTTATGCATTTGAAAGTTGGCATCGGAGCAGCATTTTTCTGATCCTTCTTCACACTCGTCAGCACGGAGAGCGACGGAGAGAGAGAAACCTCAAAAAACCCACACAAGGCAGCAAATGCGACTCCCTAACACAGTCATCAACGTCTGAGGTCTGTGACTAATCAGTTTGTCATCTTATTGGAATTCATTTCATTTTCCTTTTTTCAACATTTATAATGCAGAACTTTAACTTGATGATCACTTGATGACTTCCCACAGATCACCTGCGTAAAAATCTGACGCATTACTTCCATGTAGACTTGTAGAAAGACATGCCCTTTTTTAAATTCATCCCATCAGTAATCAATAGAAACCTATGTGAATTGCAAATTATGTTTATTCTTCCAATTAACCTTGCCCCCTATTTTCTTGATTCGCTAGCCACTCTATGAATATTTAATCTTCAGGCGTTTATGTGTATCCGTGCAGGTATTACTGTCAAAAGAAGTAGCATAACAGACATCTAATATAAATAAGATTCAGCTTGATTAAAGCGAGAGTGCTGCTTTGGTGCCGTCTGCATAATTCAGCAGTCACAGGAGCCTCCGCGGGTTGAACGAGGTGAAGATCAGCACAAAGTTGTTAAATCGATTAGTCAGAGCCTGGCCAAGTAATTGCCATATAACCAGATCATTTCCAGCCTGAAGAGCTTCCCCCTGCTCTATCTTTCGTCTCTCTCTTCGGCTCTGTCATAGCTGCAGGTAGTGGAAGGCAGCTGACCTACAAAAGGAGAGGGAGGACAACCGGGCCGAGGCGTCGCTGGCGCTGGAACATCAGGGCCGGTCTGTTAGGGCTGTCTCTCTCTGTCACAGTCTCAGCCACTTCTCTGTTATCTGCGCCGAACACATGTTCAACCATGCTATTACACACTGACTGCTAATGGAGCATAAGACTGAGGTGGACCTCCCATTCGCTGTCGCTTCCACCGCAGCGTCTCCGACTCCAAAGCAGGACGACACACGAACAGCGTCTCGAAAAATCACACATTTCTCAAGAATTAGAGACACATTTCTTTTTTTCTTTTTTCTACATCAAGCACTTTTATATTTCTAGGGACAGAAAAAAAAAGATTGTTTGCAGGGAGGTTGATGCTGTGCAGGAAGGCAAAAATGGTTCTAATAGAAATGGTAATGTCTTTCCTGTATCTGATCACCTTCGGTTTCAGATGCATTCTCTCGGCGGCAATTTGAGTCACGGCGCTTTCCAATTTCCTTCCTTTCTGTCTTCCTGGCTGCTTCTAATAACACAGCAGGATGCTGGGAAAAAAGGACTGTTTAGAGGCTGACAGAGGGCACGACTGAATGAATTTGATATCAACCTCTGATCTTTCAGACCCTGGACTCATCATGCTAACTCACAAACACACACACACACACACACACACGAGAGGACAGTTAGTCTGATCCTTTCCAGGATGCTTTGATGTTGGAGTCTATCCCAGTATGCGCTGGGCTGAAGTGAAGGAGAAACTCTGGACTGGTTGTGAGCTCATAAGAGGGCTGAAAGAGATAAACAGACACACTGACGGGTGAGTATTCTGTTTCTTTTAGTCTTGCTCATAAATTAACCCATACTTAGAGACTTTTCCCACTGGTTTTCCCCTCCGTCCTCTTTGGAAGCTGTCAGAATCAGAATGAACGTAATCTTCGCTGACAGTATTTACTTGCTACAACTTGTGGTTAAATTTACATGATGCCATCACTAAGAGAGATGCTAAAGCGCACGCCTTTTTTTTTTGGGAGCGCTGCCATTTTCTTCATTTGAGAATTCATTTATATTTCATATTGCTCAAACAAAAGTCTGCCACACAGTAACAGCAGAAAACATCTCTTTAAAATGACAACACAACTTCATGAACTTGCCGAATGCTGAGCAGGAATAGAAAAAGCCCTGGACACCACAGGAAGCTGTTGGGAGATTTATCAGCTGCTGCTTCAGGTGGATGTTTGGAGCTTTTCTAATAAAGGCCCATTTTTAAGAATCTCACTTGAACGTTAGAAACCTAATTTAACATGAGCATATCTCAACTAAAAAGGAGTATTTCCATACGTTTATCAAAATCAGAATTCATCAAAATGAACGACAGCAGAAGTGTATATTTAACTGAACATATTTGGATCTTTCAATATATGTGATGACAGCCTGAACTTTATAAATCCATCCAACAACACCTGAATATTTAATGTACTCAGACTGACAGTGACAGAGCTTTTAGAAAGGTTTTCGGTTTCCTAATTGGTGATGCTCAGCATATTTTGGAACATTTGGCCATATCTGTTTCATTGCGATTTTTCTGGTACCAAACGATAAAACTCATTTGACTCTCTGTACCGTACTTCCTCTAATAAACGCTCCCTCACTAATGATGGTGTCAAATGTAAATGAAGCTAACCCAAGGCCTTGCCAGTTTTCTCAGCACTTTCATTTTTCTTTTCCCAGTTTAAAAAAGACAGTGTGCAATCGCTTCTTGGACATCTGTACAGCTGTTGTGTGTCTCTGATTGACTTGTTATAATTACCTGTATGTTGTAACGGCATTGTTGTACTGAAGCCAAAAGTTATCAATAAATAGTAACATAAAAACATAAAACCACTTGAGATATTAATCTGCTGGGATGTGTAAACAACGTAAGAACAATATTTGGAACTTTGGGGGTAAAATTAGATGTCCCGTGGTCATGTTTTGCATGTCACCCAAGGGCGTTGATTCAAGAAATACAGTATACATGTCACTTAAACTAAGGCAAGGCAAGTTTATTTTTATTGGACATTTCATGTACAAGACAATTCAAGGTGCTTTACATAAAATGTTTGAAGCATTACAGAGCATTAAAAAGAACATTAAAATAGGAGGAAATAAAAGAAGATAAAGTATTAAAATGCAAAAAGGTAATAAAGAGTTGTTTTTGATATAAAAAAAAGAAAGGGAATTAAAAAATGTAGATAAAATGCAAGAAATACAAGTTATTTAATTTAATAACAGGTGGCAAATAGATACGTCTTTAACCTTGATTTAAAACTGTTGAGAGCTTCAGCAGACCTGCAGGTTTCTAGGAGTTTGTTCCACATTTGAGGAGCATAAAAACTGAACGCTGCCTCTCACTCTGGGAACAAAAGTAGACTTGACCCTGATGACCTGAGGGATCTGGTGGGTTCATAACGAACCACTAAACCAGTCAGTGCTTTGTAACCTAACAGTAGGATTTTGAAGTAAATTCTTTGACAAACAGGAAGCCAGTGTAAAGATCTGAGGACTTGAGTTTTATGATCCAGTTTCCTGGTGTCAGTGAGGACTGGAGCAGCAGCGTTCTGGACTAACTGCAGCTGTCTGATGGTCTTTTTATGGAGACCTGTCAGGACAGCGTTACAGTAGTCTAGTCTACTGAAGATAAATGCATGGACAAGTTTTTCTAGATCCTGCTGAGACATCAGTCCTTTAATCCTAGATATGTTCTTTAAGTGATAATAAGGCAACTTCACAACTGTCTTAATGAGACTACTGAAGTTCAGATCTACACCCAGATTTCTGGCTTTGTTGTTGGTGTCTAATTTAGCTCTTTGAAGCTGAGTGCTGACTTTTAATCTTTCTTCCTTGGCTCCAAAAGCTATTATTTCAGTTTTGTCTCAGTCTCTAATTTGATCAACACATCTGGTCAGTGTTTGGATTGGACTGTAGTCTCCTGGTGAGATGGTTATGTAGATTTGTGTGTCATCAGCATAGTTGTGGTAACATATTTTGTTGTTTTTCATCATTTGAGTGAGTGGTAGCATGTAGATGTTGAACAGCAGTGGCCCCAAGATGGAGCCTTGCTGAACGCCACAAGTTATTAACATCTGTCACTTTACCTCGACTGGAGTTGTTGTCGGGCGGTGGAAGGAATACTTTGAGGATCTTTTCAATTCCACCAGCGCGTCTTCCACAGAGGAAGTGGAGTCTGAAGACTCTGAGGTGGATTCGCTCGTCACTGGAGCTGAGGTCACCGACGTCATGAAGAAACTAGAGAGTGGCTCTCCAGTTCTTGGGGTGGATGAGATCTGCCCTGAGTTCCTCAAGGCTCTGGATATTGTTGGGCTGTGTTGGTTGATACGTCTCTGGAACATTACGTGCATATCAGGGGCAGTACCTCTGGATTGGCAGACTGGGGTGGCGGTTCCCCTTTTTAAGAAGGAGGACCGGAGGGTGTGATCCAGCTACAGGGGAATCACATGGAAGGGTTCCAGTTCGGTGACCTCAGGATTGCCTCTCTGCTCTTTGCAGATGACGTGGTCCCGTTGTCTTTGAGCCAAAAGGTGAGCCTCTCTGTTTACCGATCAATCTTTGTTCCTACCTTCACCTGTGGTCATGAACTGTGGGTAGTGACCGAAAGGATAAGATCATGGATACAAGAGCCTGAAATTAGTTTTCTCCACAGGATGGCTGGACTCTCCATCAGAGACAGAGTGAGAAGATTGGACATCTGAGAAGGACTTTTGTAGAATCGCTGCTCCTCGACATCGAGATGAGCCAGTTGAGGTGATTCAGACACCTGTGAGGATGCCCCCTGGATGCCTCCCTCTAGTAGTGTCCCAGGCATGTCCCACCGGGAGAACGGGGGCCCCGGACCCATCAGAGACATTATCTTTCAGCTGGCTTCGGACCGCCTCGGTCTTCCCCCTGAGGAGCCAGAGGAGGTGGCCAGGGAGAGGAGGATCATGGCCTCTTTGATGAAGCTGCTGCCCCTGAATCTGGATGAGCGGAAGTTAATGTGTGGATGGATGGATTGCCTGCATGTGCTAGCGCCTAAGAGTGGTCTCTATGCAAACCTTTCGTTTATCTTTTTTCTCAGATCCACAGATCCTCTTAAAATTCAGCCTGTAAGTTTCAGGGGGCAAAAAAAAAAAAAAAAAAAAAGAGTTACAGAGGATCATGTGCTGCCGCATTGATCACACTCTTTCAGAATTATTCACTGTGCCAAAAAGATCCCTGGGGCAGATTACACTTAACCAAAAGGAGGAAGAGGACTTGGAGCATGACAGTGACCAATGAGCACAGCTGTACCCTCTGGCTGAACCCTTGGACCATTTAATCTGTGCTCCTCTCTTTCTTATCACTCCACAGGATGGGCTCAGCATGCTTTCGGATTTAGCAACCACATCAAGAAGTCCATGTTTTACACCAACTTTCAAATAGTTATCGGACTTCATATAGAGATGACTGGTAGGGATTAAAGCTGATACTCGGTATCTTAAGAGCAAGGATTTTTGCAGAGAAAATGGACAGCTTGGATGTAAAATCACCATGTGCTTTGATGAGAAAATAAGCAGAAGAAAAGTTACAAGAATAGGGACTATTGCTATAAATATCCACAGCTTCTGTGACCTCCAATTAGAAGACTGTGCCAGTGGATTTTGATGGAAATGCTGTTTGCTGGCACCAGTGGAAAACCTCCCCATTTTGAACAATTAATGTGGTGAAGAAAGTCAATGGCTCTTGGATGAAATTTCTCATTACTATTACATTACTACATCACTACTGGCTCCATGCGCAATGTCCTCAGGCTAAACAACACAGCTCATGCAATATTTACACTGTTGTTTACTACAATGTTTGAGAAGAGACATCCATTTTGGAGGCTGCAGCAGAACAAAGCATAACTTTCTCAAACAGGCCTGGAGGTTTTAAACAGTTCAGGTTTTCTGATGACAAAATGTCAAATATTGGAAACTATAATTTAGGATTTCATATATAGCAGCTGGATAAAAGCACCTTGCCTTGATATGTCACCCAGAAGAAGCAGCAAACGTTCACATTGGATGAGAGGTGGAAGTGGATTAAAGTCGCAGAACTTTCATCCTGCAATCCTATATGTGGCATTTTTCTTTTTTTTTTTCCTCCTCCGCTTTTAATTTTACCTTGCAGAGCTCAGTTCAAGTCCCTTTTGAGAGCTTGTGAGTGTCTCACTTCAGTGCTAAAAGGACGAGCAGTGGAGTTTGACTTGCTCAGTGACAACAAACGTACTCCTAACAGATGTTAGTAGCAGATCAACCTGATCATCAGTGAGGTAACAGTTTTATTACACTGACGAAACAACTATGCAACGCAACGACACATGGTTCAAAATTATATAATGGCGATATATCTCAAGGCTGCGTAGTGCAGCAACTGTTTCATGAAAGAATCCACGACACAGATATTAAAATGTCTAAGCCTCAACCACGTCTATTTCTACAAACCTAGTCATGTATTTTATAAACCTAATCATGTATATGAAGTCTAAACCCAAGCATGTACTAATAAGAGTAAAGTAGAAACATCCCGAAGTGAGCTGCTTTCTCTGCAGGAAAAAATGTAGTTTGAGTAATTTTTTTGTGAACAGAATGATTTTTTTTTTTATTGTCATTGTACACATACATTGAAATTAAGATGCATCCTTTCAATGCAAACCATAAGAGAATATATTACATATGAAAAGTGATTCTTATTAAAAAAAAAAAAAGTGTTTCATGAATAAATAAAAAAAGTAAAAGATAAAAACATATCACACCCCACATAGGATTCTTTTGCATTCAGCTGGTATTGCACAATTTATTTTGCTCATAGACATTTGCAAGTCAAGGTTTTGCACTGTTGTTATTGCTCTGGGATAGAAGCTGTATTTTAATGGTGTTAAATCATCTACCAGAGGGCAGTTGCATAAACAGGGGGTGACCAGGGTGGATTGGATCTTTTTGAATGCTGTTGGGCTTTTTGAGGCTGCAGGAGCCGTACAGCTCTTCCAGGGAGACGAGCGAGCGCCCACCGATCCTCTGGGCTGTCGTGACAGCCTTCTGAAAAGCTTTCCTCCTGGCAAGTCTGCTGCTGGGAAACCGTACACATGTACAGCTCGCAAATACACTTGCGTGAGCTGGTTTTATCTGAGTATCTTGGTGTGAGCTGTGTTGGTGCTCCAGGTCGTCCTTGATGTTGATGCCCAGAAACCTGATGTCTGAGACCCCCCCGCCACTCAATTCCCGCTGATATTCAGGGGATAAATATCTGCCTTCTTCTTCCTAAAGTCTAAAATCAGCTCCTTGGTCTTGGCGGTGTTCAAGGCCAGGTTATTGTCCATGCACCATGAGACAGCCGCTCCACCTCATACCACTGCACTGACTCATCACAGAACTTAATGATTTTGTTGCTGGAGTGGGTGGAGGTGCAGCGGTGGGTGTCGGGAGTGTAGAGCGGGGGGGCTCAGCATGCAGCGCTGAGAAGAGAGAGTTGAAACAGAGGGCTGAAGGGATGTGCTGGCCTAATCTCCAGCAAGCAAACTGTGTTTTGCAAGTCTTTAAACCTGGAGAAACCTGTTCGTCCACATAAATGTCGTAGAACCAAAAGCTCACGTCCTACTGAATAATTTCTAGTTCATCATCTCCTGTTCCGTCCAGTAAGACCAGAACAAAGCTAATCCATGACCAGGTGTCATGAAAAAATAAACATCACTATCTCAGACAAACATTTTGAACGTACCCGTCTCCTCCAACCCGAAATAACAGAACAGCTCCTTCTGTTCTTTGCTGTTAGCTGAAATGCAACTTCATTGCAACAGTACGTGGCAGTGACTCAGAGCAAATCTCCAGAGATGCTGGAAGAATAATTACCACTTCTATTCTGGGGTGAACAGCAAAGCAGTCATTCAGGAATCCTCAAGTGGCTAAGCAGAGCAGAGTCGACATGCTCAGGCTTTTAAAGCAATAAGGCAGAAATTGATTTGCATGATCTTATGAAGCGCAAACTCCGCGCATCCTGAGACAGGAGTCAATTGTGATTTATCTTTCTTTTTTTAAAGAAAATTGAATCAATTAAAAATGATACTTTCATACCCTTTTTTATGCTTTATCTGGCTCTCTATCCGATATACTTCAGAAGACTATGCCTACCATATGCGCATCTTCTTTGCATTTAGATTGATTAGATTGATTTTTTGTGTCAACATTGTCTCGCAGGCTTGTTTCCATGAATAGAACATTTTCTTCACATTGATTAGGCGGATGGATATTGGTTAGAAAGCCTCCCATTTCATGATCTTTCCAGCAGTTGCCCTGTATGTCTCATAGCGAAATTGGGAAAGCGCACGCATCAGCTGGAGATTCACAGTCTCCTTGGGGAGGGGAAGTACCCATTAGTCAAGAAAGATTTGATCTCTTCTGTCAATGACAGCTCTGTGAACAAGCTTATTGCATCACTGAACACCATAAGGGGCATTAGCCTCAATCACATTCTGTTTCTTGATGGCGTTCGAGTTTCATTTGTATGCCAAAAATAGCTGATGCAGTTGTAATGCGTTGCAGGCTGATATTTAAGCCCATTCTGTCTGAGTGACGTTGGATCGCTTGACTGTGGCCCTTTAAAATGAAACTGAAAAGACTCGGCAGGACGGCGGTATTTCATTTAGCCTTCAAGCTAACCTTACTTGACCGTCGCCGGCATGATCCAGCCAACAGCCCTCTCAGTCAGTTGGAAAGAAATGGTGAAATGATGAATTTCTTATCTGTGTGTCCCCTGTTAGGCTTGTTGTTGTACTTTTAGTCCCCTGTATTATTTCCAGGTCAGAAGCTGCATTCTCATCTCTGAAGCCTTTTTGAACATGAACACTCTGAGCAGAGCTCCACACAGCAAGGAGAGGTAATGTTCAAAAATTCAGAGCGCCAACGCCGACACGCTCTCTCAGCAATCAGAGGCAGTTAGTGTCTCTGAGCGAAAAAGCCTGTGTCATTTTACAAATTCTTTCTTTCTGGTTGAAGATGCTTTAGCTGTTGAGTTTTCATCTAGCTTGTGAGTGATTAAAAACAGACTTTACCAATGTCAGCTATGTAGCGTTTCGTCTTTGCTACATGTGTCAGGATTGTGTCCAGCAGTTGAATATGAGGGTTAAACGAATGTGAGAAATACAGACATTAGACTATATGACAAGGACTGGACAAACTCTGTGTGTCATCCATAGGTTTTTGAAGAATAGATTTTAAATCAGTTTTTTAAGCCTATGAGGGATGCCAGTCTGTTCAACCTCGGTTAATCCAAAAATGGGAAAATGGGTAGAACGAACATGGCTGTCAGATTAAACCCGCCCACTTTAATTCAGTTTCCACAAGCTATTTGGCATAACTTGGCTCACGTTAAACCTTTGGTGTTAACTAATGTGACCTTACATTCATTCTGATATAATCTTTCCTCGTTTCACAGGTCTGTTTGGTAGCAAACGCCAGAGAACCGCCGGAGCTCCAGCTAGCTCATCCGAGGCCTAACCTCGGCCCAGCTAGGTGGTTCAGGCAGAAAATCTGACAGCAGCAGTGACTGGATTACAACTGTGACATTGACCCTTCCAGACTG
The DNA here is from genome assembly GCA_018398805.1 of Hirundichthys speculiger. NCBI lineage: Eukaryota > Metazoa > Chordata > Actinopteri > Beloniformes > Exocoetidae > Hirundichthys > Hirundichthys speculiger. The sequence continues at coordinate 356,312 of JAGFBZ010000486.1, forward strand.
CCCTTGAATGTTGCTCGCTCAGAGCAGGCAGCTGAAGCTGTGACCAGTTTGGACCGGGGCGATTTTGCCCCCTGACCACAGACCAGCCATTTGTCGGCAGTTGCACCTAGCTACAAGCTAAAAGCTGCTTATTGAACTGCTGGCTCAACTCGCAGTAAGACCCTTCAAGGCCAACCCAGACCCAGTTGTGGGGTCTGCTAGTTCACTTAACATCAACTACTAGCCATATCATTTGTAAACTATCAAATTCATTGAAAATGTTAAGCACAAGGTGGTTAAAGTGATGAAACCAAAACAAAGGTTATGAGGAGGTAACAAAGGAAATGATAAAAATTGATTTGGTCATTACCAGGTCATATAGTTACGTCAACCTCATAATCTGTTGAACAACAACACATGAAATGTCATTACGTGCTGTTGTTTAGTTGACAGAAAAAAAAAAAAAAATCCATAAGCAGTGTGTGGGAAAACTAAATGCAGCATGTAATTAAACAGTAAAATAAAGGGGAAGCCCCCCAAAATACATTAATACAGCCTAAATAAGAGTTTGTTCATTCAGACAAAGAAATACCTTCCGTACAAAGAATTAGGCTAAATTAGAGAGGGTTTAGTTCAGACTGCATTATAGGTTACAAAAAACTAATTTCACATCAGTTCATCAGCTGGATTTGTTCAGCAGCACCCTATTTTGGACTTAGTTTTTGTTCAATTAACTGATTGCACCGTATAATTTGTTGTTTTACTTCACCATTGTTAAGACCTGCTAAGGAGTACATCTTTTCGTGATTTCTTTATTTATTCCTGAGAGTGCCCTTTCTTTCTCCCACGAATCCAATATATGAAACTTAACAAGCTTTGTAGGTGCCTGACGTCTCCGGGCTGTGAATCCCCCACACATGTCAACAAACAGCCTGTCACTCGTACGCCACATCCCTGCTCAGGATGCAGAGGTCGACCTTCTCGCCGGGAGACAGATGCGCAGTGAAGTTTGATGAGCTGGTGGCGCATTTGCACACCCCCGGTGCAACAACATGCTCGTTTGATCACTCAGAAATTCCACTTTCAGTGATGTTAGAGAGCTCCGTGGAATTTGACTCCAAACACAACCCCAGTGAATTTGTCTGTTAGACTGACAGAATCATGAAAAATCTAAGTAATGTGTGCAGGTTATGAGAAGCGTATATCATGTCATTCATGCCTTTTTTGTTCCTAATTTCACTCTCCCTGCAGGTGGAAGACATTTAAATTATTTAGATTGTGGAACAAATACATTAAAACCACAAATCTTCAGTCAAGGTTTTAAGAATATATCCAGTAATGAGACCACATAAAAATTTTATTTTTTTTACATCAACGCTTAAGTGCCCAATTATAATAAAATTTTAAATACACGCTGCAGGTAAGGTTGTGTTTTATGTTTTGTTGTCAAATGTGGATGACTATGACAGAAATGTAGAACCGTGCAGAAAAGAGAAACTATAATAACGAATGATGCACACCATTAGACATTCAAACATAAATGAGCATTTAGCATCTCCAGCCAATAAACTTTATCCAATAATCCCCAAAGCCCTCCAGCTCTGGAGCTTCAGAAGTTTGTGAAGTGTGATGCATCTTGAACCCAGCTGAACTTGTGTCAGTTGGCCAAAGTGCTGCTCTCCACTCATCTTTTATCTCTCATTTTTCCCCCCTGCAGGCTGGTCAGAGATCATCACCATATGTAAGGTGGAACAGCACAAAATCTGCACAGAAAGAAAATGATGGCTGATCCGTGCACAAGCTTGCTGCATTTTAGGCTGCATGTGTTGTCTTGATTAAAAAGTTAATAATAATAACAGTAAGTCCAACCCAAGGGGCCACATCCAGCTCGCTAGTCTGAAGCTAACCAGGAAATAAATGTAACTGCAGTTCTTCAACTGACCACTAGAGCTAAGTTCCAAAAAAAAAAAAACAAAACTATTCAATCTCCATTCAGTCTGTTAAACTGTCCAAGTGTGCAGCAGAAATTAACATATTTACAGTCTAATTGTATCGATAGTTTCGATTTCAGCAGCGGTAACTGTCATCATTTTATTTTAGTTTGTCTTAGCCCGACAAACAAAATTATCTTTAAATTAAAAATGATTAGTTCAGAGGTCAAATTGTTAAGTGTACTAAAAGACTGTCACAACTGGTTTTGGGTTGGCTGGTAAGGGTCATGGGGTGAAGGTATATTCACCCTCTGTTGAAGCCTGCTAGCCGGGGCTAACAAAAGGACACCAACTGGACCGCTTTTAGCTCATCAGCTTTCACTGCCTGTCACTGCCGTGTCCTCCAGCCACGTGATCTTTGCCCTCAGATAATTTCAGGTCCCTTTAAAGTCGATTAACCGGACCGCTGGATTGTGGCAGAGCGCAGTCAGCTCCCCGTCTCTCAGTTGCCTTGGGCTGCTAGGCTCCATTGAGCCGCCGCCGACCATGAATGAGATTGCGGGTGCCAGCGAAGCTCCACTGATCCTCGTTTTAGCTCTGGCAGCGCTCATGTCAGATATTGTTTCGGTAGTGATATCTGAAGTAAGGATGTTTGGACAGATTTGATTAGAACGGAAGTAAAGGTATCATCAGTTAGCATGACGGGTTAGCATAAACGAAACCAGCCAAGCTAAAAGCTCAGTTTTTCTTTTTCTCATCTACAGCTGCACGTTACAATCTCTGTAGGATGGACGTTCAGGCTGGAGTGTTTAATTTTTTTTTTTGCTTTTTTTTCCCCTCCTCAATCAGAACATGACTAAGAATAATAGTACTCAGTGATGCGCTGAGGCTGTCTGCACTGTTGTGTCCAACAGTATTGATTAGATTACATCCCTGACTAATGGCTGCTTCCCCTCCCTTAGAGGAGAAAGTGAATCTCTATCTGATAGTCTGTGTTCCATGGAGCGATCGCTCTGTCCACCACTTCCTTAGCCTCAGTGGATCCATCTCAGCTGACAGAAGGACAAATCACTGGACCTTTATTTGATGCCCTCATATTTTTGTCACAGACTCGATGAAATATGTGCGTACGAGGAACGGTGTTGACGTTTCCATGCCTGAAGAAAACATTCTGTAAAATCATTTATGGTCATGTGAAAAGGAAAACAAACCCTCCGTCATCTTAGGTTGAAAAAAAACATCTAGTTATTGCAAGGATATAAAATTAAATATACCACCCCAGATGATCAGTGTGACATGACATTATATTGTGCTGATATTCATTTTGGAAAACTCAGCAGAAATGCAGATAATTGTGTAAAAACAAAAAAATAAATAAAACTTAGTACACCCCCTGAGATTGTACAACCACATTTAACAGCACTAATCTGAAATAATCTTTTTTTTTTTTTTTGTAATATAAGTATTACTCCACAGTTGTGGAGCCAGCTCTCCTACAGCTTCACTTTGCTTCATTGATGTTTGAGGATATTTTTATTACACACAACTCTCCTGAGGTCCTCTGCATCCAGATCAGGGATGTGATATGCGCATAACAGCCGTTTGTGTACTTGTGGGAGATTTACAGCTTTATATAGGGCGCCCTTGTGAAGCTCGGAAAGAAACACATTACAGTCATGTCAAAAGTTCTTATTAGATCGCTGCAGCTTCCTGGTGTGGAGTATCCGAGTGTGTTTAAACACAGCGCCAAGGGGACAATAGATCAGAAGTGATCCGAGAGAAGAAACTGTTGCTGTCTATAATTCTGAGAAGGGTTATAATGTCATTTCCAAACAATATGGAGTCTTCCCAGTGGTGGATATCCTCAGAAAATTCATTTACACCTCAGACTTTACTGGCCTGAGTGGGCATGTTAAATGTTAAAAAGGGTCATTACAGTGTGATTAGATTTCTCTCCAAAAAGAATTCACCCAGCGTAGGTTTGGAAAGTTAGGTCTGAAAAAAGAAAATACAAGGATAACTCATCTGGAACCAAAGCTGCTTAGCCTATTAGAGTCAATGAGGCGTTTGTGGTGATGTGCTGTTTGGTTTTTTCCCCAGACGTGTTATGATGCAATGGTTTGTCAATTAAAAGGACATTATTATTATCATTACTATCGTTGCCTCTGTAGCGTCTTGCATTTGGGTCCTCCTGTGCACCACCCTTGGCCGCGCGGCCATCATAGCTTCTGAGCTATTAAACTAAAGATGTGGATTTAAAGAGGAAAAGTGAGTGTTTGGATCACAGCTAGCAGCTTTGTTCGTCAGTGATCATGGAAGGAAATCTACGTGATAACTGTTCCAGTTTGGACCAGTGTACTGGGTTTATTGACTTGTTTCCATTGCCATCCATTCAGCCCATGGTAAAGCAAACATTTTGCAGACCACAAGAAAACTTGCGGCCACCTTGACCCCTCTGATGCGTTCAAACTTTGAACTTTGAAGTCATGGCAACCATATGATGTTCGAAAGTCAACGTGCAATAACAGCAAAGGGACTCCAACTGTAATTGCTACATACAAAGCTAACAAAGTTTGGATATTTAGTCATCAGGGCAGGAATTAGTTTTCCCCATGACAGATTACCTCCTCTTCATTCTCTATTCTTATCACTTCTATGTTTTGCACAAATAAGCGTTATAATGTTTTCACCCACTCAAAACTTGGCCCCGAGACACATGGCTCCACTCAGCTCCACAGATGGACAGCACTCCTCGGCACAGTTATCCAGTTTTAATTTGAAAACAAATTAACATACATGGTCAATGAAGTGTGATGGCAGAATGCCTCTGAAATCTGGGATTCATTGATCATAATTTGATCGGGGTCTGGATTTAAATCACCTCTCGTAACAGTCGCGTAGGGCTCTAATTTTCACTTCATCATGAATGGTTGTTTGATGGGAGACATCTGTCTCAGCTCCAAAGCATTATCGCCAACAGCCTGTTGGTAGAGTGGACAGCGAGTGTTGGTTTGGCCGGAAAATACAGTAGCCTGCGAAAATGAACCAAAATATTCAAGGAGAGTCCATCCAGCCACCATCTGCCATCGCCCACAATATCTGCCTGCGTGTACCTCTGTGTGCATTTCTGTGCAAATGTTTGGTGTCTCCATCTGATGTTTGCTCACTTAATCAATAGCAGTGATGCTCTGCTCAGATGACTGCAGTTCAAGCATCCCTATCTCCTCACCTTAATCAGATTAACACTGAACTCATCTATGTACACACCCGCCTCCTGGCCGGGATTTGAGGCTCTGAGATGTTGGCAGTCTCGCAACAGAAGGAGAGCAGAAGCGCCGCCTGAACACTGGCGGCCTTTTGGGAATTTTTGTCAAGATAAAACCGCATTTAGATGATAAGCAAGCAATTACCACACCTTTAAATTTGTGTTTCCCATATGTTAGACAAACACGCGTGGTCAAGGTGACAACTCCTCAAGATGCAGGTGCGTTATATCTCACAGGAACTCAATCTTGACTGGAATACAAAAGAGATTATATTCAAACTGGCAAACATCTGAATGCAAACATTAGCTGCAATCATGAAAGCCATTTCTGCAATCGACTTCTATCAGCAAGAGACAATTGTGCTCAGGGTAGAGGCATCGGCATGAAACATTATTTCCAAAGGATATTGGAGGGAAAAAAAAAAAAAACACTTCTATCCTCTACATTAGGAATTGTTTCATAATTCTTTCCCTGCCTCCTCATCCATGTAATACCATTCTCTTATAATCAGTTGAGAATTTAATTTCACAGAAAGGATTCAAAACAAATGGCTCCAGCAGCCATTTGCCATTCACCATATTCATCCATCTCCTTCTTATTGAAAATCATTCTGAGAGGCTTCCCTGTTCTCCAGAAATCCATTTAAGTCACTGAACTGGTTCCTCTGTGTCTTTTTTTTTCTCCCCTACCTTGTCTGCAATGCATTCATTTGGAGACGAAAGAGAATCAAATCAATCAAAGTTCTCCCGGTCTCAGCCTCTTCACCGGGAATCAGATCCTGTCGACAGACGGACGAGCAGTATACACGGGCAAGCATTCATTCAAATGAAAAGGGAAGGCTGTACCGATCACCAAAGAGGGGAACGTGCTGCTGTAATCTGTTTTTCTTTTGTCAAGGGCTCTCAGGAAATAATCTGACACCTGTCAATGTGTATGAAATTACTTTTATGTATTTTTGACGACAATATGGCCCCGTATATTCAGATTTCAGTCAAATCTACAAGGCTAATTACAACTCTGGTATGACTGCTCCATATGGGGCAACATCAGTGGCACATATAAAGTAGAATAAACTGGATCTTGGAGGATTAGAGCAATTTTTTTTAATTCATTTTATGGCTGCCACATTCACCTCTGATGAAAACGAGACACTGAAGCAAATGACTGTAATACATTTTCTCAAAAAGTTCATTTTCCATAGATAAGTGCCTCCTCCTCAGTTCTAATCACATATCAAGAGCTGGCAATGACTTTTTCCTCGTGCTTCCACATTAATTATGGATTCTCTGGTAATTTTCATTAATTACAGAAATGCCTGCAGTTAATCATCATTTTTCTCTTTGGGTGTTTGCGTTATTTTCTGTACAGAAAGGTCACAGAACTTGAAAAGAAATCAGCAGTGGGATCTTCAACACTGTGGGCATGAATAGAAATCAGCTTTTGGAGCAGAAACATGGAGTGGCCGGTGGCGATTTTAAAATGACTATTAATTTGACCTCTCTGCATTAATGTCTGTGTGTGTAAATGTGTGTGTCAGCGCTGATTTATAACAGTGTTTGCAAATACTTCCTTGCAGTGACATTCACTAAAGAGTCTTGGGAGTGTGCTGTACCAGAGGCAAATCATGTATAAACTAAAAGTATTTTTCCCACATTACTGACTTTATTTGGTGTGAATTTTAGTATTTATAACATTTTAGATTAACTGTAGATCTGAGTGAGGAATAACGACGAGAGCACAGGAGGATGTCGGGGTCGATGAACTTCTTTTCTGGATCAAAATGACTTCTCCTGCTGAGACTGGAAAAAGGGAAAAAACTACATTTGGAGGACTTCATGTGAAAATAATTGTGCATCTTTCACTGTGCTTCAGTGACATAAATGTGTAAATATCTTAAGAGTACACATGCACTGCAGGTTTTGGTGGTTACTTCTGCTTCATTGCCTTTATCCAATTTTTTTTGAATTTCATTATTCTTTTTTTTTTTGAACAACGATGTAAATATGGTTATTTACCATGGGGGTCAAGAGGGAGCCAGCACCTGGTGGTCAGTCAAGGAACTGCAACTTTTTTATACTCATGCATTGGATTCAATCCAGAAGACAGTTGCCCCTGGAGGTCAGCAAAGGATGAGGCAGATTTTAAAATGGAAAAAAAAAGGGAGGGGGGGGCAGTCTATCTGTGCTTACGTTAGTTGCCACCATTGCATTTTGAAGGACATCTACGTTGCTTTCGCAGGGGAAATCTGATCTGTCTGCACAGATGCCAGACGCAAATACACACATTTTATTCATGAGCATTCACTCATATTTAAATATGGAACACAGTTTGAAGAGTCAGCCAAGTGATCCGGTGGCACTGTTTCACAAGGACAGCATTTTTATTTTGCTTTGCTCCGAAATGGTCATACGTTCTGGGTCGTCTTCTTTGTGCTCTTGGTTTGGTCTGCTTTTTCTCAGATTCCCTGTGTTCTGTTTCCTGCTTTACTTTGAAAGTCTGTCCTTCCCCTGTTGAGTTCTGTTTTACTTTCCCTTGTTCATCTCCGTCATCCTTTCCACCAGCGTCTCGTTTGCTCTTGGGTTTATTTAAGTCTTGTCTTTGCCTTCTTGCGTTGCTGGTTCATCTGTTCATCTTTATTATCCACCGTCCCTTGATCCTGGTTCCTGAGTAGTAGATGGTGGGACGAAGCCTCATGAGGCGTCAAACCACTTGAGCCAGTTGGTTCAAGAAAGGGTTTTATCTCTCGAAGCTTCATGTGCACACAGCGCCACCTACTGGCCAGGTGTATCATCACAGGCAGCTGTATCTCAAGCCACAGCTAATTGTGGCGCAGCTGATATGACTCTTGGTATTGACAGTGAATTACAAAGAATGTATGACTAAAATTAATTCTCTACATATATTATCATATATGTGTAGAATAAAATATGTCATGAATGTATTTTGTATATAAGTTTCCCAGTATGGAATATCATACGATACATATGACATGGCAGGTTATGTTATAATGGTTTTTTGTCACTTTAGCAGAATGTCATGGGCCTGAACAGGAAGAGGGCACTGAATATGTTTGTGTAACTTGGACAATGATGTACAGAACAGGGGAGGTTTTATTCATTATTATTCAGAAAAAAGAAGTCTCTTTACAGTGCTTGGTTTAAGCGATTCCTTCTTCTTGACACGACCTCTTCTGCCTTTAAAAACATCCTTTCATATGGTACAGAAGATGTCGGTGTGCACAAAAACACAAGAACAGGATTATATAAACAAAGGTACAGTCATTTTAACCTCTCCCAGTATTTCGGAGGGTTATTGTTATTTTGATCAAATCAAAATGTTTCCCACACAGGGGAATCCTCCTCTTCTTCGCTGGCTCCATTCCTCTTACCGATCCTTCTCTCCTTACTCTCCTAAATCTTTTGTCTCTAAAGTCTCTAAAGCCTCCAAACTCTAGTGTCCAAACTATCAAATCTCTATCCACACTCTGAACTGACTGCAACTCTCTACCAACAACCTACATTTTGAATGGAGCCTAAGGGGTTTATATCGTTGCCAGGCAGCGAGGCTTCGGACGTCATCATTTTTGGCTCCTCCCCTAAATGAAGCAAGCCTCGATACGCGCTTCGCGGAAACACCCCCTCTTTTACTCGACACATGCCTCGAAGCCTTGGTTCATCTCGTAACATCACTACTCCTGAGTGCTCCCTGTGTTCCTGCTGTCCCTTTACCTGCTGGATGCTTCAGTTAAGTTTTGTTGTTTTTGTAAATAAATGAACCTTTCTGTCGACCACTGCCTCCTGCTCTCCTGCATTTGGGTCCGAACCTCCCAAAAGATGTGACAGCAACCTCTGTTTGAAAAGGGCAAGAGAAACCCCAACTCCCATTACAAAATTCCACTCCGCAGAAACAGCAATACCTGCCTACGGTTCAGGTAGACTAAAGCTCAGGTACCTCCCATATGTTACTTGTGATCTGCAGAGACAACTTACCTGCATGTAACACATGATGTACATTGCTGAAGGGGGGGTCACTCTGACACTGGAACTGAAAAACGGGCAGTTATATGTGTTTCAGAGATGTCTGATGTTTTTAAAGCACCAAATACACAAGAGTTCACATTGACCTGGCAGTTTGTATTTCTCTAATGTAGCATTTTAGGTTTTTTGAAGGTTTATTTTTCCTGTCCTTTTAATAATTTGAGGAAGCTGATGGATGTTTACATTGTAAGTTGGCAAGTAAAGAATAATTTTTAATCAGTTTTGTTGCTAATTCTATTTAATTGCAGAAGGAATAAATATTTCTGTGTATTACCTACCGACAGGGAAATGGCCCTTAACAGTATGAGCATTCTTTCTCCCAATTAAAAATTTTGAATTTTGAATTAATCAATTAAATAGAGATAATACTGCTAATACATGAATGCAGTTTGTTTTTTCAAGGTGTCTTTTCCATTTTTTTTTTTTTAAAGGGAGTGAATCTGCACTCTAAAATTAAATTCCTAGCTTGTTAAACTGTCAGTCAAGGCAGACAAATTATCTCTGTTGGAAATCAAATTTGTCCTTTCAAAGTGAGCAGCTTCATTTTTCTTGTATCCCTCAGGGACAGCCAAACATTGCTTGATTTTAGTGAAAAGGATATTTTAACATTTTTTCTTCTCAAAAAGACTCCTGCAGCTCCATAAATACCAGGAAATAGTTGATTTTGTTTTCCCCTCATAGGCTTCAGACTTTTGCCCTAAATGGGCATCATTCTTGAAATCTCTGTAAAATCTCAGTAGATTTGCAAATAAATTACAACCTTACTAAAAGATTCACAAATTTGTTCATAAGAAACATGTTGGATCGAGCCATCCCAGTGGTGCAATAGTTAGGGCAAGTAGCCCATATACTGAGGCTCTAGTCCTCGATGTCGCGGGATCGACTCCCGGCCCGTGCAACCCTTTGCTGCATGTCCTTCTCCATTCTCTCTCTCCCCCGCTTTCCTGTCTGTCTTCACTGTCAATAAAAGGCCACTTGTGCAAAAAGAAAAACGTATTTGTTGTTTAACTCCAGTTGGTGCAGGTGGGGAGCTCCTGCAGCTCATTTGCTGAACCCCACCCTTGGACCACCATATAAGTAGACGTAAAAGAGCAGACTACCGGGTGATTCTTACAGAATCTCAAAACCTTCAGGTTATCTCAGGAATCCAGTTGAGGTAGCAGCACCGGTAAGAGCTTTGATTTTAAGACACTTGGAGGTCGAAGCAAATCCGGACCACAGCGCTTCCTGTCCAGGACTCAACGCAGACATTTACTGCTGTGCTTTCTGTCCAGTGACGTATTCAAGAGGTGAAGCGAAAATGGTTTAATATGATGTTGGGTGTAAAATAAAAATAAATAAATTTGCATATTAAATTAATTTAATCAACCCTTTGTCATGAAGAATATAACTGTATAGACGTTGGGGTACGACACATCTGGAAAATCCTTCAGTTCCGGTGTATAATCCTTTTTAGTCGTCCTGTTCTGGTTGATTTTTACTGGTTACTGCTCTTTTCTCGCTTAAGAAGATTTAGTTTGGGCATTTTCTGATAATTTTCATCCTTTTCTGACAAGTAATGTTAGTAACTTGTGAACATGCGACTGCATGACTGGAGTGAATAAATAACCGGAGCTGTTCTGGGAAGCTTGACCAAAACTTACGTAAATTAGATTTTGCTTACAGTTTATGCATGAATTTGTTCTGCTCACGTGTCATGAATGAGGGCTTTGCTTAGTGGTGCAATCACTCTGGGTAATCCATCCCATCTCCAGACACGATGGATTCCTAAAATCTGGTTTATCTGGTGAGTGCGATTGATCCGTTCTGTGCCAAAACACAATTCCTGGTATCTGACATGGTTGGAAGAGGTGTGTACGGTTGCACATGTACTTTATGTGGAGGAGGGAACATATACAACATATGTATGATGTGTAGATACAACAGTTCCTTGTGACATGTAACAAGGAGATGTAATCCAGAAATTCAAAAATGTGAAAAGGCTGTATCTGACCAGGGAAACTAAAAAAAAAACTCAGTCATGGGTATTGCATGCACTTGGAGCAAACAAACTGGTGTTCAATGTGACAATGTGATGTTTGTACAAACAGCAATTATGCTCAAGCACGACTGGGAATGGATAATGTCAGTCATCGTGGCTGGAGTCGGTGTTCTCTTTATCACATGACCATGGCGAGCAAATCTAAACGTCTTAATCCATCATGTTTGTGGATCTGCATTGTTCATGTTAGTGAACCTCTATTTTAGTCCCTCAAACCATTTCAGTTACAGAGCTTTTCACATGCAAACATTTGCAAAAACACACATGGATTGTGCCAATAGGTGTCACCTCTTCAACAAAAACAGTTGGCCAAATCACACCCTATTGTTGTGCAGCACTAATCCACGGCTCAGTCTGTGGCGACAAACTCATTCCACTTTTCTTCCAATTAGCATATTTGATTATACAAAAAGGATCCTGTTGATTTGGCTCGTTTCCCAAGAGCCTTTATTAATTTCCACCAATGTGGATAACTGATCACAATTAAGTAGTTAATGGTTAAGTGTTGCATATGGAAATCACAGCCTGCTTTGTTTAGATGCAAGGCTTTTTTTTTGTCTAGAATGAATAGCAGGAGAATTAGCATGAAAGGTCACATCCACACCGGGTCGAGGATTTGGCACTCCACACTGCATGGTGATTGGTGTTTTACATAAATCATGGAGTCCTTCAAACTGTTGTGAGACAAAAAAACAATGCACTCCTCTAAATGATTTCCTCTGTAAACAAACTTTTCCGTGCAGTTTGTGGATATGCATCACAAGCATTTGTTTGTCAGTCTCTTGAGGTCTCAGGCTGACACCCTAATGCTAATTAGACGCTTTAGTCTGCACGGTTCAGGCGAGCGGTTGTGCTGCAAAGCCTTGTTTTCTATGGCTCGTGAAGTGGGAGTTGAATACGGGAGAATAAAAATAGAACCTCAGATTAAATATTTTTTTTTCTGTCAAAGTCGACTCAAGACAAGCACAAAAAAAAATCAATCTTTCAAGATCCACCTGTATTCTGTTGAGTTCATTGATGTGCGTTGGTATTCAATCAGAGGTTAATGGCATCTAGTGAACCTGAGGCGGATTAGAGGAGATGATCTGTCTCCACTCAAGATGTTTATAAAAAGAGACAATGTACTTAAACACAAAACTGGGTGCAGTACTTTTCACTAGAGTTGAAGAAAAAAAAACACAAACCTCTAAACTAAAGGTCATCTATACCCACAATTTTCTGTTCAGGGTTGGATCCTAAAGACCTCGTTCTACTTCCATACTTCCATACAAGGTAACTCATACAGTTGTGGACCTTTTGAAGTTCTCTTGGTGAGCCTTGGAAAGCAATTCACCAGCAGAACAAAAGGAAGCGTGATGTTTTTCTGAAGGCCAGCCTACAAGAGCAGCATTATTTTCTTTGATTCTATCCCGAGATCTAAGGTCGTGGATTGTTTCTTTACACCACACAAAGCTGCCACACAAAGACACACGCAGCGAAGTATGGCGACCAGGCAGAGAGAGACTATAGATGGAGCTGATCAGCACTGAGAAGCAATTACTTTTGTAGCAAAGGATGAGACGAGATCGAAAGAGGAGACGAGCGCGTAGGTGGCATGTACGTTCGCTGGAATGAGTTGAGGCAGAGAACGGGCGAATATTCGGTTCATGTTCAGATATTAAATGTTAATTATGGTGGTGTTGTTACGCTGGTAAACTAGATAGTGATTCCAGAAATGATATAGCTAGTCAACCAATCAGAGGCTGGACCTTAACCCAGGAGGTGGGGTACAGCCAGGACAGGTCTCCAGTCCATGAGACCCTGCCAGTCCACTGTGTAGGCGCCGGTCCCTATTAACCGCGAAAAATAAGGGATCATTGTATGCATTATTAGTGATTTTTACCCAACAGACACCAAGTGAGGGACTATCATGTCTTCTTCAGTTCACTGTTAATTCATAGCAGGATAGTGGACACAGATAAAAGAGGGGATCTCCAGTGCGTCTCTACATGGTGATCTTTGGAGGTTGGAGGTTGGTTGGGTGACTCATTCAATAAACAGTATGAATGAGTGAGTAGAGAGTGTTTGCATGGTCGTTTTGTTTCAGTATAATCTGTGTGTTGGGACCGTGAGAGCAAGCTGGAGAAAGCCCACACAGGCATAGAGAGAATACGTAAATGCCACACAGAAAGGCCCTCGAACCTTGAACCGTCTTTTGGTGAGTCAACACTACTAACCACCACATCAGGTCACGCCTCATTTGCATCACACGTGGCTTCACATGTCGGTAGATATCCATTTTTAATTGTTCAGGCTGCCAAACCTGTATCTTTGACTCCTCTAGGATTGACATAACAAAAGGACATAATTACACGTATCTCTTCTCTTGCAGAAGCACCTCAATATGGGTTTTGTTTTGAAGAAGAAAGGCTTTCCATGTAGATAATTCCTAAAGCTCATTTGTTGTGTAAGGTTCAGCCAGAGGTTTCAGTAATCCCCCAGCAGGCCAGAAACTCTGATCTTCTATTACACATTGTATTGAACAGCTTGTGGGATGGAAATACAGGCATCCTTTTATGCTTTGAATGTCTATTTGTGGGTTATTGGAAAAGGGCACAATGCAGAACCAGCTTGTGTTGTAGATGACATGTTCTCCATTGTCCATCTCAATCAGTAGCCTGTAATCTCTATTTAGTATTCAAAAGCTGGTAAATTATAGATGATGAGACAGCTGGAAGCAAAAGCTCAAAAAGGATGCATAGATAGGAGTGAAGAGGTGATTGAGAAACTAGACAAATGCCACCTCAGCAGCTTCGTTTGGCTTTTCCCTTTGAAGGCCAAACAACAATGGTGCAACTACTTTTTTTTTTATTTTTCTTATCTCAGGAAAAATAATTATGCATCATACAGTGGGGCAAAAAAGTATTTAGTCAGCCACCAATTGTGTAAGTTCTCCCACTTAAAAAGATCAGAGAGGCCTGTAATTGTCATCATAGGTATACCTCAACTATGAGAGACAAAATGAGGAAAAAAATCCAGAAAATCACATTGTCTGATTTTTAAGATTTATTTGCAAATTTGGTGGAAAATAAGTATTTGGTCACCTACAAACAAGTAAGATTTCTGGCTTTCACAGACCTGTAACTTCTTTAAGAGGCTCCTCGGTCCTCCACTCGTCACCTGTATTAATGGCACCTGTTTGAACTCGTTATCAGTATAAAAGACACCTGTCCACAACCTCAAACAGTCACGCTCCAAACTCCACTATGGCCAAGACCAAAGAGCTGTCAAAGGACACCAGAAACAAAATTGTAGACCTTCACCAGGCTGGGAAGACTGAATCTGCAATAGGTAAGCAGCTTGGTGTGAAGAAATAGACTGTGGGAGCAATTATTAGAAAATGGAAGACATACATGGGGCCATGTATCGTAAGATTTTGAGTGAAAACCTCCTTCCATCAGCAAGGGCATTGAAAATGAGACGTGGCTGGGTCTTTCAGCATGACAATGATCCCAAACACACCGCCCGGGCAACGGAGGAGTGGCTTCGTAAGAAGCATTTCAAGGTCCTGGAGTGGAGAGGACAATGTGATTTTCTGGATTTTTTTTCCTCATTTTGTCTCTCATAGTTGAGGTATACCTATGATGAAAATTACAGGCCTCTCTGATCTTTTTAAGTGGGAGAACTTACACAATTGGTGGCTGACTAAATACTTTTTTGCCCCACTGTATATGTTTAAAAGCATTAAACAGTTATGACAGTCAGTCCTCCATCTACATCACATGTGAGATTATACAGATGGAAATTCAAACTCTGCATTATAGTTAATATTATGCATAAGGAGTACAGACATGCCCATTTTTGTCAAAATTTGTAGCCTGACTTCTGAAGACAGAATATTGTTGAATCATAAATGATTGGGACTTGAGTAACAAAAACTGTGGCACAGTAAGAGACTGCAGAGCAGCTAAATGCATCATGTCCCCAAAAAAAAAAAAAAAAAAAAATCACAACCATAACTATTAGAGTCACTGCAGAGCCAAACAAACCCGACTGCCAACTGAATATTTGTCAGACATTGTGTTTCGAATAACTAAAACAAGAAACCTGGAGGAAAGAGAGGGAAAACAATGTCACAACAGGAACAGGGCTTTATATAGACACAAGGGTAAACAAGAAACAGGTGTGGAAGAGTACAAGCAATGCAAGATTTAATCTTAACTAAACTAGTCTTACGTAAAACCCCGAATGAACTTAAAGGAGCGTGACAATGCTGAGTTGATCAACAGCTCAGTGCAGCTGGACACCATTGAGAATCTTTTGTTTCCGGCATGACATGGTGGCCGGCATGACATGGTGCAAAAAAACCACAAGAAGTGGACAATAATGGGTCATCTCCGCTTGCAAATCATTCCTGATATTGTTTTTTTTCCTCTCTCTCCTTCTGTAAAAATGTGTTTACAGAGGACACCAATAGAAGCCCGGTTCAGTAAGACGAAGAATGGAAATTCTTGTGGCTCTATATGTGTAGAGTTTCCCATGATAATGTTAAGATTTAGATCAAGGAATGGGTCCTAACTCTGATTAACCCAGCTAATTTGAAAGCACCTCAATGGCATTTGATAATAAGTGTTAGATTTATTTTAGCTGCATATTCAACCCTTCCTTTTTTCTGCTAGAATGGTATCACTTGGACGCAGTGGCATTGCACAGTAAGGACAGTGGCATTGTTCAAAACGGATATTTAATCTTAGAGAAAATGAGTATGTGAGTATCTTTAATCAATTCAGCTGTTTTAGGTCATAAAGAGCTTTTGACCAACGAGAACAGCAATGCCATGATTGACAATGAGGTGCAACAGTTATTAAAATAAAAGGTCAAGTATAAGGTCATGGTGTTGGAAGATATAGATCTAAAGCACAAACTCGGGATGGTGTCAGTATGTCGTGAGTTGGGAATGAGACCAGACTCTTGAGATAAGAAATACTGAAAAAGCCGTTATGGTGCTTGAGAGAAACATGAAACTGCAACACTGTACTGAAACTTCAGCATGTCATGCATCTTCTTACCACAGTATAAATTGTGGCTAAATGTACCAATTCTTAATCCCAGTTCATATAACCAAAGGCTTGCCAAATCTGGACCAGAGCTTAAATAAAGTGAGTGAATGCCAGAAACACAACCAAGTCTCAACTGGCTTAATCCATAGTTAATTGGGAGCACCTTGTTACTGTAACTGTGCTCCATTTTCTTTCTGTTGCCCCCTTTTTATCCCTTTTTTCTTTCTGTATGTTTTCAGGCCAGAGTTTCCTGAGTTACATGCTGACTTGCAGTTCCCTCCTCTGTCCATCCCAGCGTTTACCTCCACCTGTGTTTGTAGATGTGTTCGGGGTGCCGGCTGGCGTGGTGACCTGTGATCTAGTCCTCTGACCATCTCACCTCAGTGCTGCTACCTGCATCTAGGTTTATGTAGTCATTTCATTCAGTCATTTGTGTGCATCTCCCCTCTCTCTCTGTCCTGTCTACTCCATCTCTTTTTCTTTTCTTTCACCCGGCTGGCCTTCGGCAGGAAGGTCCCCCCATATGAGCCAGATCCTGCTCAAGGTTTTTTCTTGCCACTGTTTGGCTTAAAGTTTTTTTTCTCTTGCTGTGGGAGTTTTTACTTAGCATTATCCTTGATTTGGATTTAAAATTATAATTTTAGTTAATGATATTTGCTCGGGGGTCATGCTCTGGGTCTCTGTAAAGCGCCTAGAAACAATTGACATTGTAACCGAGGCTACAAATAAAATTGAATTGAATTGAAGACTATTCATTAATTCAACTGGATATCAGTACTTCTTTTGGAAGAGAAACCCGAGAACATTTAGTAGTTGTACATCCTAAAAAGAATGAGTCACAATATATATCTTGAGTTTACAAAGGTAAAGAGAACATATAACATCACACTAAAGACTCTGTGGAAAGAGCTCGACTTATTGTAGCTTTAGAGAGAAAAAGCATTTAGAAAGCATCTGAGGTACTCCAACAATACTCTAGCTTAAATCCAAACTGACCATACAACTGCTTTCAACTGCTTTTTCCTTTCATGTGATTATTAGCTTTTGATTTTATATTCTTTTTATGCTTTTTAATTTAAGGGAAATTAATTTTTAAGAAGTTCTGGGACCAAAAGGATTTTCTTTCTGCTTAACTGAATAATTGTACATCATTTCATGGTCCTTCTTTACTTGTAATGGATTTATAGATTCCCCTAAATTTTTAACCTGGAGTGGTCTGATGAGCCAACTTACATTGGCTCAGAGGAACTTTTGCAGCTATTATCTCAGAGGATCATGAAGGTTAAGCTCTTTTACGAGCTCAACCAAGGCTTAGGTCGTTTTCATAATTGCACCCATTTAGGTCGACCCAAAGGAGTTTTATTCATGAGTGCGGTTCACTTGGTCAGTGTGAACACGTTTGTGGTTTAAAAGCTCCAGACCTCAGGCCGACCCAACTGCACGTTTGAGCGAAAGAGGCTCCCATAGACTGCTGGTCAGCGCATTGTCGGTTGTGAAGGAGAAATTACATGATAAAAGAAAGTAACGCTGGCAGTCACAGACAAACAACTTCCGGGCCGCTTAGCTCGTCTAGAGTGGCACGAACAAATAATATAGAGAAAAATGGCCAACTCTCGGTCAAAAACACAGAGTTCTCGTATCGCCATGCTTTTCAGCTCGTCGCTTCAGGCCGGTTGTCATGGAAACATGACGCTCTTCCAAGACTGCTCCTGACCAATGGCAGTATTAACTGTTGTCACATGACATTTGGTACTGCATTTGGGGAAATGATGAAAACAACTTCATGTGAACACGAACCGAACCAACTGAACAATGATTCAATGTAAGGCAAGGCAGGTTTATGTGTATAGCACATTTCATGTACAAAACAATTCAAAGTGCTTTACATAAAACGTTAAAAAGCATCGCAGAAAAAGAAAAAGAAAGCATAAAAAAGAATAAAAGCATAAAAGAAAACAATAAAAAGAGTTTTAAGAAGGCTGTACACCAGCAGGTCTCTTGTGTCTTTCTTGTCTCTTCGGTCATTACTTTCTACAGTCTCCTACTTGTCTCTGCCATGATGTCCAGTGTCGCCCTGTGAGCCAGCTGTGTGGCATCGTGCCATAAAGCCGTATGCAGCTGTCACAAGAAATACCCGAGACAACGGAAGTCCAAAATGACTTTTTGTTTTTTGATGATAATAGGGACGGGAGGCCAAGAAAGCCAGACCACACTTCCCTAAAACAGGACATCACCTCCTTCAGATGAAACTGAAATTTAGATTTTGACATTGCAAAATTAGATTTTGGGAGAAAACTCTAACTTTAATTACAAAGAAAAGGGTTATGAAGTCAGTTGTGTAAATAAGAAGGTCTGGGAGCAAAGACTTAAAGACTTAATTTTTTACCTTTGTACTTCTTATGTACTTGTACGAGTACTTAAGTCTACATCTATATTAATCTATTTAATCTCCATTTCTGTCTGTATAAATTGTAAAGCAGTCAAACTGCCAATGAATATAAATTAAGCTTTATCAATAAACTTGCCTTGACTCGGGTAGCTTTCAATAATGTATTTCACTCAGTTTCACAGGAATCTAATGGAATGTTTTTGAAAAATTCCGGTAACTAAAGGCAGAGGCCTGTGGTGAAACCTATTAGGATGGAATTGAAGCAGGACCGACCTTCCTCCCAGTCCTTGGAGATATGCAGGTTTCCAGGGTGTCCAGGAAAAAAATGTAGCGGGCTGGCATTATAACAGGGCGAACCTCCTCCTTTCAACTGTCATGTCTCTACTTGTGCTTACGGAGCCAGTTGTGTGCAAACCAGGGATGTCCCGATCAGGATTCTCTGGCCCTGATCTGATTTTGAGTCATTTATTTTTGAGTGTCTGCCGATACCGAGTCCCGATCTGATACTTTCATTACACATTAAAAAAAGAGGAACAAATGCAAAATAAACAGATCCAGGTTGTCCCCATATCTTTATTTTATTCACCTTATTTTATCATTTAACACTTAGACGGAGCACGTCTGTGAAGTAGCATAAACAATCAAGTAATAATAGTACAACTATCAACTAGTGAAAATTGTTAACTATTAACGGGTAAAAATAGTGCAAATCTAAACATAAATTTGAATCAAATAAAAAACAGCAGCTCAACTTAAAATACCCAGCAGGCATGTAAACAAATAAGCAAATAAAAGTGCAACAGTGTCATAAAGTAAGGCCAGTAATGTGCTTTTTAGAGCTGTAGTCTTAACTCTTACTGTCCTTTTCTGGCTTAAAGAACAAAATGTATGTCTTTCTTGATGAAAACCAACATCTGTCTTGTCTGATTTAAACCTGTTCCTATTCTTGACCTGTTGAATGTTGATACCCCAGTTGTTTAGCATTTTTTCCATAGTCTGTACGATGTGCTCTGCTGTGTGGGATCTGCAGAGTTCCTGGGCATGCAGGGTCACATGGCGTAAAACAAACTAGAGTCGGTGAGGCTTAAGAGGGACATCGGAGCCACAGAAGAACTCCAGACATCTGTGGTGAACGAAATGAGGGGCATGTCTGATGACAAGACAAGAGGTTTGTCCTTTACCCTCTTTTGGAGCGCTGGCAGAGCTTTCTCTGTAAAATAGTGGTGAGAAGGCATGTCAAAACGGGTTCCAAGAACCAACATAATAAGCCCCAGGCCTTCGACAAAGGTGAACGGCTGGTCACTGAGCGTAATCATTCCGGGCTATCTTGGCAATAATTGCTTGTACCTTTTTACTATAACGGTGCATACTTTTCTTCCGCCTAAATGTTTCTTGCAGCGTGAGCTGAGTCGTTTTGGACTGTGCTGTTTTAGTAAACTCCGTGTATTGTTGTGGGTGTCTGTGTTTCAGATGCCTTATGCGGTTTGTTGTATTAAATGCAGCATTTTCCTTATCCTTATCACTTTCACTGTTTGGCACCCTCCAGTAAATAAAAGAAGACTCCAAAGAAGAAGAATAAATTTGTCAAAAATAATAAAAAACAGGAACAAGGAAATCAAGATTGCTGAGAGCTAGAATGGTTACTGTGTTTGTTTGCTGTTTGCAAATACCAACAACCACCTGTAGGGGGACTCGTGTGACTTTATTAATATTTTAATAATTATCTAGGGTGCCACCGGCTTTTGGTAAAAAGACGGAAAACTTAAAGAACAAATGAGTCACAATTTATAGTGGGTTCTTGACGAGTTGGATTGGCCGTGGAAAATCAATCATCAGAGTCGCTAATACGTTGTACCACATTTATTTAGACACAGACAAGAACACAAAACATATAAGACATTCATATATATATATATATATATATATATAAACAGGCACATCAACATCGCGAATTCTTCATATTTGGCTATAGCGCATGACAGGAAGTGACGATAGAGAGAAAAAAGGAAGGAAGAAAATCATAACAAGAAAGATGGCGGGTACGCACGGGTTGCTAACAGCTAATCTGTTATCAAAGTGAACAAATTAATAAAAAGGGGCAATTCTCGAACTAATTAGCTGCCGAATAATGGGGAAGTGTGGTCCGGACGTGGTCCGTGACGCACGGACCGGTCGGAACCGTCAACACTGGGAGACACCAAATCTTATCTCTTTCAGCCTTACCCTGGAGGAAGTCTGGCGCTTACTTTTCGGCGCATCGGTTGGCACAGTTCGCAGTGGCTCTCCGGGAACCGTGTCTGGTCGATGGCTCTCTTTGAAGTCCCTGGAGTCAGGTCTCCGGACGTAGCGCGTGACTCGGCGGGTCGTACCGCTTTCTCCCGTCTGGCAGGCGAGTGGTCCCGTGGCCTCTGACTTCGGTCGACAGGAACCGGCAGTTAAAAGTTCGATTGCACGTTAAAGTTGACGTGCGGCCCCAAAAGAAAAGACGGGCAACAAAAATCAAAATTTGTTAAACTAATGCAAAAGCATGAGCTCTCGGGTGTCGAACGTCAAACGTTTGGACACTGCAGCAGCACGCAAAAGTTATGAAAGTTATCAAGACTTACAACTAACTTCATTAGTTGAGATTCGTGATTGTTCTATCAAAAGTCGATGTGGCTCGTGCCAAGCTTCTGTAAAAATGAGGGCTTGGAAAAATGTGCAAAAGCAAAATAAACAACTTAAGAAAAATAAGCTTAAGCAACCAAAATGATTTCAGAGTCTTTATCCGCGCCACCAAAGTTTCAAAGAAAATAAAAATAAAAAGGAGGGAAAGTTTCAGAATTAAGAGAGGAAGAAGCAAGGGGTCAGAGAGAGAAGACAAAAGTGAAGAGAGTAAGAGCGTACGAGAGTGGACAAAGGCTCATCTTCTAATATATAGCCATGATTATTCATGAGCGTTTATGCAAATATGGGGTTTGGTAGATGGGCTTCGTCCAATCAGAAAATGGGAAATTTCCCGCCGGAATCCGGCGCACTGAATTCTGGGAGACGGAGTCTTTTGATCGTTTGTCTCCACAAGTTTAAACAACATTTAAACCGTTACCAACTTAATTATCAGGATGAAATAAAACATCACAAACACAAATATCACAGTTATGTCACACAGAATAATAACTTTTAACCTTTCATTTAAAAAATGTCCTGTGGAAGATCAGGTTATAAAATGACAGGAATTTGAAACAGAAAATCATTTCACTCCACTTCCCAGTCTCTCTTTTTTCAGGTGTTCGTGAAATGTTATATTGTCTTGAGTTATATTCTCCTCAGTTATGACAGTTTTACGGAAATCATAGTAGTTTTGTCCTGTAAGAAAATTGTTTATATAAACTTTTCATCGTCTGTTCAGAAGACGAGAGATTTCTGTCTGGTCCTCTTTCACATGCAGCGTTCTTGGGGGTTTTATGACTCTTTGTGAGGGTCTGTTTCTCCATTCTCGACATTCCAGTGTCATCTGTACGAAAGTTATAGGCTTTTGCTAATCTTCGGCTGAGCGTTGTCATGGCAACGGGGACATCTTTGAGTTTTATGGCCTAGGTGCCGGGTGGTACCAGATAAACTGAGACGCACATCTGCTGGGGGGGGGGAAATTAGGTGAGAGTTCACAGCTTCAGAGCGGCTTTACTTTAATGAAATAAAGGTCCGAAGAGGGATCCTACACACCTCTGACTCAGCAGTCTGTCAGCACCGTGCTGAAGTACCTAACCCATGAAAGGGACTTGTTTCTGTTCTATATAAGTTCCTGAAAATTCACATTGTATGGCCGTTGCTAAAAATAGAGACGTGTGACACATTTGAGACCCAGTAAACTACCCTGGACCCCCTGCTAAAGGAAACCCACCTTAATGGTCTCTCACAGTGCCCTTTCTTGCCTCAAAATTTGGAATAGCGACATTTGAGTGACATAAGTGACATTTGACACTGAGTTACATAAAGTATGCTCTCTAAAAATGTCATTACATCTCTAACCCATATTCTCCAGTACTAAAAAATTTAGATCGGAAACATAATTCCCCAGATGCGACCTTTAAGAGCAAACCAAAACCAAGTATCAGCCTAGTATCATGACAAAGCTAACCTCTTGATTCCAAAATTCTGGCAGCCTATTAAAAGAGAAGATATCTATAGCGGGCTCATTAAAGCTTTACATAATGTGGAGTTGCTACTTTTTGGAGCTCCTCTGATATGTGTAGGTGCGCAGTCTAATGTAGACTAACAAGCTGCGACAGGAGATAAAACAGGGATAAAATTGCAGCCTGGTTTCCACTGATAAAAATATAGAAACTTAATTGGAAATGATGCTGAAGGTGACTGAGGGGGAGAACTCGCTAAGCATTTTGCAAGCGATGAGTGTGCAGAAAGGCTGTTATGTAAAAGAAGCTTATTGAGGCATAAAAAGTGAAACATCCCGCGCATCCATAATATTTGCCATCCATTCATGCAGAGCTTTCTGGAACACGTCCAGAATAAAAAAAAAAGAGTTTATGTTTCAAATCTGTGAATACACTTACTGTGCCATTTGTGGGCGGAGGACAGTGACAGTATTTTGGCCTGTTCCTCGCGCTATGAAATGCATTGAGTTATTGGTAATGTGCTTTACTCTGCAGCAGGTTTGAATTAAATGCATTTGACTGTAAAGATATACATATATATTTAGCACTTAATTGAGTACAGAAAATACCTTTTACTGAGTAAAAGCACTGGGATAGGTCTGTGGAAGGCCTTTTTTCCTTTATAGGTGGATGTGTATTTTCTCAGTCTTTACCCATCAGTCCTGGTGTTTCATGATGTCACATTCTTTACATTTACACACTCTGACATCACTGCATCTGACCTTTGTACTTTTCCCCTGTCATCCATGAGCCAATCAGTTGTCTTTTAAAAGAACCCATCAGCACTCTTGGTTCAAGATTCAACTCAGACGTTCCATCTTTCGCTTAAAGGCTTCATTTCACCACCACAGATACTTGGGAGGCGTGGGGGTCGGATTCCTTTCCTGACTCCGTTCTTCAAGAGTGTCTTCCGTGATTTTTCTTCCTTCAGTGTTGATAGTTATGGAGCTACAGCATCACAGGATCAAAATTTTTTTTTAAAAAAAGTGAAAACACAGCTCATCAAAAAGCATGATATTTCAAAAAAGACAATGACATTTCTGGAAATATAACCCTTAAAGGAAAAAAAACAACTTCAAACAAACAACAAAAAAAAGAAAAGAGGAAATGCAACTACCTTTAAAGTATATCCACAAATGAGAACTCTTTGATATGGGAACATTTGTGCTGGAAAATGGTACGTTGTACCTCTCAAACATCAAAGGTTTGGGAGGCAGAATGGCGGGTTTATTAGCACAAAGAAATGAGTGTGATGGAGATCTCAGCTGAGGTGGTCAGTCGGCCCAGAGGAGCAGCCATGAACAGAGAGTGACAAAGAGGCAACGTAGAGTGGCTGCTGATATTTATAGACCATTTATTCACATCAAAGCGTCAAAGAGATAATGAGAAAACATGATGATAGAGTCAGAGTAAAGTGTGCAGAATGCAGACTGCACACAGCTACTCCGACTTATAATACTACTACTACTTATAATAGTAATAATAATAGAAATAATAATTGCATTGACATTTAAAGTGTAATGGAAACCAGAAATAATTACTGTATACATGCCTTGTGAAGCCGTTTAACATTTGTTTCCCGTACTTTGGGGTCTAATGAGCAACGTCGGGGTCAAGAGGTAACTCCAGCGTCCAGAAACAAAGAGGTCTTGTTAGAAGTCAGACTTCATAAATGTCACAATCGTAACTCTGCACAGCAGCAACATGTTCAAACTGTTGCACCGAAAAACTAAATCTGAGACCTAAACAACCCTGTATTAGGGGTTTTCAGAACAATCCGACAACCTGAGGCTCCGACCCGACTGGAATCAGGTCTCGTGTCCATTCACAAGACTGACTCCGGGTTTGGGTCGGAACAGTTAGACAGTTAGTTACAATAGGCTGCGAAATGTCAGGTGACAGGTCAGCCGTAGCGTGTTATTAGCAGTTTGCCGGCAGCTGTAAAGCACAACGGATCGCCAACATTGACAACGTTGGATGAAGAGAATATGTTCACGACACGTCCTGACCGGTGTAGGCTGTTAGCGTTAGCAGTTGCTACCAATAGCATATATATCCACAAAAAATAACCAACGTGAATTTATTGTTGTTTACATCACGTAGCCTATGTAGCAACTGAACCGGGTAGAAGAAGAACAACTTTAGGTAAGAAAATCAAGTTTTATTCAAAGCTAGACAACTTTTAACATGAGCAACTATGGGCTGTATTGTCTCGGTTCTATTCGGGTATCTCGGTTCGGTTCGTGGTCAGAAACTAAAGACTCGGATCGGGTCGGTTCCGGGTCCAAATATTGCGGGTCCATTCGGGTTCGGAACCCGGACTTATAATAGCTTGGGTCGGGTTGGTTTTGGGTTGAATTTTCCCGGGTCCATTTGGGTTCGGGTCCATGAAAGTGGACCCATGAAGACCTCTACCCTGTATGGACCAAAGACTTTTACATTTCTGTGCTGTCAGGTATTCAGGGATCAGTATTGTAGAACATATGGTCAACGCTTGAAATTGAAAAAAATCTCCAAATTTAAAACAACAGACGATGGAAAATTCCACCATCTCACTGTTTGTAAAGGACAATATTATATTTCATTTTGATCATATAAATCACCTGTTAAACATTGGTTTGTGAGACTGGAGATGGACCACTGTGACTTTTCCTTCTGCTGTTGTGTGTTGTTCTGCTGATGAGTCATCGGACATGTGTACAATCTAGATTTTGAGCTGCCGACTAGTTTAGAGGATTTGTGCTCCTACAAGCTATCCGCCACTTCTCCTTTTTCTTGGTTTAATAAAATCTTTAAACTTACTTTTATATCATTTTGTTTTATACCCCTGTGTTTGTGTGGATAAAACAGAATATATAAAGTGGAGAAAAGAAACTCTGCTCATCATTTATGCAACCAAACTTTCTGCTTCTGAGCTTATGAGAATTCTTGGGGCAGTAAAGTAATCTGCAGGTCTGATAATGCGCAAAAGCCCAAAGATACTGTAAAATGAGCGGCCTTTGAAAAACCAGAGTCTGGTGGAAGGAATTGTCCCCAAGGGAGGACAACTTTCATCAGCAGAGTCAAAACACTGGCTATAATCTGTGTTTTTGGCTGTAATACTGTTGTCGTAGTATAGTTCTAATCACTATTCTTCTTTTAAGGCTGGAATATGATTTGTTCCAGAAGAAAGATGGGAGACAAACAGCCAAAGTTTACCCAAAATCTTTCATTGATTAATAACTTGAAACAGTTGCTTTAATAAGTACCGCGGGCTGAATTTAATCTGGCTGCCGGCTTTGGGTAATTGTTTGAAACTCAAGGCTGTTTGGAAACTATCCCCTGCAGTCGTTTCTCTGCTGGAGCCTCCGTTTGAGCACAGCAGACCAATAAAACTCAGAAACCTTATTGATTTCCCAACACTTAAGCGACCTTGTACATGTCGCTCTCAGTGTAGACGATCAGACTGTAAACAACTCAGCAATTGAGTTGACAAAAGGTTTATAGCTTTTTTTTTTTTCCCCCTGTCACTCTCGCGCCCATTTGTGCATTAGCGCAGCTGGGTCGCACCGGCAGGGATTCACCGAATTTTCAGAAAAAGTGAACATGTGGAGGATAAAATGCAACTCTTGCACAACCTAAACTATCAGGTTTACAGAGGTTGTTTGAATGAGTTTTTTTTTGTTGTTGTTGTTTTTCATGTGAAAATGCATTGTTATACTGGCTAAGCAGTAATTTAGTTCAACCCCATGTGTATGTGATTAATTTGTTTGGGGAAATGGGGCTGTACTGCCTGAAACAAAGGAACATATTTTGCAAAAAGTTTGGGAAACACTGAAGAAAGCCTTACAAAGATTGTTTTGATGGCTGTTCATCACCAGAACAAACAACCCAACCCTGTTTTGTTGACCAGAGCCGCGGTCTCAGAATTGGAACCAATGACCAAGTACCAGCGCAAGAAAAAAAAAAACATAAATGTTACATGAAGATGAATATGTGGAGGTGGAGAAGAGTTAAAAGAATAAATAAATTAAAATATTGTGTTGTGTTAGCAGTGCACTTTGCTGCAAAGCAATACTCTCCAAATGGACATAACTTGAAACTAAGGATGGTCCGATCTTGAAGGAGTTGACGCTGCCAAACCCCAAAAATGGGTAAATTACAAGCAAAATGCTGCAAGCTCCTTTACAAAGCTTTGACTGGTGGGTGAGAGCTGAGTGGTTTGAATATGACAGAAGGAACAAGTCTCACAGTTTCTTGGAAACACGCCCACAATACCTCAGGTTCCCCCAGAGCCCAGTTGTTTTAGCCGAGGATCACAGGTTTCAAGCAGTGTTACTGACGTTACCTTACACTCATTCTGATTGAATCCATCCATCCATCCTTGTTTCAGATGTCATTTTGGATAATCTGACAACATTTGACATCTGGGTCAAGTGGAAAACACCACACCGGCTCAGCTCACGTCTGTTACGATCTTTAAAGGTGTAAAGCTCCGCTGGGCTTTATGATGACTGAGCTTCTGCATATGTTGGCTAACCATTGAATTCAGTGTTGCCAAGATGTTGAAAATGAAATTATCGTACCAGAGACCCCAAAATTATCGTATTTTAGCCCAAACTATCGTACACTAAATCCAACCATGACACAGCTAAGATTACATACGCTTTGGCTGTGTTTGGTCTTTATTGTAGTGACAGGAGTTGTCAAAGCCTTCTTCTTCGCATTAGCATTACAGTAGTTGGCCTCCCAGTTTTGGTGCACACTATCGCCACCTTCCACTCACGTTCAAAAGTGACACTGCATGAACACATTTCACTTCCTATGGCCGCTTCACAATAAAAGTACCCTGTCATTTTGTTGCTTACAAGCTTTTAATTTAAAATAGGTGTTTCACGGAAAGGTCAAAACTATCGTACATTTGGTTTTTTTTTTTTTACAATTATTGATTCGTACATCGTACAAGGGCTAAATTATCGTACAAATACGATAATTATCGTACATCTGGCAACACTGACTGAATTCATCTTGAAATACTCACCAAGACCCTAGTGGTCATTTTAGGAAATACAAAGCTGTGCACTTGATACAACTGTGCAGGATCATCAAAATGTTAAATTGTGAATGTGAATTTGAGGAGGGCTGTGATCTTGCCGTTTACTGGTGATGTGAGTCCATAAGACTTTGATAGATTCCTGTTTATCAGATGAAAAGGGGAGACCAAACCAATGGCTGAAAGCACTTAAAATCAACTTTAAAATACTTTTGCAAATCACAGCTGGATAATACTGGATAATTTTTCTCCATTAAATAATAGAAGAACTCTAAATGTTTGTTAGAATTTGTCCAGTGCACAAAGCTCATTCTGTTTTTATTTTTCAAGATCCAGTCGCAGCATACACTAGGACCAGGGGTGGACAGATCCAGTCCTCGAGGGCCGCTGTTCCTGGAAGTCTTAGAAGGTTCCGGCTTCAGCATACCTGATTGAAATAAATGGATCTTTAACGGTCTTGTTAATGGTCCATTAAAATAACGAAAGAAAAACAAAACCTCACGCAGAGCGGGCTTGGTACGTGGTCGCGATCAAGTGACCGATCTGTAACCGAGAGAATCTGGTTATCTTTCAAAATAAAAGATTTTTCAAAATAAAAGCTTGTTCAAACTCATATAATAAATAAAACTCAAATAGCTATTTTTTTTCTTGCGCGGCCTGGTACCAGTTGATTCACGGCCCTGGTACCGGTCCGCAGCCCAGGGGTTGGGGACCACTGACGTAAAGGAGAACCAGGATTTGAGAGAGGCACATATTCAGTTTCAGGGCTATGCGATGTTCACAACTCACATTTGTCCTGAGCTGCATGTTTGTGAGTCTGGGAGAAAAGTGGAGCACAAGGCTTTCAGGGAAAGCATGTGATACCCTCACGAAAGCACCATAGCAACAAACACTAGTCCTTCATGATGCAAGGTGACAGCCCTCCCACTCAGTCACAGATACCCACACTGATGTGGGTTACACTCATCCTGATGTCTACTACTTTGCCCTCTGTGAGTTTATTTATCTTTTTTTTTATATATATATTTTCACCCAGACTGCAGAATTAAATTTTACTGTGGTTTACAACACATTGCATTTTCATTTTGAGACTCAAGTTATTGGAAAAGAAATGGGGCTATAATTGCTATTGATTTACTCAGACACTTTGAGCCTCCGAAGTCTTGAAAAGACAAAACACGTGTGTTTATATTTTTTCTGTGGTACAACCCAATTATAAAAAAGTCGTGAAACTGTACAAAATATAAATAAAATTAAATAGTGACTTGCAAATCTCATAAACTCATATTTGATTAACAAAAAAAAAAAAAACATATGAAATGCTGAAAGCGAGACAGCTGGATGTGATTATTTCAATATACCCCAAAAGTTGGAACATGGTCAACAAAAGACTGTAAAAGTGGTACTAAAAAGAAACATTGATTACAACTAACTTACAAATAATGAGGTTATCTGGCAAAAGTTTACTGGTTTGATTGGGAATTTAGCAAAGAGCATCTTGGAGAGGCAAAGGTTCACCAATGTAGGTTAAAAACAACATTCCTTCTTTCTACAAACTGAAAGGATTTCAGAGAAATTGTCCCTCAGCATACACTTGCAAAGGTTTTGAATATCTTATCATCTATAGTCCATAATATGATCAAATGATTTTACAAAACAGGAGAAACGTCTCTGCTGCCTGAGGGCCCGTGATTTCGGGCTTAATTAAAAACTGCCATCATTGTGTAATGGAAATTTCAGCACAATCGCAGGAACATCCCTCCGTAGCCTTCCACAAAGCTACATGCATATCAAAGCTTTGTAATGCAAAGAAGAAGCAATATGTGAACATGATCCAGAAACTCATTTAAAATGAACCGAGGCAAAAATGGGAAACTGTCATATGGTCAGACGAGAGAAAATTCTGAAATTCTTTTTGTGAAACTGTGAATGCTACGTCTTCTGGCGTTAAAGTCGTGAGGAAACATTTGGCTTGTCGTTGGCGCTCAGTTCAAAAGCCTGCTTCTCTGACAGAACAGGGGTGCATCGGTGCCAATGGAATAGGCGGCTTGAAAGGTACCATATTTTCTGGACTATAAGGCGCACCTGAATATAAGCCGCACCCATTAAAATATAAACAAAATATATATTTTGTCACATATAAGCCACACCAGACTATAAGCCGCCGGTATCCAGGCTGAGAAATAAGATATTTACATCGAAAGATTTTGTACCATAAGTGTTTATTGATATACCTAAACTGATTTTTCCTCCTCCTGTGTACTGAAACCACCCCACACAGCAAAGACATCCGGAACGGACCCGCGAAATGGACCCGTATCGGTAGTACGCTTGCACTCAGTGCCGGATCCGCTTTGGAGCCGGATCGCGGACCTGCTGGCTCAACGCTGTGTCCGATCCGCATCTGCGATTAAAACCTTACCTCTGCGGCGGGTCCGCTCAGAACCCTGAAATCCGCTGGGAAACCAACAAACTAACTGGACAAACTGATAAATCCAGGTGTGTCCGAGTAGCTACAATGGTCAGACACATACCTGGATTAAATCAGTTTGTCCAATAATAACAGGTACTGAATGTAGAGTAGCATAGCCAACATAGGTTACTTAACAAAAACAGAATAGCCTTTAACTACTTGGTTTATTTTTTGGTTTTTGCACTTCCTGCTAGAGCGCCCCCTGAGGGCTGAAGAAAAATTCATAGAAAAGCCGCATCTCTGCATAAACCTCATGGTTTAAAATGTGAGACAAAAGTAGCAGCTTTATAGTCCGGAAAATACGGTAGATACACATCCAGATGTCCTTTTCGGGGAAGACCTTGTGTCTTTCAGCAAGACACGGCTAAGCAGAACACGACATCCAAGACAAAACCATGGCTTCATCATAAAAGAGTCTAGGTGCTGAACTCCCCTTCCTGTCCACACTTTCACCACCTGAAAACCTTGATGCATCCTGTAAACATTGAGACAAGAGTAGCGTAACATTATTTCTCAGCCAGCAAATTGAAAATTACTTTTTTTTTTTCTGAAGATATTACAGTTCCTTGGCTGAAACATTTAATATGTATTTCATGTTCCATTGTGAATAAAGCATTGGATTATAAGATTTGTATATCATTGCACAATGTCTCAATTTTGCAGGGTATTAGGACTGTTAAATACTATGGGAATAAGAAAAAAAGACATTTTCTTTACTGTGCAATGACTTTCACATGTTACAGTAAAGTGTGCCGTATATATGTAAATTCAAGCTGAAACATTTTTCAGAAGCTTAATCATGAAAAGTTTAAGGCAAATGTTAAGAAGTAATAATAAAGCAAAGAAGAGACGGACAGAAGAGGCTTTAGACTCACTACTTCAGAATAAAAGGAATTATGCTGAAGGAGAGAAGAAAGAGGATGTGATAAAAATACGAGAGGTTCAAAAAAAAAGTTGCACCGGAGTAGTAGGCAATCTTGACAAGTGCGAGTCCTGCCACCACAAGACTTGCACTCAGATCAGATGCTGAAGTCAGCGCATACGAAGCAGCAGACTACACCATGGGAGTAATTTTCTCCAAAGCAAGACAAGATGAAGAAAAGCAGAAGAAGGCAGAGGAGAAGCGATGACGGAGAGAGGGAGGACGGAAAGATGTTCATCCCCTGCCGGCTCTTGAATCCACAGTGGGGAGAAAACTTGATGAATCTCAGGGATTATTGAAGATGAAAAAGAATGAATAAAAGAACAGCAGGAACGAGAGGAGAACCGCTAACAAGTACCTTTCATAATCAACGGGAGCTGCCGTGTCCTGCTAGCGAGAGTACGGCGCTCAGAGGTTGTTTGGTAATGAGGTCTGCACCGTCTTGGAAAGAAACCGACATTGGCAATTTAGATTATTTCAATGTGTTTAATTAGAAAGACGAAACAGTGTTAAACAGTGTCAAGTAATTTTGTAGGTTAGTGCAAATTGCATTACAAGAAACATAATACCAACTTAAAATATACCATATAGTTTGTGTCAAACATCTTCACCGTAGCAACTACCATTCTCCCATACGGAATCAGATTATACTTGCAGTTTGGGATGACATTGCAAAGATGAATTATCCTCTCACTCATTTATACTGAAGTCCTTGTCGGCTGTTGTGATGCTCTTTGTTCACTCCCTGAACAGACTGAAATTGTGAAATGAGCTGCCGCATTTACTTGGTTAAATTAAGCTGCTACTAAATTTGGAATGTGTCTGTGAAATGTTCATTACAGTAGTGCTCCAAAACTAGTTTTTTTTTTTTTTCTATTCGGGTTTGGGCTGCAGGGGCAACAGTCTAAGGTTCTTCAGCTCCCCTGCATGGACATTGTGGTGTTCCCAGTGCAGCCTGGGTCTACCTCGTTGGCCAACCAAAAAAAAACCTCCCCAGGGAGGCTTCCAGAGAGCATTATAACCAGATGCCTGAGCCACCTCATGTGAAAGAGAAGCGACTCCACTCCAATCCTCTCTGGGATGACTGAAACTCTCATCAAATCTCCAAGGGAGTGTTCAGCCACTCCCTGGACAAAATGTATTTCAGTTATAGATTGTAACTGTTCAAACATCTCCCATAGCTTTCTGAAGAGTTGATTTGATGCCCCTTCTTTATTTTTTGGACCTGCTTCTAACATGAGGAGGGCATTCCCCATTTATTGACTGCGGACCATGCCTCAGATACAGAAGCACTAATTCCCGATTTCTTCTGTGTCACCTTTGGCCGTGAATCCCTCCAGAAGCAGGCGATCTGATCCTCTCCAGTCCCAGCAACATGTGTCAAATTGCCACCCTCCTCCTTGAACTGCCACCTTCACCTCCTTCAGTTGTGGTGATGGGATATGCCTGTCCAGGTGATTCTTCTGGGGCAGTTGCCCCTGGTAAGGTCTTCCAAGGCAAACTGGTCCAAAAGGGAAAGGCCAGACAGAGAGCGATTCAGCTGGACACATGTAGACAAGAAAATTTAAAAAAGTACAATAAAATAAAAA
Organism: Hirundichthys speculiger; assembly: GCA_018398805.1. Classification (NCBI taxonomy): domain Eukaryota; kingdom Metazoa; phylum Chordata; class Actinopteri; order Beloniformes; family Exocoetidae; genus Hirundichthys; species Hirundichthys speculiger. The sequence goes on from JAGFBZ010000486.1 coordinate 389,161, forward strand.
GTCGTTAAAAAGTCAGTTAATTCTAGTTGGTGACAGAGTAACCCAACAAGCATTCCTCCTTATACGTGATCATGCATCAACTCTGCATGTGCATAAACAAGGAAGGAGTCAGTGCAACATGTATGAGACAAAAAGGTGGGTGGGAGGCATGAACGCTGATCTAGGTCAGTAGATCAGTAGACTGATCAGTAGATTGCAATAAACTTTAAATATGAATGGGTAACCTATGGCACTGAAAACAAACTTGCTCTTTCATCTGGGAGCTTGTAACATGGAGAGCAGTTGGACCCTGTTACACAGCAACTTCCACAACGGGGGCGACAGAGAGGAAAAGGCGGGCCCGCTGTGAGGACTCTGAAGCTAACAGCCAGTTGATCGCTTTGTTCCTGAGCTTAAGAAAAATTAGCTTAGCCTAGCAGATAGCTTTTCTGTCAGGAGTCTGAATAAATCGTTTTATCAATCCAGTTCTGTTTCCATTTTGCAATGAAATATTCCAGCTTGACGTTTTGCTCCTCCTCCCCTTCATTTCCCTACACACACAGAGGCTTTTATACACAAGCAACAAACAACCGCTTTTGGGAATAAATTTAGAGAAACAAATATTCATACCCAAGAGCCCTGAAAGCTCTATATCTAATGCTATTCTCTGCCAGTTTGGATCTCTCTCTACATATATAGCAGGGATGTAACGATATAGAAAATTTGATATCTCGATTATAGTGACCAAATTATCACGGTTAGCGATATTATCGCGATATTCTTCATTGCTGTACAAATGTCCAAAAAACACATACATTTAAATAATTCCACAAAAGCTTGTGATTTTCTTGTCATACTAAAACATCAGAAGCCAAAATTTTATCAAAATGAAACTTTCACATTAAAAGGGCAAACAACTGGCACAGAAAGAGGTTTTATTTTAAATGAACAAAATAAATAAGAGGAACAAAGCTTATTTGTCTGGTGCAAATTTAAATAAACACTTTAACAACTATAATAGGTCAAAATATGCAAAAAATTATAGTACAAGTTCAAATTAAAAAAAACTTTAAGCTGAACCCTCAATAAGTATAAATGTGCAAATAAAGAAACAGTTGTATAGGAGCCAAATATGTTTACTAACTTAAATACTGTCTTTTTGAGAGGGATAATAGCAGAGAGGACAACATGGTAAAAAAAAAAAAAACGTCTTTAGATGAGCAGATTCAAGGTCAAGGTCTGGAGCAGTTCCATCAGTTTACATAGAGAATATCACATGATCTCAAAACATTTGGTAAACATGTAATCTCAGGTGAACAGGCAGTGCTTCTGGTCCCTGCGTGCAGATTTGCAATTTAAGAAAAAGAAAAAAAATGTATATTAAAAAAAAATAAAAGTTTTTTTTTCATTTTTCTTTTCTGCTTTGTTTCAAATATCAAGTATTCCGACATTGAACTTTTATGGAATATTTCATTTTTGGTTGCATACTGAACACAGATAAGGATAGATAACGAGATCAGGTCTCATCTTTGTCTCGTCTCATATAGGCAGCAAGTTCCAAAGAAATGTGTCCAGGTCTTTCCAGAAGCCAGGGTTCACAGGTGGAAGTAGCTGCAGGAGTCAGTCTGGGGAAATCCGACAGTGATGAGGGAATAACCAGCAAGCACTTTCAGTAAAGTAAAAGGCAATAATATAATGGCTGGATTGGAAACGAAGAGGCACATAAGTCTGTTGGGAGCAGAAGTCCAGGCTTTAGAGAGGAGAAATTATTGTAGATGGAAGACAGCTGGAGCCACACATCTGCAGAGGAGGGTGGAGCATCGCTGCTGCTGCTGGTATTACACTTGTGTCATTCATTTATAGTCAGGAAAAGAGAGATGGAGAGACAGAACTCTTGGTACTGGAGCCAGGAAATGTGACACAAAGGAGCACAGAAAAATATGACTCTCTTTCATGTCCTTTCTTTCTTTAAAAGTATTAAATGTTACTGTAACTGTTTTAAATTGCATTTCGATCCAGTAAGAAATTGATCAAGTTCCATTTATGTTTTCTTTTGTTTTGTTTTGTTAGTGATCTAACAAAAAAAGGAGGTGTGTTTACACCTGTGTGATTGTGTAAAAGTCAATCAGAGGTCCCTGACAGTGGATACATGTTTCTCCCTTTCATCCTGACTGATTCCACCGTTGCTGCTCAGCTGCTCAGTGCTACTCTCTTGTCTCTTTGTTTGATGTCAGTCTCATCTTTTTGCTGCTGCAGCATCATCAGTTGTGAATCTTTCATTGTGTGAGGAAATGGATGTGATGGGAGTGCGTGACATTAGTGTGAACTTCATGAGTCGCGCACTAGGTCCTTCAGAGATGAGAGGCCTGCATGACTACGTAGGGAGCTAATAAATGTTGAACAACTGTCGCTTTCACTAAAACTACTGCGGCTAAGTTTAGACGGAAGACATAAGAGCATGTGGCTTGTCTCAGCACTGACCGACCACACGTTGTCATATGGGGCTTTAAGAAGGAGAAAACATTATATCATTGGAGGCAAAATAGTATGTAATTATCTCATCATTATGAGAAAGCCTGAAACAGTGAAAGCTTTTATGTTTTCATTTACATGTATGTTCCACAGTCGGTATGTTTAAGCAAAATAGTACGCAGCATAAATATATACAAAGTGGACCAACCATAGAGGATGTGATCTGCGTCATGTCTAGTTGCTCCATATTTCTGGAGAGTCATAGCAATAGGTTATGATAACAGGTACACAACTATACTTTACTCAGTGCTGGAATATCAGGTTGATGCATACAGTGTCTTTAAGGGTTGTTTAACCAGTTCACAGATGGATATAATCACTTAAGAAATCGCCATCCATCATTTTTCTCCATTAAGATTCCGAGAGCTCACTATCTTTGGTGACCTCCCCTGGCTTGTCTCTGGGTTTACCAGCGTGTACCCAGGCCGGCAGATAGATTCAATCTCTCAACTGAGTCTTGGGTCCATTTTGAAGCTTCTTCCTGGTGGGATATCTGAAACACATCCCCAAGGAGGCCTCCAGAAGGCATCCTCGCCCTGTTACTACAGATCAATCTGGGCCTCTTTCTCTCCAGGGACCTCCTCTAGCTTTTCTTAGGGTACACAAAAGGTATTCCCAAGCCATCCAAGAGATATAATCTTTGAATGAGTCTTCTTCAAAACCTTCTTCTGGTGAAATATATCAAAAACCCCTACTCTGACAGACATTCACAAAGAATCCTGATCAAATGTCTCAACCTCCTCAACTGGCTCCTTCTGATGTGGAGCAGTTGTGACTCTACGCTGAACTTCTCCCACATGACTGAACTCCTAACTCTATCACGAAAGATCAACCCAGTCTTCAGATGAGGCTTATTTTTGTCACTCGTCACATCATTGTCAGTCCCCACTACAGCTCATAGCCAAGGAGGATGGGAACATAGTTTGACTGTTAAAACAACAATTTCATCTTTCAGCTCAGATCTTTCTTCACCATCAATACAGTGTTTGTACAGCTTCACACACTATATTGCCAAAAGTATTTGTTCACCTGCCTTGACTCACATGAGCTTTTTTGACATCCCATTACTAATCAATATGACGTGGGTCCACCCTTTGCAGCTAGAACAGCTTCAGGAGTGTGTTTATGGGGATTTTTTACCATTCTTCTAGAAGCTCATTTGTGAGGTCAAACACTGATGTTGGACCAGAAGGTCTGACTCTCCGTCTCCGCTCTAATTCATCCCAAATTCATCCTATCAGGTTGAGGTCAGGACTCTGCAGACCAGTCAAGTTCATTCACACCAGACTCTTCCATCCATGTCTTTATGGTCCTTGCTTCGTGCACTGGTGCACAGTCATGTTGGAAGAGGAAGGTCCCAGCTCCAAACTGTTCCCACAAAGTTGGGATCATGGAATTGTCCAAAATGTCTTGGTATGCTGAAGCATTCAGAGTTCCTTTCACTGGACCTAAGGGGCCAAGCCCAGCTCCTGAAAAACAACCCCACACCATAATCTCCCCTCCACCAAACTTTACCCTTGGATCAATGCAGTCAGACCAGTACCGTTCTCCTGGAAACCACCAAACCCAGACTCTTCCATCAGATTACCAGATGGAGAAGTGTGATTCGTCACTCCAGAGAACGTTCCTCCACTGCTCTAGAGTCCAGTGGCACCGTGATTTACACCACTGTATCTGACGCTTTGCATTGCACTTGGTGATGTCTGGCTTGGATTCATTCATGAAGCTCTCTGCTCTGTTGTTGAGCTGATCTGAAGGCCACATGAAGTTTGGAGGTCTGTAGTGATTGACTCTGCAGAAAGTTGGTGACCTCTTCGCACTATGCGCTTCAGTATCCGCTGATCCCGCTCCATCAGTTTACGTGTCCTACCACTTCATGGGTGAGTTGCTGTCGTTCCCAAACACTTCCATTTCCTTATAATACAGCTGACAGTTGACTGTGGAATATTTAGGAGCGAGGAAATTTCAAGACTGGATTTGTTGCACAGGTGTCATCCTATCACAGTTTCACACTGGAATTCACTGAGCTCCTGAGAGAGACCCATTCTTTCACAAATGTTTCTAGAAACAGTCTGCATGCTCAGGTGCTTAATTTTATACACCTGTGGCCATGGAAGTGATTGGAACACCTGATTCTGATTATTTGGATGAGTGAGCAAATACTTTTGGCAATATAGTGTATATTGCCCCAAATTTGCCTGTTGTTCTCTCCACTTTCATCCTCCAACTCACAGACAAGACCCAAAGTCTCATAAACTCTTGACAGAGCAGCTCATTTTCACCTGAAGTGGCCATGCACTTTTCTCTTTAAAAAAAAAAAAAAAAACTTTCCTTTGCACAAATCTTCTGTACTCCATGATTCATTCTGCATTTGCAGTGTTTTGGTGTGGGTTAAGCACAGCATGTTTCTGAGTTTAGTTAGGGTCTTGTCTCATCTCTCCTGTCCTGAGTCTCTTGTTTCCTTTTTTACTTTGAAGGTCTTGTCTTTGTAGTGTTCTGCTTTTCTTCCTTCTGTGTATGAGCCTGATTGTTTGCATCTGCCCCTTGTTTGCTCCTTTGTGTATTTAGATCTTGTCCTTCCCTTTCTGTTTGCGGGTTCGTCTGTTCTCCTCCCTGGATGCCTCTGCCCTTCTCCCCTCCACGTTCCTGTTTGCTGTCCTGCATGTCACCCTGTCTTTTGAATTTATAGTTGAGTCTGGACTTTGTTTTTTTGTAAATAAATCACGTTTGCTTGTACCTCCTGCATTTTGGGTCCTCTATTCTCCTTCAAACCCTGACATGCAGTTATTGGAATGGACTAAGATGGAAAGCGGAGGGAAGGTGATTTTTTAATTATATGAGCTACGTTTAGACGGTATCATTTGTCAAATGACCAAAACCTAGCCTGCAAATCTGACCAGTGAAAGGCGCAAGACTTGTTTTTGTCGGCACCTGAGGCATCATTCCTCATAAAAATGTGTTTCATTATACTGACCTTTAAACCAAAGAGAATATTCCCAAAAGCAGTTCACAACCTACATCTTCCCTTGGCTCACCCAAATGACTAACAAAACATGTTTAAATAAATAAATAAAGTTTTTTATGTACTAAAGGACTTGTGTGCCAGACTTGCTTTCACAGGAAACAAAAATCATTGAACATAACATTTGAACACCTGAATGAAATGCAAATACCTTTAAGTGCTGCACAGAGCTTGCCAAAAACAGAACATTCTTTGCTGCTGTGGCAGAAAATTAGTGTTCGTGTTGGCATAATCGTTAAAAAAAAAAAAAGAGAGAGAGAGAGAGAGAGAGAGAGAGAGAGAGAGAGAGAGAGAAAATAGATCGACTGGATTATTTGAAAGGCTCACCGGGAACCAGCCCACAATAAGTTTAAAGTCAGCTGCCTTATAATTAGAAGTGAGTAGGAGGATATATGGCTGCTAAAAGCTAAAAGCAGCCAGTTTTGCAAAATCTGGTTTCATTATAATGCAGTGTGGCACAGCAAAGGAACAAACAACACTCAGTGCATCTGTTAAATGTTTTTAAAATTTGTGTTTTTGTGATTAGGTTTAGATATTTGGACAACAAAAGTCATAGAACTGGCGGGCACAAAGCTACAACGGCATCACCACCCTGTCATTCACCTCCAAGGACAGTGGCCCGTTTGTTGATGGCAATATGACGTAAACCTAACCCAATTTTATGACAATTTAAAAAACTTGTTGAAGAGTTGAGCAGCAATTTCTGAATTTTGGTGCAGATCTGGAGATCAGATTAGTGTTATCTGGAGCTTACATGTACTCTGACATTATGACTGTATCAAGCAAAGCGCATATTTCGACACGGTAAGCCTCTGCACATGCAGTGATCAAAACTCAGTTCAACTGCCAAAGTAACAGATAGCTGCTTGGTCAATTAAACCAAGGCATCTGGAGGCAATAAAGAGAAAAATTCAGGTAAAATGTATATATTGCACCTCTGAACAGCTTGAATTTTCAAACACAAGTCTACGTTTCTGTGAAGATTTTAATGGCTCTGCTTTGGAACCGAGTTTTTATCCACCAGTTGGGTTGCTTGTTTTTCGGTAAACATACTGGTTTCTTGGATATTCTGCCTTCCAGCTTTACACACCTATTCAATCTTTTTCATTTGCATCAAAATGCATCAGACATCCATGCATCAAACACAGCTGACACAGTTTATTGCGCAAAGGCTCTAATAAAGTCCAAATTAAGTGAATGAGTTTGATGTCTGTGTCCTGGAGTTCCTTGGGTTTACTGCTGGAGAGGGGCGGACAGATAAATCCAATGATGAATGTGAGTCATTCCAAAGAACTTCCATCAGAGTTGCACACAGGCAATTTGAACACGGGAGACGAGAATTATGAAACATGAAGGTCATACAAAGATCAGACATTTTTGCTCGCCTGGCTTGTATGCCACATAGTCCATGGAAAAATCTGGAGGTGAACATGAAGAAGACCAGTGTTCTGATAGTGTTGGGATAATGCAGCTGCTTGTTAACATTAACAGCAATGACGCTGTGAGATGAGTTACTACTATATACGTGTCTGTCCTCCATCACAGACAGTAGGACATGATTATTGTGAGGATAATTGTGTAACACTTGAACCTCCCCCCCTTCTCAGTGTTCAGGGGAAACAATATAAAATGTTTCCAATTTACAAATCAAATTCTTCCAAAGGACTACATCTGCCTTACTAGTCTGACATGAATGAGGAATTGATTGATTTATTTGCAGTTCCTTGACTGACCACTTGGGGTTGGTCTCCAAAAGTGAGTCAATCTCCTTTGACTCCCATGTTTGGTCTCCATAGTTAGATTATTCATCTATCACAGCTGTACAGGAGTGAATTTTATTGTAATATGTCAGGTAAAAAATTTTTTAAAAATGTATGCAGACTTAGGGGCATAGTTTTGATTGATGGCTGGCATAGCCAATTGCTACAGTAGCTGTCATCACTACTTAGCACTTCTGATCTGTGAATAAAGACCAAGAGATCCTAGTCTTTTTAATTTTAAAGACAATGCATTTTGTTGTGCTGTTAATTGTGCTAGCAACCACCGCGACTGGCTCTCAAATTGATCCCGAACTGTCAGAGGACGACACTTTGCTAAGTAAAAGGCATACTCTGCTAACTCTGCTTCAGCTTAAGCGATCCTAGCCTTGCAGTCCCCTGGACTGTCGTCACAGCTGGGTACCTTCACCCTCTAGGTAAGCTGTGCTATGCTTTCAGATTGACTCATTTTGCCTAGACACTGCCAAGCCCTAGCTTTGATGACATGGGGACTCCGTTAAAGCAGTACGTTTTCTGATGTCACCACCAATGTCACCACCTCATTTTAACTCCAACATTACTTGTTTCAAAAGTGGTTTCGGTGACATCAGAAAAGAGGATGGATTGACAGAGCTGATCAGAATGAATGAAAGGTAATATAACTGAGCATCAAAGGTTAGCACATTGCGCACCCAAGCTAAAATAACTAAGTTGTAACTGAACTAAGACGGGTGTTCCAGCTGGCAACATGGTGCCCTGCAGTACAAGTAAAAAGGGCTTCAGAATTACTCTTCAGAAAACTTGTGTGTGATGTCACGGGTGGTCTGTCCAGTTCTTCTTATACACTCTGTGGTCTTTCCTAGAATTGCATTTACAGACAGATGCAGAGACAACACCTCTCTTGAACTGGTGCATGTCACGTTTGTTTGTTGAAAAGTCCTTTAACTCACTTATGCACAGAGATCTAGGGGTACCATAACCCAGGTCTGCATATAAATGTCATATGCAGAAATAAGCCAGTAATCAGATCTTTATAAAAGCAGGCAGCATATAACTCACATGCCGAACAGCCGAATGCAACAATCCAAGACAAGATATCTGGCTGGATGTGCAGGGAAAGGGAGATTTTATATCCTGCCATTTTAAGTCAAAGTGTAGTAAAGATTGTTCTCAAAGAATAAATGTCAAGGGCAGAAGCAATGTCAGAGGAATGAGGTTTTATACCCAAAAAGAAGCCATTTTTCACTGTTCTGCATCCCATTACAGAGATTCTGATTTGTCACTACAGCCCAGAAACCATACAGGGAAAAAAAAAGATATCCTGTATCACTTAATACAGCTCAGATAATCTCTGCAGAGTTGCCATGCATTTCTCTTCCAGTCCTCTCTTTTTTATTCTGAAAGCATCCTCAGGACATAGAGTGGGTAGTACTGTTATGTGTTCGATTTGAATCAAACGGTTAACATCATAACAGATTAGCTTTGTTCTCCTCTTTGCTCTCCTGCAGGTAAGTTTTATCCCGTGAGAATCAGAACCCCTCTCTCACTCTTTGACAGATTTTATAAAAAAAACCTGCAAGACATATTTTTGACCCGGATAATCTCCTTTCACTTCATCCTCTGCTGTCAAAGCGCTTCTACCAGCGTTACTTTCACAACAGTCTCGTTCTGTGTATTTAGCACATCTTGATCAATGCTTAGTGACAGAGCCACTTTCTTGCTTTGGGCATTATTGCAGCCAATAAAGTTCTTCTGATGCAGCACTTTTTTGTGTAAGTGGACAATTTTGCTGACTTTCCCACTGCAGGGTTGCTGATAAATTGGATTCTAAGTAAACAGTGATGAAGCACCCTAAGCACTCTGTATTGGCAGTCATAAAGCCCTCTCCATATCCCAGTGATTCCTAATCATCAGTGACAAATTTACTTAGTCGCACCTTTGGGGCACCTCTGACAGAAATATTGTGTGCACCCGAGATGAAACCTGCTAATATTGGTCGATCAGCTAGCCGACCTTCCCGCACCTTCTTGCCTCCTGTTGCCATTTACAGACTCTATTTCCATGGTAATCCACTCATGTGACAGTATCTTCAAGCCCTTTCATAATAATCTTTAATAAGGATGACCTTTGATGCCACAGACAGTTTCACTGGGCTGTCTGATTTCTCCTCAGCATGCCAATGTGTGAGTAATCCTCCTCCCTTATCTCATGCCCCTCTGACATCAAAGCTTCCTTTTTTTTTTTCTGCAGGCTTTTATATTTATGATTGCCAGCTTTGGCAGTTTTAGTCACTTTTCGTGTTTAGTTTGTTCCGTTGCCGCTCTTTCAGCAGTTACATGTTTTGCTGTTGCCTCTCATAAGGTTTTGGACTTTCTCCATCGTCGCCTTTCTAAAAAAACAATATCAGGTCACTTTTGCAGAAAGCGTCCTGTTGAGTGAAAATAAATAATGTACAAGCGTTCTGCACCCAGAATCTCCCGTCAGGGCTGTGCACGACAGCCGTGTCACAGCGGTGAGCCTGCAAACCGCCTAAGCTGAGCTGATGGATGGTTGAAGTTCAGGGATCCAGCACCGCCAAGCATCAGCGCTCAGCAGATTTGAGTCTCAAGCTTGGAGCCCTGTGATGCACCAAAGGGTAGAAATACTTAGTATTATTAGTAGATTAATAATGACATTGAAAATTTGTAGCATAGAGATTTGCACTTGGAAAACACACACTAGAAGGTGCATTTGCAATGAAATTGTACGCTACTGCATTCAGACAGGTGACATACTGTACAAGTAATCCCATGGTGGATGTCACAGTCAGTCAGAGTCAAGGAGGACTCAGCACTGAGCCAGCATAATACCCCTGAGTCTGGAAACAGTCTTATGAACGGGCATGAGCCTTGGCACATTCAAGACATCATAATCCAGAGGAAATTGCAAATTCTGTGCGTGTGTTATCATTGAAATTTTGTGGAATAAAAAAAAAAAAGATAGAGAAAACTCTTCAAGCCAGTGCAGAAAAATGTTCAACCTTTCTCCATGGGGCAAAAACAAAACAAAAACAAAAAAAAAACCTTCTGGCAAGTAATTTTAAGGCCATTCCTGGTAATCAACACCCACAGCTGTTTGCTCCATGGAGCCGGCACTAACAACCAGTCAGCACCATATGTGTGGGCTATTAGTGCTCAATGTTTTAATTACTATACAAATCAGGACAGTTTCTGTTCTGAGAGGGGAAATCGTGAAAATGTGCCCTCCTGGTTCACCTGCAACAGATTGTGGTGTTGCATCTAAATCAAGGTTCTTTGAGTGTTTGAGAGTAATGGAGTTCAAAGATCATGTTTGGTGGTTCAGCCTCTCACCACCCAAAATAACAAAAGAAAAACAATTCCCCCCAAAAAACATGTTCCTGGCTCTCTGTCTAGTGGGTGAAATTTGTTGCTTTCATGGCAAATTGATGTAACGCCAACCTGTAATTCACTTCTCTCCTCCAGATCTCCACAGTGACATCAAGTGAAACAAGTCCATCCTTCCTGCCTCCAAAGGCAAGCTGCCAAATAGTTCCATTAGCATGTCTCTGGAGGAGCTGCGCTGGGCAATAAAGTTGCTCATTCACAGCGAGTCAGGACGGAAAGTGCTACCAAGGCACGTAGAGTCACTTTAGCAAGACGATTGGATTACAGAAATCCTTGACAAATGATACACAGTTACATGAAGATGGGACCTTTTTAAAATCTTTTACTTTTAATACCACGTTTTGAACCTTTCTGCCCTTTTGACTTTTAAACCAAACCCAGAATATTAAATTGAACTGAACTGAATATGAAATGTGACAAAAAAAAGTAGCCATTTCTGTTCAGAATCATTCATGTAAGATCGATTAATAGTAATGCGTGTATGGCCCAATAAATGTAGTTTTCCAGCCTTAAACGTGTATTTTCTCATATTAGACCTTCACTTTGTCTTTCGAACTCTGAATTATAACTATTCATGTATGACAAACAATAACAGCTATTAAGAGTAGAGCAGGCATCATGTGCGCACAAGGTCATGTGGGAATGGTCCAGATCCCATTGTTAGCCGACCAACATCATCCTCTAGCTCTACACCTTCCTGGTAAGTGCTGGAAATGTGTGAAGCAGCATTGAAATGTGGGACAACATGCAGTTTAATGTCATTTAGCCCGAACAGCCATAATAATTCACTTTTTCAAAAATTCTCTCTTGTGAAATGGGTCTGGAACCCCTTCCCTCCACAACCGTTTCCACTGGTAAAGAATGTACAGAACCAATCACAGTGGGAAAAGAGAAGGGCTTTAAACCTACATACAGGAGTATCCAAGAGACACTATGCTCAAAACAACCATGATAGCAGCAGAATTGCTAGTAGTACCCTGGATTTTACTGCAAAAAAACAACAATTTTGGGTGTCTTTTGTCGAAAGAAGTCTTGTTATCTCTCTTGCTATGTCACAGGTTCTGTTTCTCTGACTGGTTATATCCCAATCCAATGCTGTCCGATGGCCATTTCTTCTACATGCATTGGTGCTGAACCCTGGAAATCAAAATCAAATCTAGAGGGGCCACAACTAATTCTTCATTTTAAAGAGTAAGAAAACAAAGATGGTTGGCCAGGCTAAATGTCATCATCATCATGCAGCAACAGATTCCCAGATAAAACGTCATTATGTTGAACCACCTACCGACACCAATAGTGGCATCTTAAAAAAACAAAGGATGATGAGGAGAATAATGACAACATGAAAGGACCAACAAAAAGAGCAGGACTCAACAAATGACAGACCAGCATGGGAGAAAGTGAGTGACAAGAAACTATCCACTAACCATTTCACTGTCATATTTAGACTTCCATCCTTGGTGATTCATACTTGGCAAGTGTGACTCAGAAGAACAAACTTTGGAGGATTTGAGGACATAATTTGGTCTTATTTGCTTGAATAACATTCCAACTGGAATGCTTATACATATTCAAATATCATTTAAAGTTTAACTGAACATAAATAAACAATGAACATTAATAAGACACAAGTCTTCTAGCTGAAGTGTTTAAAGCTTTTATTGTATGAGTTTTCTTTTCCTCTTTTTTTTAATAATTTTTTTGTACACGTCTAGATGCATGCTTTGAATTTGAACAGTATCGACTGATAATGTTTCACAATTTCACAAGAACACAGGTTCAGAAAATGCATTCTGAGAAAGAGATAATAAGACACAGGTATGGACAAATAAAACAGGGATGTGTCAGATTTTAGGGGATTAAAGCAGTTCTAAATAAAGATGTATAGTCTCAATTTTTCAAGACACCCATATAAACTGGTATATGCTGATGTTGGTTTTTAATAAAGAAATATACAATTTCAGTTTAGAGTCAGTGGGACAAAATTGTCACACATCCTCCTTCCTGCCCTTCTCCCTCTTATCACACAAATTCAGGAATTACACCGGCCCCCCTTCACTGAAATTTACCTCTCAGGCATGACTCCAGGAATTACTTGTTCTTGGATCATTTTGTATATTTCCAATTGTCTTTTTTTCCCTCTTTTTCCAGGTTTGTCATTATAAATGTGTACCTGGGCCAAAGCATGCTCTGAGTGCTTAACTGAAAAGGCAAGTGGAAGCGCAGGCTCTCAAACCATAGTAATACCACCCACGCTTCATGTGGATTTCTTCACAAAAGAAATTGTGAGCATTAATGAGGAGCCTGGAGGACTGACTTCTGACAGGAACTTTGCAGAAAAACCTTCAAACCTCAAACAAGCAGCTGTGATAGAAACATGCCCGCTTTAGCTATGATTGTTGGTGAAGATGATGCATGGCTGTTTTTCCTGCATTCACAAAATGAAATTGCATTATTTACACTTGATGTACAAATGTTCAAAAACATACATCCATTTTTTATTTTATTTACTTTTTTTTTTTTTTCCAAAGTGGAAAACAGAACACCCATTAACATTCTGTTCAGCCTTCTGTGGTTCACTGCTTGTGAATTTTAATAAGTATTTTTCCCCAGTTATAATTGGTTTACAGTCATAACAAATATCCTTTTAAAAGAACATTGGTAGCAGATCAATTAAAGGAATAAATTGAGAAGGAATTAATTAAGTGTATAGTGGGAAGAAATCTTGCTGTTTTTCCGCCATTAGCAAGTATGACACAGTCTATTATAACTGATGTATACTCATGACTATTCAATCACTATGCTCCACTGAAGGGCAAATTTAAATTTCCCCTGCAGTCTTTTAGACCTTGGAAGGGTGAGGGATATATAGATTTTGGACAGAGTATTGTTTTAATTACAGGGACATTGTCTCCTTTACTGTCATATCTCTTTTGTGTCAGGGACAGCGGTCCTGGCATGAACTCTTGGTCTCCCCCAGTCAAGAAAGTCCATTTATCTATCTATTCTTTTCATTAGCTTCCTCCTGGTTATGGTCATGGAGTTGGAATCTATCCAGCTGTCGTCGCGTAAGAGGCCCGGTACTCCCCGTAGAGGTTACCAGTCAATTACAGGGACACACACTGACAAAACGACACATTTGTCAACCTAAGAATCGTGTTTACAGGCTAAAAGAGAAAACCATGTAGAGGTGAGAAAAACACTAAAACTCCACATGGAAAGACAAACTAAATATTCTGTAGCATCTCACTATTTGATACGCATTAGAGGTAGCAGATCGATCCAAATATCGATAATATCGATACCAACGCTGGTATTGATATCGAATGATACTCGTGTAAAAAAATCAATACTCAAGCTTTTTTTTCTCTTGTCTCGTCTTTTGACGTTGACTTTCAGTCCAACAGAGAGTATCCAGGTAGATCAGAGTCTTTCAGTCCAACAGAGAGTATCCAGGTAGATCAGAGTCTTTCAGTCCAACAGGTAGTATCCAGGTAGATCAGAGTCTTTCAGTCCAACAGGTAGTATCCAGGTAGATCAGAGTCTTTCAGTCCAACAGGTAGTATCCAGGTAGATCAGAGTCTTTCAGTCCAACAGGTAGTATCCAGGTAGATCAGAGTGGTCATCTTCAGCATCAATTCATATAAACTTTCAAAGTACATGTTACTTAAGTCATATGTTACTGGAGCCAACTCAAAAAAAATCTAATTAAGACCTTGAAATAACCCAGTACATGTCATGTATCCCATTGAAAAGTGTTATCTAAGATAAAATAACATTAGATAATCCTTTATTTATACTACAATAGAGACATTTATAGAGTTAAAGTAACGGGAAAGTTCACACAGTGCAAACAAAATTACACAAGCATTGAAAGATATAATAGTTGGACATTATAAACAGAACAATTCAACTCCAAGGAATATTTACACAAAAATGTTCATAGGTGACACCAAAATACTTTTTTATCACAATTAACATTTTTGTGTAAATATTCCTTTTGCCAAAATTCTATTCTAGGTTTTAATAAAATAATCCAAAAATCACAAAAACACCAAAAAGTCAGCAGTTTCATGATTGATCAAGCTTGATATGAAAAAGTATCGGTATCGGCAATACGGGGCCAGTATTTACTCGGTATCGGATCGATACCAAAATTCCCAGTATCGCCCAGCTCTAATACGCATAAGTTGCGAAGATCCAATGACATGCAATGCATTTACATGGGAAGTTTAATTCCTCTTTAATTCAGTATTAAAGTTAAATCCGATTTAAAATGATTAAAAATTGCCATGTAAACACCTAATTCCGAATGAAAATGTCCATTCCGAATTAAACTTAATTCCGAAGTAAGTGGCTGGTTGATTCTGATTTTAAATCCGAATAAAATAATTCCGCGGTCATGTATACACTCATTCCGCTTTAAATTAAGAATTGAATTGAAACTGTGAACAAGAGTTCACAGTTTTAATTCAATGTTTTAATTGAAACATTTAATGACTGTTAAAATATGTCATGAGTGACAAGTGGTGGAGTGTATGTGTACAATACCCAAGATTCACTTTCCTGCAGGTACAATTCTGCTGGTGAAATAAAACCTTGTGAGCAGCAGAAGAATTCAGACAGGTAACTCTAAAGCAACGTGGCTGTTACTCACTAAAGCAGCATTTTACTCTCGCTAAAGATGGGAATATGCCTATGGGTGCGATCAATACATCCAGACACACTGGGAAATCCTACAGGAAAATTCTTCTACTCGCAGTGGTCGCTCTTAAGAAAACAAAAGTTACTGTAAATTATTGATATTGATTTCTAAATCATGAAGGCTATCATGTGAAATTCTTCTCTGATGGCCCTCACTGGTTAACGGCAAGGACATAGCTACTAATAACTACAGAGAGAAAGAACGAAACCATGATCAGTTCTTCACACCGTTACCTACAGGCAATCCGGTTTGATTTTTAAATGAAGACGACACCAGTGGGCTCCTGCTCGTCCATCCACCTGTTGGAGGCCATGTGTAAACAATTTAGAGGCTTTAGGGAGAGATTTCAACCACGTACAAGGAGAGGATCAGTTTAAAATACACAGAGGACATTTTATTTTACACCATTCATCCTTTTAAAAATGCATTTGAAAATGTTCAATATTTTTCCAACCACCCCTGAACTCCATATGACCTTTCCTAGAACATATGAGACCTTTTAGGTAGATACTGCAGATATTTTTGCCTCTGTGCTGCCTCCCAGAATGCAACATTACTGCTCTCCCATCTGCACACCTGGATTTTCACTCGTGATGAGATGTGACGGTACGAGCCTAAAGCTATTTTTGCATACATTTAAATGAAAATGTAGTTTTGCGGGGGAGGAACAAAAATGAGCAGTGTTTGCAGGTAAAGCACAGAGGTGGCGGGAGAGTCTTTCTGCGGCCTGCTGAGAGTCTCATCAAATATGACGGAAAAACACATTAGGCGGCACGCTTCGCTGGCGCTGTTGTGTTGATGAGTGGCAACATAGACGTAAAGCATGAGCGCAAATTAAATCACGCATGTTTTACATGCTGCAGGATAGGCGTCAGCTGGAGGGGAAACATAAAGACAGTGTTTGACATTTGCTGGTTTGATGTCAGTGCAGGACTCGCTGCACAACAAATGTTGTGTAAGACTCTTAGACTGTTACAAAAACACACTCTTATCTGAGCTTGTTTTAACATGGACGCAAGTCTGATAAATCCGCTCGAATTTCCCTATCTGACAGCCACTAAAGCAGAGGTAGAAGACAGATGTCTAATAATAACCCAGAAAGACGCTCGACTCCCTGATGACAGAAGGACAGATGAACCTCTCCTCAGTCCTTGACACCCTATTTAAATGTCGAAGAGGAACATCACTGAACATTAGCTTTAAACTATTATCCTGCTATGCTCTATTGCTACATCAGTCTGTCATCTCACACAGTAAGACAAAGGAAGCTCTTTCATTTCCCAGTGTGTTGCAACGTGACTGTACTCTTGTACAGAAAATGAGTTTGAGAAGCTGTGTACTGTGACTCTGAACCCTTGAATAACATTCTGGAAGTTTAAAAAAAATATGTGAATTACTTTGTAATGACTGATCTCTTGTTCACTGCCTTTAACTAAGCTGGGACCACAACTGGCTGCTCTCAGTGTGAAGGAGGGTCGGCCCGACATCAAGTCCCTTCTGGAAGACCAAGCTTCCCATCCTTTCTCTAATCCAGTAACCTTGAGGAGGAAACTCATTTCAGTGTCAGAAGCCTGTTTTCATATCACATGTGGAGCGGTTGGGTGAACTCCAATGCTCCCCTTCAGAACCATAATGTAAAGGATGGTCCTGTGTTGCACAGTCAGGACGGAAACTGCTTTGCTCCTCCTGAATCTGAGGTTCAACTATCGACCAAACTCTCTTCCCCAGCAGCCGTGGAGAAGAGAAAATTTACCAGGGAGTCTGATGAGTGTGAGCTCCTGTAATTGGAACATATCCTCTCTTTTCCCTTCTTCTTCAATCAGGTAACCACTACCCTAGTCTTCCAATCCGGTAGCACTGCCCCCCAGCGTTGATGCAATGTTGTAGAGGCGTGTCAGGATGAGAGCATCAAAAGCCTTGAAGAACTCAGAGCAAAGTTCATCCATCCCCGGAGCACTGCAACTGCAAAGCTTTTTAACTTCTTCCGTGACCTTGGCCCCAGCTGTGAGTGGGTGTTACGGCTCCGGCTCAGCTAGTGCATGTGAGAGGTAACATAAAAGATGCCGAGATGGCAGAGTGAGATAATGGAGCTTTAATGTACAGCATTCCCAACAAAAAAGAAAGAAACAAGAGTCACACAAGCCTTAAACGACATCACACTAAAGGCTAAACTACAACCGATTTACAACCAAGTCCCAATACAAATCAAAACAGCTAAACCAAAATCAAAGAGTACACCAGTTGGGGTGAGCTAGCCTCAGTCACACAGTTCCCCCCCAAATGCTGGATTCTGTCCCTTTTTAAACAGTCAGTTTCAGGTGTCAGTGATTGCCGATGATGATGAGCAGGGCCTCGTCCAATCCATCACAGCAGGGGGTGGTACGCCTGGTCGTTGGAGTCAATTGTCACCTGAATGTCAGGGGCAGAGGAAGCAGCATGTCCCACCAATCCTGGACCGGCAACCATATAGGGCGACCAACATGGAGGGGTTTAAACACAAAACAAAAAGGAAAACAGTGCACAGAAGGCTGTAACAGTGAGCCGATCCCAGAGTTCATGGACTCAGCTTCCAAGACATATTGGTTGGATTGAGAAGATCTTTAAAGTATCCCTTCCACCTTCTAATAATGTCCTTATTCAAGATAACTGTGTTGTATGTACAGTGTGGTTGAAACACTGTTTTCCTCACCTGAGCCCACTGATGGTTTGCCAATTCCAAAGATATTCTGAATGAAAGTAGTTTTCCATGGGCTCACTGAACTCCTCCCACACTCATGTTTTTGGGCAACCATTGGTGCCAGTAGCCCGTTTGACCTGCTAATAGTCAGCTGCCTCCAGGTTCCCACAATATAACCAAGCTCAATAGGACTCCTTCTTGTGTCCCAACTACTTACTAATCTTAGTGTGTGTATATGTGAATGCATGAGTTAGCGTGTAATTTGTTCATATTGGAAAAATGACTGAAGTGAGTCTATTCAAATCGCCACCGTCACAATGCTTTTAGAGTCTGGTGTTGACAGTAACTCACAGACCGCTCAGCCTGCTGCTGCTTGGCAAGAGATACAGATTTGGCAGCACCGTACAGTTTCTGTTTTATGGTGTAAGAGTTAACGTTTCCTCCTCCACACATCACCATGAACATTGATTCATTTTTCTATTCTGTTATTCTGATGTGAAGATGTGTACAATTACGACCAGATGCATTTGGACAAAGTTTCATTGATTTCTTTACTTTAAACAACACCACAATGGTCTTGAAATAAAAGTAGTGGTTACTCAATGGAAGAAGGGGTAAAGAGAGGTCCCGTTCCAGTTAATGTGATGGCGGCGGTTTGAATACAGTTACTTCAGTCATTTTTCACTACTAAATGAGGCATCTGCTATTCAGGAATTGCTGCCTTTTTAAGCAAAGTACTTCCATGTCACAAATTTGTTTTAGATGTGGTATTGCGACTGGTTCTTTCTTGCACATAGCATCATATTGAAAGGTTGAGATTGACAGAAAAGAAAGAAATTACTCAGAGAAACTGAATTCCAACTAGATTTCTGTGACATTTCATTAGCTCGTATTCCACTCGTCGAATGTTTTTGGAGGAGAGTTTAAAATTCATGGATGCACATTGGGAGTTTTCATCTAATTTTATGAGCTGGTGCTGGGCCAAGACCTGATTCCCAGTGAGGTCAGAGGGCTCCGACACACTGCACGATGTCTGCAGTCGTATAAGATCATAGCATCTAACACTGTACCATTTGCTTTTTCTCAGTCTTGGACATGATGGTCAGAATGGTATGCACATAAAATAGTAAATGCTAAATGGACAGCACTTATATAGCGCTTTCCAGATACCATCATGGTGCCCTCAAAGCGCTTTACAATGGCCTCTCATTCACCCTTTCACACACACATTCACCAGTAGGCGGCTGCTGCCATGCAAGGCGCTGCCAGGCCCACTGGAGGCAAGTTGGGGTTCAGTGTCTTGCCCAAGGACACTTTGGCATGTGCATAGTTGGAGCCGGGATCGAACCGCCAACCTCTCAGTGACTGGACGACCCACTCTACTAACTGAGCTACAGCCACCTTAAAGTATGATGATCAGCCCTCTTCATAGGCTACGGTTGATGCAGGGATGCAGAAGGATGTGGAATTGCGTCATCCGTATGCGCTGACGGAAAGCAGACAACACATGAAAGTAAACTGCTCTGTTGTCATGTTTACGTGCGCCAAAATGGTTAAAGAGTAAAAAAGTAGCAACTTTAAAAGGAAGAAAAATTGTGACTACACAATAGGGGCTAAATAGAAAACGAGTCAAGTATATTACAGAATCACAAAATCTGCATATTTGGGACATCTGTGTAGATGTATGTGTTAACAAAACCTTCCCATCATAAGGACTTGCACAACGACTAAATCTTCTTTCCAGTTGTAAGTTAAAGAAGACCAAAGGACTTTTATTACACATTTTACTACACATTAAAATATCAGTACTGATTTTAATCAAAGGAATATTTGCTACTCTTAAGAAGCGTCATCAATCTACAGTGATCTTTAATCCCTGCTTTTGACAGAAACCAACCAAAGTAACTGCACATGTGTTCCAGTGATACACCTGCATATCCATACAGGCTCATGGGGATTTGCTGGAGTCTATTCCAGCTTTATTTGTGTGACAGGCAGGGGTACACCCTGGACAGGTCACCAGTCCATTGCAGGGCCATATGTAGACAAACAAGGAGACAACCCATGCAGGCATGAAGAGAACATGCAAACTCCACACAGAAAATCCCCCACTGGGGTTTGAACCAGGAACCCTCTTGCTGCGAGGCAACAATGCTAACCACAAAGCCACCGTGCTCCCTCCAACTGCATATCATCTTGCAGAATCATACCACACATCAGCATGAGCTGACGAAGGTATCTCTCGAATTTCCTTCAGACATACTGAGCAAACACAGATGGAGCTTCTGGTCTGCTAGCACGCTGCTCAAACTACACTCCCTTTGCATGGAAATGGTGTTCCCTCCAATGCAAAGCCCAAAAACCAAATATTACACTAACGGATTTGCACTAGAACATTTATTCACACACTGATTCATAGGCGCTGTCCGGAGCTGACAACACTTGTTCATCTTTGAAATCAGCTTGAGCCACATTGTCACATCCATTCAGAAGCAGCTCTGCACTCATCTCCAACACACAAAAACCCAGAAACCATTTACAATGAATCCTACATTCGAGCTCGTGAGTTATGTGCTGTAAAATATTCACTGCATCACAACAATGTAATTAAGTTGCAGGGCACCTCATACCGTCTGAAATGAGCTTATCTCACACAGCAGAATGAGAATAATTGTTATATTTTACAAGAAGAAAATGAAGTGTCTGGAAAATCACGTGCATTTGTCTTTTCTTTTTCTTTTTTTTTTTTTTTGATTGTTTTTCCTTCCCGGCAAAGGTTACACGAGGGTATGGATCCACTAAGCTGTCCTGCTTTTCACATCAGCCCATGTCACCACAAGGGAAGACTGTCAGAGGCGTGACTGGATTACCACTCGACTTGTGAATAATGCAGGCAGGATGTCAGTAACATGGGCCGGAGAGGGCTTTCTGCTGAGAACAGCAGGTGCCTTTCATCATCATGACACCAGAAACAAGTGAGACACAGTGGGGTGTTTGGTTAGCAGATAGAAAAATAAATCAAATAATCATACATGCACTGACGCAGATCGTTTATGCACGTGTGCTACCGGACGTCAGTGCGCACACTGAGATAAAAATGCAGGAAAAACATTCACATCTTTTGGGAAATTACCTTGAGAATGTGAAATTGGGTGCATTTTACTTCCAGACATGTGGAAAGGAAGGTCAACTTGTTTTGACAATGTGCAAATAAGTGCAGAGTAACTAGTAAACCAAAATCATTGTGCTTTCACACCTGACTAACCAGAAGCTACCATGACAACCAAACCAGCCCATCAGGCAATTATATGCACTGAGTTATATACACAGACAATCATATAAAACTTGTACTGTATCAGTGTACTGATTAAAACTCACATCACATTTAGTGTACATACAGTATATTTGGTGTAAACGGGACCCCAAGGTCAGACATTTTATGCACGTATGCCTTTTTTATACATAGGAAACTCAGAAATCCAATTCAAATGTAGAGCAGATTGATGGAGAAGTAGTTGGATCTTTAGGGCTTCAGGTGAGGTCTGGAGATCCTACTCCAAAAATATAATTATGGATTGATTGTAAAGTACCAACTTGTCATATAACCACTGGCTGCCATTCTTCACGATTTAATTATGTTGGAATTACAACAGGATACAATCTATTGCATCCTGTTTCTATCTATTTTGAATATAGATAGAAAAGACTTTGTTTTGCTTTATCTTTGCTCACACTGACTGTCCACTAGTTATCAACATGCAAGTTGAAGAAGCAGTTTCCTATATATGGGGAGTGACCACACCAGCCTGATGTGGCATTTCTATTAGCGGGACTCTAAGCCATTCCAGGGCCTTGGCCTTTAGTGTGTGTTTCATTTACCAAGAATGGCTCAACAACAAGAGATTCTGGGAACTTGTACAGAGTAGGGATGTAACGATATGGAAAATCTGATATCGATTATGTGACCAAATTATCATTACGATATTATCGCAGTATTCTTAATTACTGTACAAATGTACAAAAAACGCATACATTTAAATAATTTCACAAATCTTGTGATTTCCTTGTCAGCCCTTCCTTGTAACCCTAACCCCAAAACCTAACCCCCTAACCCTAACCCTACTAAAACATTAGAAGCCAAAATCTTATCAAAATGAAACTTTCACATTAAAAGGGCCAACAACTGGCAAAGAGAGAGATTTTATTTTAATAGTAAAAGTAAAAGCAGTCTCACATGACCAATTTAAGGAACAAAGCTTTTTTGCCTAGTGCAAATTTAAATGAACACTTTAATAATTATAGGAGGTCAAAATATGCAAACATTTATCAGGAACAAAAGTTAAAGTGCAGCTTTATTTTCTGCCATGCTTACGTTACGATGCCGATGTTACAAGCTACATATTCACGCGAGACACAGTCATGTGTCGCTCACGAGACTTGAGTGAGGCTGATATTACATATCCTGGTAATCGACCGCGATAATGAGATGAAGTCAAACATAAACGGCAATCGTTACTGGGTAAAATTTTACCACGCTTTACCGTAATACTAGTAACCGGTCCATCCATAGTATAGAGGCATGGCAAGTCCCTGCCTTGAGTCAGGTACTCCAGCATGGTCCTGAAAAACTGCTGAGTGGGGCAATAGTGTTGACTCGGTGCTGATTGGGTATGCCATAGACAGGAGATCATACACAGTCCTCTAGCTATCCCCTTAGATTTTGAGTCTTCACTCACTGCCACCATCACCATGCAAACAGTACACAGAAAACCAGCTCCTTCCATCTTTACTTTGTTGCTTTTACGCTGCTGATCTCCTTTTTGACTTAATTTTTATTGTTATCTTCTTAATTTACTGCGATGGACTTGCGACCTGTCCAGGGTGAACCCCTGCCTTTGGCCTGAAGAGAGCCGGGATAGGCTCCAGCAGATCCCCGTGACCCATTATCCATACCCGGGTATGGATAATGGATGGATGGATGGATCTTTTTTATTTATTGGCCCTTGGCAAACAGTGAAAAAGGTGCATTACCGCCACCAGGTCTTGCAAAGTGTTAGTTTGTTAGATCTATGGATCCTTCTGGGTTCTACAGCGTAATGGAAACGTAACTGTTGAAAGATCCGAGGAAGATTTCATGAATGTTGTATTTCCTGCCTTATGAGTTTTACCGCAGGCCCCTTCTAATGGAGGCTCACCTAATGTGGTTACAGTAAATAGGCTCTACGTGAATGTTCATACAGATGGGCCAAACATGTCCCGACTATGACTAGTACTCATCCTCTGCCCTTGGTGTTTTCTCTCCCAGACTAATGAACTGAGGAATGGTAGGACACCAAAGTGAATCACACGAAACTTGGAATCCTTACTACTCTCCTTTAAGGATTCGGTTTAACTTTTAATCACCCTTGAAATTCCCTTTGATATGAGTCACTGAGAGAAAAAGGAGCGAGAAGATGAGACAAAGCAGGCTTTCAACAGCTCGTACCATACGATGATGTCTGATGTAGATAGCTCCTCTGTCTAATTACCTAAACTTCAGCTGCGATTTCCTTTGAAGACAACAACCTCATGGGCATGATCAGACCGAAACCTCAGGCTAAATCTTTCTAACATTCACTTCATGCTCTCAGGACCATCGGATGAAAAGCTGCAGGAGATTTCAGAGATGATTTGTCATTTCTATGGTAATTTTAAAGCTCAAGTTTGGGGGATTGATCCCTTTGAAGCTACATTTAAAAAGGGTCACATCATCATAAGAAATGCAATTTATATGATCAAAAAAAAAGAAAAACTTTAGAAACACAGAATCTAATCCAGAAAGAGAACTGTTGATGCAGCTGTTCTGTTTTGGTGATGTGCTCCCTTTAATTTGCCTTTGGAAAACAAATTATTCTATTCTTTATTTTTGTTATTGCTGTACTATAATGTCCCCATTTTGCATCGTTCCAGACAACGGGGGGTCAGTAAACTCAGCCAACATTTCTATGTGGAGCCTCTGTGGATAATAAATGGACTGAAAAATAGGTCCCAAATGGGACTGTTGGTTGGTTCCATATTGGCCCAGTAATAAATGCACATGTGGGTTTGTCTGCGTGGGTTTGCTGCAGGATCACACTGAATGCTAAAAGCCCCCTCGCCCCCCAGATCATTTACTCAAGCAAAATGGGCTTAATTTGTGTGAGCCAATTCAGCCCGTGCACATATTTCCTGTTAGTTATCTGGTTGTCCTGTGATTATGACTCAATTTCACTTGAGAAAAATAAACTTCACTTGGAAAAGGATTTACTTGCACATGGACAAATTTGACAATAATAATCCCTGTGAGGTTTCTACACAGATGTTCAGTTGACTTTAGGCTTTGTTAACCAGTTTTAAATATTTCTTAAACAGTAATCAAATGCAACAAGTTGCCTTACGTCTCTGACGTTAATAAAACAGATACATTGTCGAAGATTCTTTCAGCTGGTAATCTTTAACTTCGCTTCTAAAGCAAGGCACAAAATTTACATTTTTATAAGTTAAGATGAATAATATTTAGCTGTTTTCTCATACCGACAGCTTGTTTTGAAATCATCATTCAAAGCATCGTTCAGATTTTACAGTGACAAGAAGCAGCATGTGAGCCTCTTGGCATTAACTGGTTTTCTGAGTTAATTTGCCACAAAGTGAGATTTGAGCTTCATCTCAGTCACAATCATAAAAAAACGCAATGTGCTTACGCTAATAAGACAAACAATTATAATTTCTCATGTCTTTAATGAACACACTTATTAAACATCTAAATTACTGAGAAAAAGAGCAAATAAACTCAAAAGCTAATTGGAGTTGGTTGTTTTCACACCTGTAGCCTAATTAAAGAAATTAGTTTAGAAATTTGCTTTAGAGCTACTTTGACTCATAAAATACACTGAACATTTTAACTATGCTGTTCATAAGAAGTATCTATTGCGAAGAATTATGACTCAAAATAAGGAGATCTCTAAAGCAAGACACCTCGCTTAATTATCCAAGCTTTCTCAAGGTCTACAAAGACACAGCGGCTCCCTCCGACCTCCTCTGTACTTCTATCAACATCAACACAAATATTGCACCTGTAGTACTTTTATTTGACATGAAAAATCAAATAAAACTTCATATACTATAACTACAAATGTGTTTATAATTAAGTCTTTTGATTGGTAGCTGGTATATCCAAGCCAAAGACAATTTGTATTGTAATGGACACAATACTAATGAAGTTGACTTGAAGTGAACAGAATTGAATTTAATTCAACTAAAAAACCTAATACAGCATAGTCATTCATATTTATAAAGACAATATGTTTTGTCGCACTGTTATTTGCACTAGCAGACCGTTGCGGCTGGTTGTGGGTTGGCCTGGAACACGGACCAAAATTAGCTAAGCAGCAGACAGCTTGTGCTAGCTTGCTAGCTAAGCATTAGCAATGCGGGAGGTCCCGCTGAGGATGTCCGCTGTCAGCTCCGCAGCTTTTCCAGTGTGGCTTGGCTGAAGGAGCTGGAAGCCACGGCAATTATTTCAGGGTCCTTCCAAGCAGATGTCTGCTGGGACCTGCAGTCGATCATCACAAGACTCGCGGGCTGACGGCGGCAGCCTTGCCTCGCTGCAGTGCACCTCATTTCAGATATCATGTCGGTAGCAGCACTTTAAATGAGGACATTTGAACAGATTTTTATCAAAATGTATGTTTTATTAAGTCAGTAATATTTCTTAGCTTCATATCTTAACATAAGCCAAGCCAGCAGAGCTAAAATAGCCCATTTGAAGCTTGGTGCCTCACAGTATGAGGAAAAAGAGGCTTCAAAATCACTCTTCTGGAAACCTATATGTGACATCACAGAGGGGTTTTTTTTTTAAGTTCTTCTCATGCAGTCTGTGAGGAAGACGAGCTACCGGCAAAGTGTCTGCTTTCCTCCACCTCCGCGTCTGAAGAAGCCCACTGAGGCGAGTCATTTATCACTTCCTGGTTACAAAGGTCTGTGTGTGGACTCGATTGCTCTATAGCACCACAACTGACCGCCAGTTATTTATTCCTGATTATCAGGTGGTCTCCAAATTTTTTATTTATTAATTTTATTAATAAATAGTGTCTATTTAAAAACAAACATTTTTAAAGCCCAACAGTTCCCGGCCAGGATGACTCCAAAGATACAAGCAAGTCAGAAAACTGGCAGAACACCGTGGGGGAAGCCACGACTTCTCCCCAAAAAATGCTTTATGTCTGAAGTTTGTTAAAAAGTCCACAACTCTACTGGGAAAATGTCTTGCAGAAGATAAAACAAAAATATAAAACTGCTCAAGAAGAGAAATTGACCTTTCTGTAAACACCGCCCCCTCCCTAGTTACTGTTGCTAGGTCGGATAATCTTGCTGCTCCTGCGTTAAGGATGTTAATGTAAATGATGTATGTTAATTTGCTATTTTTCGATTTCTATCTCTATCATCAGTGTTAATATTATAGTACAATAACACCATGGTGAAATATTGCTGCTGGGGACCTGCAACAGTGACTCGAGGTGTCCAGAACGTTTGGAGGGGCATTTTTATTCCCTTTCCCAAACCAAAACAAACGCTGGAAAAATGCTGGCTGTGGGTTCAGTGTGTGTCCGTCCACACAAGCAACTGAACGTGGGGAAAGTTACAAAACACACCTACATTTTCTCCAAGGTAAGTTTACTTTGTTTATTAGATGACTGATTTAACCACTTTTTAGTAAAAATAATAATATGATTTAGCAGCAGGGAGGGTAATGAGTGAAAACATCTCTCTGTTAGCATTAGCTCCGGTCCATAGGGCTATTCCACACCAGAGCAGTCGCAGCATTGTATTAAGATTATTAATACAGTGACGTTAACATCACAAGCCTCACCTTATACCTAACAAAATAAATATCCAGGGCCATATAAATTAGTAGACAACGAGGCAGGGTTATAGCTGGCTAGCGAGCTCTGGTTCATAGTGTCGAAGTCATTGACACTGGACCAGAGCTAACGCTAACAGAGACCTTTGTGCCTCATTACATTGTGCCAATCACATAACATGAGTATAACATCAAAGTCTCTGGACCCATGAAATTAAAAAAAAAAAAAAAAAAACTCACACAGAGCCGGCTTGGTACGTAGAATCACCTGTTGTGATAAATCCATATTTCAAGTAGGGCTCCTGCTATTGTCGGTTAAAAGCTTTCTTTTTCTTGGAAGTTGTAGGCTGTTCTTCTTTCTCTTCACTGTGAATTTTCCCCTTCACAAGGAAACTTTCCAAAGACGTCTGTTTCTTACTCATTTTGCTAGCTGGGTTAAATTTTGGCGCTCAAGTGACCGAGATGTAACCGAAAGAATCCAGTCACTTTTCAAAATAAAAGATTTTTCAAAATAAAAGCTTGTCCAGAGTCATATAATAAGTAAAAATTAAATAACCAATTTTTTTCTTGTGCGGCCCTGTACCAATTGATCCACGGCCAGGTACCGGTCCGTGGTCCGGGGGTTGGGGACCACTGCTGTATGAGACCTCAGAAACTGTATGTTTTTGCACTAGTGTTTTCAGTCCATCTTGCCTTCAAACAACAGTCATTAGAAATTTCTGGAATTCAATCTGGATTAATATTGAAGGAAAATCAGTTTATCACGTGTGATTTGATTTCCTTCCTTATCTGTGTATATCAAACTTGTTCAAGTCACTGAATTCACTGAATTGTCAGTTGTCACGTTAATGCCGTTAAAGAAGGTAGCTCCACCTTCACCATCGCCGTTACTTCGTATCATCTTCTTCTGTTCCCCCTCCAGCCCCGGTGGAGTTCACACTCTGTCTGTATTAATATCCAGCAAATCAAATCAATGTCTCTTCCCTGATATTAACTCCTCTACCTGTTACCATGGAAACACAAAGGCCAGTGTATATCATAACGTGGAAGGGGGGGAGGCAGCCTGACTCAAATCGGGTGGAAACCCAGGGGTTAGAACTTTCCCTCCGTCGTGTACTATCATGTTGAGATTGTCACATTAGAGAGTGCGAGGCGAGACTCCCCAGTCAGAGGTGTGAAATTTCACTGATGTTAAACCGTAGATCAGCCAAAGTCTATCTCCAACGCAGCTGTCGCTGGTCATACTTCACTGAGTTCTTTTTTTTTTCTTCCATGTAATGTTTCAATGTCACACACATCATCTTTGTCACATCCCACTCACTGGTCCCCCACCGAGGCCGAAAGAAGGAAAACAAAGGCAATCACACACACAAAGGGTCTTTTTTTCCCCCTTTGTCTCTCAGAAAAGGAAAACTAAATTAAATATAACACAGAGAACTCACATTGACTGAGTTCTTATGTATTTTCTGCATCATTTGAAAAGGGAAAGTCAGTTCAAGAAACAACATCAACAACAACGACACCACAGGAGGCAAATTCTGAAATTCAAACAGAACACAAACAAATAAAACCACAACACGGTCATTACAAAAGGAAACAAATGACGCCTTTTCTCTAAAGGTGGCACAATTTCCTGATGTTATCATGAAAGGTTTGTTGCATGGTTTGTTTCAGATACCACACAGAGGGAGCACAATTACCCCCTTTAAATCGGAGCGAGCCATTCAACTCCACCCTTCGATTCTGCCGTGTGGAACCTCATTCAGAGTCATCCCTACAGCTTCACGCTGCCATACAAATGTTAATTTAGACACACATTACACCCAATAACCCCTGAAGCAGGTTAATACACCACAAGAGAGCTGTGAGCTCACACTAGCACGCATCAGGAAGACAGGAAAGTGTCGGTTTTTTGAGAATGAAACTGCACTGCAAGTGTTTTTCCTGTCATTCAGCAACAGCCAGTTGGAAGTCTTATTTTTAGACAGACTGTCATTGTTTGACACGCTTTGAAATGGAGGGTAGCTGAAACAGTGTGTGGTATGATAGATAGATGGGGGGAGCAGAAGCCAGAGGCTATCCTCCAGCATGCAGGCTTTCGCTGTGGGAAAAGGGAGCTGCTGCCCGGCGCCTCGCTAAGCTTCGTCCTCGGACCCTTCCAGTCCAACCTGGAGCCGAATGTGACGATCTGCAAATACAGTTTAGCTGCACGACAAGCTGCATTGCACTAATGAGAGCGATTATTCTCTTAGGCCTTTACTCACGGCTCAGGAATCAGGTTCACCAGAAGTGCGAACTGCTAAGTATCTAAACTGATGACAGGTAGCCATTAACACCATCGACTGCAAAGGAGCAGTAATTTAAAAAAAAAAACATCTATAAAAGTGCAGACATCTGTAGCTTTATATGATTTTACTGGATAAAGTACACACACACAAACACACATACACAATTTGTCATGGGTGTGAAATCAACCAGTGGAAGGCCAAAACTGTTTTATGCACCAGGCTGTAAATATGTATATTTCTCCTTTATAGCTGGACATTTTATCATAGGGGTCCTATGGGGGCCAGGCCCTAGTGGCCACTCAAAGAACTGCATGCATTGCATTTTTTTTTTTTGTTTGTCAATTTATATTTATATATATATATATATATATATATATATATATATATATATATATATATATATATATATATATATATATATATCTGGTGGTAGAGAGGTCTGGGTCTCTCTGCTGCCCTTGCTAACGAACTATGGATTACGTGGAAGATGATGATTGGAAGGATGGAAGGATGGATGCAAATGCTGAGTAGCAAAAATACAGCCAGATTGTCAAAGCCCTCAATAGTAATCAATTCAGATAATCTTTAAGCTGAAGTATTTCAACAGTATTTTCCATATGCTTAAAACATTACTTTGCCAACACATAATTTTGCCAACTTAGCTTCCAGTCATTATAATCCATCAAGACTGCAAATAAAGCATTTCTAATATGGTAGCTTTGTCTATCCTACCAAGCCTAATGCCAATTCAAGAGTCAAGTGTAATCTTTCCGTAACTTAACTTTCCCCTGTTTTCACCCTCCAATGAATCACACATAAGTGTTGTTGATCAATACAACAGTGGAACAGACAGTATAACTAACTATTCTTTTTTTTTTTTAATTTTTGACTTCAAGCTGCTTTGCTTTATAGCAAGGCCAAACTTTTATCTAAATTACAAGGAGCTTGGTTAAAGTAAATATGAAAAATGCAACCAACTAGGAATTTCCAAGTTCTGCTAGTTTTGTTGGGTTTTGACTGATTTGCTTGCACATTCTTGCTGCGTGTTTTTAATTTGAGCTCCTATTTTATTCGGAAAATGTTTTCCCCTCGTCTGTGACTAACTTTGTTCTGGTTAGTCTTAATTGTCACCCTGTGTCTCTTGTTAGCCACTAAAGTGTTTGTCAGTGTGTATACCCTCTACCTCCTCCCTTGCTAGTCTGTTTGTCTTTCTTCAGTGTTTGTAAACTCACTGAAATTCCCTTTTTCTAAATCCTTTCCTCTTTTGGTAGCATCCTGTTGTTGGAGTGGTTTTAGTTTTAATCACACATCATTACTGTCAGAAAACTAAACCTATTTTATTTACTTTAGCCCTGTTAAAGATAAAGATAAGTGATGTCCCACAGTGGGTAAATTCACATTGTTGCAACAGCAGGATAGTACAGAGCAGAATAAGACGGACCCACTAATGAGAGGAGTGAAATTTTGTGAAAATGTTTCATAATGGTGTCTTTTAAAGAAAGTAGAATAGAGCCAGACTCCGAGGGACAGGAACAGTCAGAGAAAGGCTCAGGTGCCCTTGATAATTTACCACTCGTCTGAATTATGCAGCCTTTTTGCTGTTGTGCTGAATAATGTAAGTCTACCCGAATGTGGAAAGCTCTCATAGTTTTGAATTTCTGTTTAGTTTAATTTACTTGTGTTCTTCTTCTTTCTCCCTCTGTTCTGTCTATTGGTGTTTTACTTCTGTGATTTCAGGGGTCATGTTTTGTTTGTCTGGTTTTCTTATTCTGCTCTTTGGTATGTCTTTGTTCAGTGTTTTCTTTTTTCCTGACTCTCTCTGTCAGCGACTGGTTGCCTTTCCTGATTGTGCGCACCTGCGTCGCATCAGCCCATGTCAGAAATATATTGTCATGTCTCTTTTCTTCTGTCCCCTGCCAAGTCTTGCTGTCTTTCTTCAACGCTGTTGTGCTCTTCTGTTTAGCTTTAGACAGGAGTCTTGGGTCCAGAGCTTCTTCTCTCGTAACAGAAACAAATCTGTTTGTTAGCTTCAGTTCAAAACAGTTCTACCTAAAGTATGTTTCACTCGTATCCCAGAGTTTAGCTCAAAGTTTAATGCCATTACAGTGTCAGAACAAGAACAGTTGTCTTTGATCAGCGGTCACCCTTGTTGGAAATTAGAAGTACATGGCAATGTAAATGTCAACCCTGTGGAGTAGGGATGGAAGCGCAGTAAAATTTTACACGATAACAATTACCATTTATGTTTGACTTCATCTCTTTATCCCGGTCGATTACCGGGATATGTAATATCAGTAATATCAGCCTCATTCAAGTCTCGCGAGTGACTCGCAACTCACGACTGTGTCTCACCTGAATACGTAGCTTGTAACATCGGCATCATTACGTTAGCGTGATAGAAAGCGGTGATAGCACGCGGAACATTTACCAACCCACTGAAAGGACGAAATCCGAGGTCTGGGCATATTTGTTTGTTTTTTTTTTTTAAGAATGGAGAGAGACAACTGGTGGAGGACAATTATCCTGTCTGCAGAGCACTTGTTTACATTTTATTGTACAAGTTGTACTGTTGTACAATTTGTACAAGTAACTGTTTCTTTATTTACACATTTATACATGTTTAAGGTTCAGCTTGAAGTCCAAAGTTTATTTCATCTGAAGTTGCACTTTAATTTTTGTTCCTGATAATTTTTTGAGTATTTTGACCTACGATGGTTGTTAGTGTTCATTTAAACTTGCACCAGACAAATACGCTTTGTTCCTGTAATTTATTTTGTTCATTTAGAATAAAATCTCTTTCTGTACTAGTTGTATCCCCTTTTAATGTGAAAGTTTCATTTTGATAAGATTTTAGCTTGGCAAGAAAATCAGAAGATTTTGTGAAATTATTTTAATGTATGTGTTTTTTGGACATTTGTACAGAAATTAAGAATACCACGATAATATTGTAAAATGTGATAATTTGGTCACCATAATTGAGATATCAGATTTTCCATATCGTTAAATCCCTATTGTGGAGTTGGTGTAGCCTACATTTAAATCAAATTTTTTTACATAAAAAAAAAATCCACATCCACTAGAAAATATTAATTTCCTATACCACTTAAAGAACATATATTGAATCCTGTAATTATTAAATAGTTTGAAAGGGTTGCTAACATGATTTTTGATCTTATTCTGGATTGCGCCGGAATCATAATTATCATGGATGTGAGCTGACACTTTAAAAGATGGTTTAGGTTGCACAGAGTTGCGGGAGCATGTATTTAATTTGAGGGTGTCAGCCTTTGTGAAAATGCAGGACACTCCTGGAGCTGCCAGGAGACCTGGGGTGTCTGGGTATTTTGCCTGGTGGGTTACATGTAGGCTGCAATTCCAGAGACTGAATGATTGGTGTTGTTACCAGAGCTCTGTAATACAGCTGTTGGTTTTTTTTCCTTCATTCAAGCACCTCGACCAACACTTCAGAGCTTTCTGTACAGTGCTGATTGTGATTATACCGCATGTGTCTAATTTTAGATGGAAAAAGCTTGTTGAGTTTCAGGCTGGGCATCATTCATCCATCCATTATCCGTACCCACTTAATCCTATGCAGAGTCACAGGGATCTGCTCGAGTCTATCACAGCTCTCTTTGGGTGAAAAGCAGAGGTCCATGCTGAACAAGTCGCCAGTCCATCACAGGGCCACATGTAGATGAACATCCAGACACACTCACAATCACTCCTCGGGGCAATTTAGAACTACCATTTAACCTAGCATGCACGTATTTGGATTGTGGGAGGAAGCCGGAGTACCCGGAGGAAACCTACGCAAGTAAGGGAAGAACATGCAAACTGGGCATCATTTTTACCTCAGTGGGCGAAGTCAAGTCGCTCTGGATTTGAACCAGAATTGTTTGGACCAATAGGATGTGGGAGTTCTGGGCTTTTTATGTTAGGAAAAATAAACTTTTGCACCGATAGGGTGACGGATGTGTATATGTCAGGTTACTTGTAGCTATACAGTTCCTTCATCATAATGGATGATCGAGTCAGAAAGACAGAAACATAAGAAAATTTATATTTTTCTGTAATTATTACCAGAAGCTGACATGTATGCACATATTAAACAGACGCAACTGAAAGTTTAAAATTATGCTTTTAAATGGATTTGTGGTGATCTCTTGCTTTTGAACTCGGTACTGACTTGATTTCACTTTTAACATTCACTGCAGAGCAATTACTTTGACGCATATTACTCAGTCTGCTATATTCCAGCCTCCGTACAAGAGTGAACGTGTGAGCCATCTCATTCACCTTCAACACTCCATTTTCAGTTGTATTGGATTCACTTCCAGTCAGTGCAACTTCAGAGGCACAAACCCAGTGTTTGATCATAGGCAGCCAGGGAGGGTTTTTTTTTGGTGATAATGGGATCGGATCACGTGACTTGACACCTTTACTTCATAACGCTGTTTATTCCAGGATTGGGAGCTGTAATATCTGCATTCATGACTAGACCTGTGATCCTGGAATTGATTATGCTCTTTGAGTTGTGTTTTGAAAATGGCAAACTTCAATTTTGGAAAAAATGATCAGGCATTTCAGCTGCTCATGGACAAACTTGAAACTATAATTGCTTTCGAAATTGCCTCTTTAAGAAGAAGTTGACGGCATTAGCTGCGGGACCGGGTTTGCTCCAGTCTCACTGCCGAGTGTCGCAGCTCGTCTGTTTCAGCATTTCAAACTCACATTGGCAATCAGTTACAGGTGTATTTGTAACATGTCAGCGAGTATGATTGGTTAATTATGTTTGCACTCTCAGCCGACTGCAGTGGCAAGTGTCTGAGCTGATTCTCTATCTGTACGCACACACCAGTGGTTTCTTCCAATATTTAAACCCGGAGACACAATGTTTTGAAAAATGAAGCCGGGCTCATTTATTGACAACTAGACTGTGGCTCACTGGAAGATGAGAAAAAATCATTAGATGAAAAATAGCAAAAATAGATACTTAAATGAGGATGCCGGTGCACCTCAAACCAGCAATAGTTGGGAAAACATGGAAAATCCAAATTAATGAGAAATAATATAGCGATTTTTTTAAACTGAGTTTGACTTCTACTTTTCTCAATGTATCCCCAAGATATATTATGTTTTTATTGTTTTCTTTTTTGTTATTGTTGTTGTGTGGTTCATTTCACTCATTAATTTGCACCCACTTAGTTGTGCCAGGACTGCAACACATTAAATGTTATGGTGGCAATTTAGTGCAGATACAAAAGCAATGTAGCCAGCCCCCAAAATCCGCAAACTGGAGCCGGAGCCCCCCCGAGCCTTAATAATGTGTTTAAAATATGTTTAAAAACGGCAAAAAAGTAGCGAGACACTGCAGCGAAACTAGACAAAGGCTAAACTGGTCTTTCTGTTACCCTCACAGCCTCTGGTCTCTGAACCGTAGTAAACAAACTGCTGGTATTGTGCTATTTTTGGCTCGTAATTAGCGGCTAACACGCTAACAACAACAAAAGAAAAAGTCCGGTTTTCTCTGTGTGGCAGCAGAGTATCACACAGGGGTCTGTATGATGGTCACTGAATGTTCAAATACTGACAACGCCACACTGGGAATTTCACCCAGAGAATTATTTCCCCAAACACTGGAGGCACACAGGTCCACTTTACTTCAAAGGCCTGAAACGTGAGTTTGAGTTAAATACCTGCCTACCTGTTGGAAATGATCCGAAATGATTGACAAGCTTAAAAACAATGCTCCTCAAAGAAAGATGGGAAAATGGCATATTTCTCTGTAATGGTCAGTGGCACAAAGCTAAGCTGGACCCCTCTGATCTCTGACAGCTCGTCATGCAATACTGTCTGAGGGATCAATTATCGAAGGTGGATATAATCAATGGGCAAGGAATCATTATATAGCTTTTGTCAAGCACAACAATATGGGCTTAAAGTCACAAACGCCACTTAAAACTTCAAACTGCAAACAAGAAGCCTCGTGTTAATGTTGCATCTGGAAAGGACCATCACACAGTGGAAACATGGATTGTTCTCAGATGAAACTGTATTCCAGATTTTTTTTTTTTTTAAACTTTTATTAATTTTGAAGATCTGGAAACGGTCTGGATGGCCGGTGTCATCTTTTGTCCTGAGAGGATGGCGCTATCAGTTATCAGTCACAGAGTTATCTGTGATGGTGAGCTATCTGCCTCCACGCTCTCACAGATAATAGCATGAAGGTTGTATCAGTGCATTTGGCAAAGGTCATTCACACTTCTGTGTTGGAAGGATTTTTGCAGAAAAATACATTTGATCTTTTCGACCAGGGGCGGGAAATCCCAGTCGTCGAGGGCCGCTGTCCTGCATGTCTTAGATGTTTCTCTGCCACAACACACCTGATTCAAATGAATGGATCATCATCAGCTTGTCATCCAGGTCAACCATCCATTCATTTAAACCAGGTGTGCTACAGCAGGGAAAGTTCTTAGACTTGCAGGGCAGCGGCCCTCGAGGACTGTTTTAGACCAACATATAAAACCACATCTTTTTCTTTTAAGTGTTGTGGGAAATAATGGCAATGAAACAAAGTGTTGAAAAAAACTCACTACTCACTGGGATGCCTGTAAATTAATTAATTCATTGAATGAATTTGATGAGAAACGACATGAAATATCTTTGGTTTGTGCTGTCTGCAAAGAAACTGGCATCAAAGTAAATTCAAAAACCTCATTATTTTGATTTTTATTTGCATTTTTGATATCGTCCCAACCTTGACTTTAGGTTGTATATGGTTGCACATTATGACTGGTTGAGTACTGGTAGTTTTCTAAGAGGATACATACATCCTGCAATGCTCCAAACTGTTTGTTTCTCTGAGGAAAAATGAAAATTTGACATTCAGTGATGAAAAACCGACTGGCTCAGCTTGGTGCATCGGATTATTTAAAGAGTGTTTGTCTGTGACTTTAACAGACAGATCTGGTGTCAGTTTGTCAGAAAATACTATTCTATGCAGATAAACGTCAGTGATCCATTTTTTTTTTTCTTTTAACTGATGGCATTAACTGTGAGTGTTGTAAATTTAGCTACTGCTTAGCTGAACTACTGTTGTGAGGCTGGAAACAAAGAGGGGAGAGAAAAGACATCTTTGGAGTCCTAACAGAGATTTTTTTATACAGATTGTGTCTAATCTGTATTGGTTGGCCAGAAATAGGCTTTAAGCCTTTCAGCCTTCCTTTAGACACTGAGAACATGCATTAAAACGACACAGTACAAACACTTTGCATGGTTTCCTCATTTCCATATTCATAATATGGCAGGTATATTTTTGGCTTCAAGGTTGTTCTTTTTTTAATCTTTCTTTTTCTTTATTTTTCATACCATATTTAGTATAAACTGGGCTTTTGGTTGAGATAGTATTTTCAAACTGTAAGTATGAGATAAAGGGGAAAAATAGCTATTACGGATACTTTCGGAATTCACCCACAGGAAGAAAAACAAAGACATTTCCATTTCCCCCCTCGGCAAACAGTTGTATGTGGAGCCCATATGAGGTGTGAAATGGCTGAAAACGGGGCCACAGTGGGATCGTGTGCTGGTTCTCTATTGCCGATTTGTGAATTGCCAACTTCATTTCGCTTATGTGGTTGGGCTAAGTGGGACCTAGATAAGACACCCATGCTTGGGACCGTGCCCATTCATCTCCCGCGTAACTCGGCATTCACCTCTGGGGGAAATTCACACTGGAACAACATGGAGCCCAATTTTCCGACCATTTATATCTCAGATGGACCCCGCATACAAATGTTGGCTGGGAATTGCTATCCCATTTCGTCTTTGCTATTTCTTACTCTCCTGAACCTCCTCACTCCACCAGCAAGTCTGTTCAGATGACAGCCCAAGCACCTCCCTTCCTGTCTCTCTTATAACATTTGCTGTCGCTGTCCAGTCATTTGGCAGTTCTTCACTGCCACCGGCAGCCCTCTTTCAACTCCCATCACTTAATCTTCTCTTGATCTTCTCTCCCTTTGCTCCTTTCCTTATTTGTACCACCACATCCTCTATCACTACCATCTACCATCCTATGCTGTCTGGCTACATTCTTCCTGTCACCACCTTGAAGTTTCCAGTCTCTTTTTAGATCGCATCTTCCCCAAAGACTTCTACGTCTTTGACTAAATCTGACATTCAAGATTTATATCACAGAAAAACACTGAAGTCAGGAAAAAGAGGAAAACTGATAAAGATTTACTTAACAGAGGTAGCCCACTCATTTACACCTTCACATTGGCAGCATTTTTAGTATATCACCCCCATTGACTTTGAATGGGCTGACATCAACTGTGGAGGCAGCTTTGCTTCTGTCAGAAACTGGGGAGTCTTCAACTTTTCACGTTTTGACCTGAGCGCCAGTCAGTCCAACCGCAGCTACACAGCCGGAGCGAGACACTGAAAGTAGGACTGTTGTGAAGCATGTGACTCGGTTGCTGATGGTATGACGTGGGCGCATCTGAAATGCCCGCCGTTGAACGTCTCTCTAATATCAAAGGAGCACATCTGATGTTCACACAACATACCACTGCAAACCACCGATGTCAAACAAATCATATGGCATCAACATTTTACATCTCACGACTGATAGATCAAAGATAAAGTTCACAAAGGAATCAGCGGCTTATGAGCTTTATACCCCAAATCTACTACAACAAAGTGAGTAATGCGGATTTCACGAGTTGACATTACACTGCCAACTCACTCCACCCTGCCTACTCACTCTTTTTCATCTATTTTCCTCTTTTCTACACAGTTGAGGACAAGTGTTTAAGCTCCTGCACCTTCTTCACCTCCTCCTCTTCCACGTTCTCGATGGAACGCCTGTGAGTGCTTAGATAAACAATAGTATCCATCCATCCATCCATTAGCTCCCACATGGTCCAAAGTCGGGTCGCGGGGGCAGCAGCAGTGAAATTTCATGAGTTTTGGGGCAATAATTAACGGAGATATTGAGAAACAAAATTTCCGGCCCCATTGACCGCAATGTTATCAAAAATTTAAAAAGTGAACCAGAATCCAGGATTTCTTCCAGATGACAACCAAAATGAAATGAGATCTTCCTTTTCACATTTCTGACAACTCTTGAAATTTCATCAAAATCCATCCATAACTTTTTGAGTTTATGCTATTTGGACACACTCTTCTACGCGCATAAATGCGGGTTGGTTCAGACCACCCGCTAGCCACTATCCTAAACCCGCAATCGCAAGATACCGAATTTGCGGAAAGCGCAAATGACACGCCCATTACCGCGCCTACAAGGTGAGTAAGGGAAGTCGGCAACGCGGGAAACGGCTTTAGGGAAATGGAAGATTGCATAGTGGTTAGTGGAGGTTACTAAATCCGCAATTTTCGGGTAGCGGCTAGTGGGTAGCGGCTAGCGGGAGGTGTACGATTGGGGCCATAATCTCTCCAGCGGGTCCTGGGTCTGCCCCGTGGTCTTCTCCCAGTTGGACATGCCCGAAACACCTCTCCAGGGAGGCATCCGGGGGGCATCCTAACCAGATGCCCGAACCACCTCAACTGGCTCCTCTGGATGTGAAGGAGCAGCGGCTCTACTCTGAGTCTCTCCTGAATAACTGAACTTCTCACCTTATCTTGAAGGGAGAGTCCAGTCATGGAGAAAACTCATTTCCGCCGCTTGTATCGGCGATCTCGTTCTTTCGGTCACTACCCACAGTTCATGACCATGGGTGAGGGTTGGAACAAAGATCGACCGGTAAACAGAGAGCCTTGCCTTTTGGCTCAGCTCTCTCTTCACCACAACGGACCGGTACAGAGTCACCACCACAGCAGACGCTGCATCAATAATAAACAATAGTAATAATATAAAAAAAAAAATTTAGAAAAAAAATGAGTGTAAAATACAGGCTAAGAGTGACTAAACACACGAAACAAGCCAAAGTGGAAGCTTAAGTCGTGATGGCTTGTTGGATTACCAAACCGTCACAACTGAGTGTGCTGCAGCACTCCAGTGCCTCTATGCAAACTTACTGTTACACCAACAGAACACCGACTATCTGACTGGCAGCATGTGCAGAAAACACGCACATACATGAGCTCTACACAAACAATGCCAGTCATGAGCTATTTGATCCGGCAGAGGGGGTGCTTTTATATTCCAGGCATTATTGTTGCACCCTAAATAGATGTATGTGGCATTTCTGAGGGCAACATTTAATTTTATGGTGCATAAAGATGTTTTGAACCCATTGTGTTCTGGAGCAGATGAGACCTGTCAGGTGAGACAGTGGGAACAGCTGATCCCTGCAGAATCATCCTGGAGCTGATGCAGACGAGGACGCTCCACCGTAATCAGGCCCCGGAGGTAATCTAAGCAGGACATTATCCGCCTCGCTGCTTCTCTGCTTCTACGCAGCATCTGGACGGCTCAGCCACCTGTCCAGGATGGCTTTGACTTTTTTTTTTTTTTTTTTTTTTTTAAATAACCATGTTTGTTTCTCTTTTCGCCCTCATTTGGCAAGCATTGCATTTAGCCAGGTGAGATGGGCTTTTCAGCGTCGCGGATCAGTTTTGTCCATAATGCAGAGCTGCAAAATAACATTTTTCCAACATTGTTTCAGTCTTGCTTTTTTTTTGAAGTGATTTGTCAGCGTCACAAGTGCTTTGAGGGCTTAAAGACTTTTCTCCGAGTGTAATACGAAGGGTTTAACTTCAATAGCGTCATGCTCTTCGGGCCCGTTATAACCAGAAGCAAAATATGTGCGCTTTTACCTGCTGTTTCATAAGCCCAGCCGGACCCAGTTGAGAGAACATGAAAAACGAAACTCAAAGCCAACAGTTCAATATCTGGAGCGGCTTTGCTTCAACCTCAAGTCCCACCTGCAGCGACTCAGAGCGAAGCGCTGGCAGGCATCCCCCTCTCTGCTGGAGGGATAACGAATATGCCTGAAGGTTTCGAGATCGGATGACCGTTACGGGGTAATCTGTTCGTTTAGAGACGCGTATCTCACCGTGGCCTGTCCTTTCTAGAATTATACATTCGAAAAGGCTGAGTGCTGGCAAATAAAATGTGCTTTTTGACTTAAAGACTGACCCTTTTCTCATACCTAGTTCAAATTTCTTCAAAAATCCTTCTTTTTCTCTTGTTGCTCTTTTTTACTACCCGTCTTGACGTTACGGCGGGTCAGTCGAGCGCTCCCATGTTTAGCCTGATCAGCCGTCCTTATTCTTTCTTTCTATCCTCCTTTACTTAATTCAAGGAATTTACGAATGCCATTTAATGTTCATACAACCAATGAGAGTAAAGTGACAACAACCTTCTTGTCTGTTTTGAGTCGAGGCCCCTGGATTGATCCCTGTGTGAGTTTTTCCATAAACCCAGGCGCCGTTGCGACTGCTTTGGCTCATTCTGTACTGGTACAAATGGCTGACAGTGATAGAGATACCAGACCTATTTCAGGAATGGATTTTCACAAAGTAAATAGTGAAAGCTGGCCAGGAAATCCTATGTGTAAACAGCTTACATGTTGCAGTTTGAACTCTAGGCTTGATGGGTTCATCAGAAATACTTTTTTGTTTTTTGTTTTTTAATGGATCTCTATTTTTGGGAGGGTATAGCTTTAAATAAAACCGCATTTCCCAATGCAAAGCTAAACCGCCAGCCAGTTTAGCTTTTTTTTTTTTTTTTTTTTTTTTTGAACCAAGACATCAAAGTCAAATACTAATTAGCGTCATGACAGTGGAGCGATCAATGCTCTCAAATGAAAACTTCTCTAAATCAATACCCGTTTGTTTTTTGTGTTAATTTTAGCTCCCACCCATTAATTAGCCTGAGAAAACGCCTCCACCGAGATAATACTTTCATTCATCTTATCAAAGACGCTTCAGCGCTGCCTCTGTGACTTTGTGGCGTCTCTCTGTCCCTCTAACCGGCTGCAGGTATTTTGTCTTAATGTGCAAATGTGCAGATTTAGGAACCCAAACAAATACACGACTCTGTGCAGCGACTGCACTTTCAGTTGTAAACGGCGTGCACTCGCGGGTGGCAGACACAACTTGAGAATGCGTGCAGCACACGGACCAGGAAACAGCCGCCGTCATCCTCAGAACCTGTCAAAACAACAACCGTTTTCAAAGCGAGCCAGTCACGCTTACAGATAACTTTGGGAGGAATAAACAACTGTGAGTGTTGTCTGCTGAAATATTTATAGCCGGTGCGGCTCAGCCAGCGAGTTCTGCAGTGCTGCACTGACAGAACCGCCGTATTTCCACGTCTGTCAACGGCGCGGCGCGTGAAAGAAGCTGCTGCTGTCATCTGCATCAATGCCAGCCCGCTTTCCCCCGGGAGACCCGGTGCAAGCCTTTCACGCTAATAAAGCATTTCAGAGGGCAAACACGATAAAATGAAGAAGCGCAGGTACAGTACGCGGGGAATGCTCCCGCCGTCTGAGCGTGACAAATCATTCCCCAGAATGACATTCAGCCTAATCATGCAGGGGATGCTGCTGTAATGCACTGTGAAATTGACTTTATGAACTGAATCATGATCTAAGACAGAAACAAACCAGAAGGTGTGCCTTCCTGTTTCTGCTCCAGTTAGGTTTGCACACAAACCAGTTACCTGATAGTTACCTGGATTATATTAAACATCAAACGCATTTACTTTGACTGTTGCTAAAAACCTCATTTCAAAGTGAATGAGTGACTGAGTAGCGAGAGCTCTTTTCTTCACATAAAAGTTTCAGTCATTAAAAATGTGCCTCCTGTGGGAGTTATCAGACGCTGTTCATTTTTTGACAAGCAATCTGACTGACTAAAGCTCACAAATGTTCAATCAAAAACAGCCAGGGACGTGCATTTCAGTATTTCTGTTTTTACACTGAGCTGTGATCACACACTGCCTTCAAATACGCTTGTTAATATCAGACTCTACTGTGAGCCGAGCTGAGGAACATCTAAAAGTTCAGGCCAGTGCAGAAGAAATGTTCATCAATATCACACGAGACCTTGTTGGCCCTTCTCGTCAGGAAGAAATGACGTTTGAGCGATGCCTCTGCTGCTTCTGCTTGTCCAGTTGTTCAGTACTTTCCCTCATTCAAGCAGAAGAGAGCATCAGCGGTGGCTCCGAACCCACCAGGTCATCGTAGCCGAAGGCATGTTGTACCTGCCGCCCATCTAAATGGATATATCTCAGCACAAAGGTTATTCTACCTTTGTTTTATTATTTACATGTTTTCCATTAAAATTTTAATAGAATTTTTTAACTTCCATAGAAAATAAGAGAAACAATGATGCTGTCAAATGAACTGAAAGTCTAGAGTTCAAAAAGTAAACTCCACCACAAACATCATGAGACAAGAGCTAACAAAACAAGTGCAAAAGTGGCGAGGCAAGTTTATTTGTAGAGCACAATTCTTACTCAAGACAATTCAAAGTGCTTTACATATTTATAAAATCACAAGAAGGGAAACAGAATCATTCCATAAAACATAAAAAAACATTTAAAAAAATTAATTAAATTAAAAATGAATTTAAAATGAAGAGTGCAGATAAAATCCTTTCAGTTGTCATATGCACATCTAAACAGAACTGTTTTCAGCCTGGATCTGAACATTGTCAGAGTTCAGGTCTGTCTCACATCTTCTGGAAGACTGGTCCAGATTTTAGGAGCATAAAACTGAAATGCAGCTTCACCTTGTTTAGTCCTGACTCTGGACACCAGCAGGAGACCACTACCTGAGGTTCTCAGAGTCCAGGTTGGTTCATATGGACTCTAACATGTCAGAGATGGACTTTGGGGCCATGAAGAGACTTGAACACAAGTAGAGCTGTTTTAAAGTCTATTCTCTGAGGGACAGGAAGCCAGAGACCTCAGGACTGGACTAATATGGTCGTATTTCCTGGTTCTAGTCAGGACCAGTGCAGAGACCTCAGGACTGGACTAATATGGTCGTATTTCCTGGTTCTAGTCAGGACCGGTGCAGAGACCTCAGGACTGGACTAATATGGTCGTATCTCTTGGTTCTAGTCAGGACCGGTGCAGAGACCTCAGGACTGGACTAATATGGTCGTATTTCCTGGTTCTAGTCAGGACCGGTGCAGAGACCTCAGGACTGGACTAATATGGTCGTATTTCCTGGTTCTAGTCAGGACCGGTGCAGAGACCTCAGGACTGGACTAATACGGTCGTTTCCTGGTTCTAGTCAGGACCGGTGCAGAGACCTCAGGACTGGACTAATACGGTCGTATTTCCTGGTTCTAGTCAGGACCGGTGCAGAGACCTCAGGACTGGACGAATATGGTCGTATTTCCTGGTTCTAGTCAGGACCGGTGCAGAGACCTCAGGACTGGACAAATATGGTCGTATTTCCTGGTTCTAGTCAGGACCGGTGCAGATACCTCAGGACTGGATGAATATGGTCGTGTCTCCTGGTTCTAGTCTGGACCGGTGCAGAGACCTCAGGACTGGACTAATATGGTCGTATTACCTGGTTCTAGTCAGGACCGGTGCAGAGACCTCAGGACTGGACTAATATGGTCGTATTTCCTGGTTCTAGTCAGGACCAGTGCAGAGACCTCAGGACTGGACGAATATGGTCGTATTTCTGGTTCTAGTCAGGACCGGTGCAGAGACCTCAGGACTGGACGAATATGGTCGTATTTCCTGGTTCTAGTCAGGACCGGTGCAGAGACCTCAGGACTGGACTAATATGGTCGTATTTCCTGGTTCTAGTCAGGACCGGTGCAGAGAGACCTCAGGACTGGACTAATATGGTCGTTTCCTGGTTTAGTCAGGACCGGTGCAGAGACCTCAGGACTGGACTAATATGGTCGTATTTCTGGTTCTAGTCAGGACCGGTGCAGGGACCTCAGGACTGGACTAATATGGTCGTATTTCCTGGTTCTAGTCAGGACCGGTGCAGAGACCTCAGGACTGGACTAATATGGTGATTTCTGGTTCTAGTCAGAACTGCAGAGACCTCAGGACTGGACTAATATGGTCGTATTTCCTGGTTCTAGTCAGGACGGGTGCAGAGACCTCAGGACTGGACTAATATGGTCGTATTTCCTGGTTCTAGTCAGGACCGGTGCAGAGACCTCAGGACTGGACTAATATGGTCGTATTTCTGGTTCTAGTCAGGACGGGTGCAGAGACCTCAGGACTGGACTAATATGGTCGTATTTCCTGGTTCTAGTCAGGACCGGTGCAGAGACCTCAGGACTGGACTAATATGGTCGTATTTCCTGGTTCTAGTCAGGACGGTGCA
Organism: Hirundichthys speculiger; assembly: GCA_018398805.1. Classification (NCBI taxonomy): domain Eukaryota; kingdom Metazoa; phylum Chordata; class Actinopteri; order Beloniformes; family Exocoetidae; genus Hirundichthys; species Hirundichthys speculiger. Next base: position 433,675 of record JAGFBZ010000486.1, read on the forward strand.
GAGACCTCAGGACTGGACTAATATGTCGATTCCTGGTTCTAGTCAGGACGGTGCAGAGACCTCAGGACTGGATAATATGGTCGTATTTCCTGGTTCTAGTCAGGACCGGTGCAGAGACCTCAGGACTGGACTAATATGGTCGTATTTTCCTGGTTTAGTCAGGACCGGTGCAGAGGACTCAGGACTGGACTAATATGGTCGTATTTCTGGTTCTAGTCAGGACCGGTGCAGAGACCTCAGGACTGGACTAATATGGTCGTATTTCCTGGTTCTAGTCAGGACCGGTGCAGAGACCTCAGGACTGGACTAATATGGTCGTATTTCCTGGTTCTAGTCAGGACCGGTGCAGAGACCTCAGGACTGGACTAAATATGGTCGTATTTCTGGTTCTAGTCAGGACCGGTGCAGAGACCTCAGGACTGGACTAATATGGTCGTATTTTCTGGTTCTAGTCAGGACGGGTGCAGAGACCTCAGGACTGGACTAATATGGTCGTATTTTCCTGGTTCTAGTCAGGACCGGTGCAGAGACCTCAGGACTGGACTAATATGGTCGTATTTCCTGGTTCTAGTCAGGACCGGTGCAGATACCTCAGGACTGGACTAATATGGTCGTATTTTGGTTCTAGTCAGGACGGGTGCAGAGACCTCAGGACTGGACTAATATGGTCGTATTTCCTGGTTCTAGTCAGGACCGGTGCAGAGACCTCAGGACTGGACTAATATGGTCGTATTTCCTGGTTCTAGTCAGGACCGGTGCAGAGACCTCAGGACTGGACTAATATGGTTTTATCTCCTGGTTCTAGTCAGGACTCGTGCAGCAGCTTTCTGGATGTACTGCAGCTGTCTTACAGCTGGTTTAGAGCCCAGTGAGCAGGCGGTTACAGTAGTCTAACCTGGTGGAGACAAATGCATGGATTAGTCTTTCTAAATCTGGTTTAGACACTATTCCTTTGATTCTGGCAATGTTTTTTTTACAAACTGCTGATGTTATTGCTTTAATGTGGCTGTTAAAGTTCAAGTCTGAATCCAATATTACCCCTTAAATTTCTGACCTGATTTTTAGGTTCTAGAGAGAGTCTCAAGGTGACTAATAACACTTTCTCTTTCACAAATTACTGGTATCCGGAATTCGGAACAACACTAGTGAAAACATGTAGTTGTTTTGCCAAAAGCTTTTCAGCTCTTTGCTTCAGGCTGATTGAAAAGATGGAAACATGACGATCTGCCATAACTGATATCGGCCAATGACGGCACTGACTGTCAATCCCATCCATCCATCCATCCATCTATTCATCATCTATGACTGCTTAATCCTCTGCAGGATCACAGGGATCTGCTGGAGCCTATCCCAACTCTCTTTGGGCGAAAAGCAGGGGTTCACCCTGGACAAGTCGCCAGTCCATCGCAGACCGTCAATTCCATTAATCGGAATATTGAGGAATAATATTACCACATATTTTTTTGATCTTGGAATATCTTGTATTGCAATTGTAATTGATCATCCACAATAGGAGGTTTTTGTTGTTTTTTGTAATGATCTCTTGAAGTGTAGCCTATAAATCCGACATTCAACCTGTCCAGTATCTTGCCAGTAAAAGCCTAACATGTTTCAGCATGAGTCACTGCGGTGATACACCCCGTGAAGAAGCAAACCAGCTTTGTGACACTGACAGCTCAGAATTGAACCTGAAGTTCCTTCGCGAAGCCACTAATCTTGCTACATAATTCAAGCCCTGGGTCTGTCCAGGCTGACCACATTGAATTAAGTCCTACTGGCCTTTTGTTCGCCCTGGGGACCGGTAGCTTATGGCAGTCAGACGAGAGAAAGTAAACTCGGACAGAACTGCATGAAGTAGGAAAGATTGTTTACACCTACTTTAAGTCGGGCAATACAGTCACTTTTTCAGGGTTTTACACAAAAATATTTCATATCAAATTAACATATATATTACAAATTAATTAAATAAATAGTGTGATGTAATATTAGAGGCCCAGCATGTAGAATAAGCTTGTTCTGTTGTAAACGTTTCCTTCAGTTGTACAGGAACGCTCAACATCTTGTAACAGCAACAACCATCCGCACAACATCTATGGGAATACGATTATATGCTTTTTTTTTTCCGTACACCCTTCACTATTCTTGAAAGGGTAATTAGCAGGTCTTCACTCCCAGATGTGCTAAAAAATGACATTACATGCTCCGTTTTCCCAGTAAGCATTATATCGGCAGCAGAGTAAATCCTGTTCCTCACAATGAAACAAAGACTATATACAATAATAACACATTGCTGATGGCTCTGACAGCCATGGCTCATGTCAATACAGTATTAGATAAGGAGTCAAACAGCTCCACATAACTGGCTCTTAATAAAAGCCCCCCAGACAGACCTGATTCTTCCGTTATTACTCTGTCAGAGTATCGCCAGTGCCTTCGGGCAACAATGGCTCATTTCAATAGAGTATTAGATATTGAGTCAAACGTTTCCACGTAATTAGCACTAAAAAGCCCTCAAGACAGACCCTATTCTTCAGATATCCATTTAATTGTCCAGAACGATCGCAAAGTGAGAAATCAACTCACTTATCAAATGAATAGATTTGGAAAGTGGGACAGTGGAGTAATTAATGCTCATTAAAGTGGACTGGGTCAAGAGAAAGGTAAGCTGTTTATCCCTTGAAGGGGAGCACAAAGTTGAGAACGGACACCTCACGTGCCCTGGTAGATAGAATGGAGGAAAAGAAATTAAAGTTAGGATAGAAAACAAAATTATAAACTGAGTTCAAGATATGTCGCTCTAATTCCTGTAAATAGCCTTTAGCACTGATGCTTCTGATCCAGATGTCCAACGTGTCCCTTCCGTAGACGCTAATCTCCCCTCATACCGTCAGAAGATGCAGGCTTTTTTTTGAATTGAGTGCTGATACCAGTCCAGATGGTCCTTCTCCTCTTTAGCCCAGGGTGTCCAGCATGCATGGTTTTCAAATAAATTTTCAAATTTCAATTCGTCTGACCACAGGACACTTTTTACTTTGCCTCAGTCCTTTTTAAATGAGCTCTGGCCCAGAGAAAATGGCAGCGTTCTTCAGCTCATGTTCACATGTGGCTTCATCTCTGCGATGGAGCTTTAACCGACATTAGCTGATGGCACAGTGAAAAGTATTTTTAAACAGTAATATTCATAACTTCCATTGTCCATGAAATGATTTCAGTTCAGAAATCATGGCTGTTTATAATGCCATGATATAATGTGCTGTACATGATGAAATTTTCATCATCTTCAGATTTTTACACTGAAGATCATTTTGTAATTGTTTTACAATTCGCAGAAGCAGTTTTTCCACTTTATTTCTGAGAGATGCTTCTCTTTAAGATGCTGTTTTTACACCGTAATCACGCCACTGACCCGTTGCAAATTAATCTAATTGGCTGCGAGATGTTCCTCAAAGCATTTTCCTATGAAATTCCAATTATTTTTTCTGCCCTTTTGTTCCCAAAATAATTCAAAATAAGGTAAAATTTTTCATGAAATGGCAAAATGTCTCACTTTAAATATTTTTCAGTGTCTTCTATGTTTTATTGTCAATAAAGTGTGGTTTCATGAGATTTGCCAATCAGAAAAATGTGTTATATATTAAATTCTATAGTTCAACCAGTCATTCAGATATGCATGGAGGGTCCAGGTTGTGCCATAATAACACAAAAATGGTGGCAACTGCAAGAAATAAAAGGTGATAAACACACACGGACACAATAAGACCCACATGCACTTCTTCCACAACCAGCCAACTTCCCAATATTTTATTT